>CM040240.1:287992690-288107962 GCA_022545495.1 Chrysanthemum lavandulifolium
TAATATGGATAGTATAGGGAGCGTATCAGTCTATACTCATTAAAAAATCATCTAAAAATGCCAAATAAAAATTTAATAGGAACTATATAAGTAGAGATCCAATCCTGCCTATAAAAAAAGCAATCATCTAAAAATATGAATTCATCTAAAAAAAGCCAAATAAAAATTTAATATCGATTATAGGAAGTAGATCCATCTCTACTCATCAAAAACAATCATTTTAAAAATAACAATTTATCTAAAATGCCAAATAAAAAGTTTAATATGAGTATATAAGTAGATCCGGTTAAACATAAAAACAATCACCTAAAAAAACAATTAATCTAAAAATGCCAAATAAAAAAGTTTAATATGGATCATATACTAAGAGAGATCCACCATGTTCAATAAAAACAATCATTTAAAAATAATAATTTATCTAAAAATGCCAATAAAAATTTTATACGAACTATATGGGAGTAGATCAAGTCCCACTCATAAAAAACAATTATCTAAAAATAACAATTTATCTAAAAATGCCAAATAAAAATTTTAATATGTCTTATATAAAGTAGATCCACCTATTTCATAAAAACAATCATCTAAAAATAACACCATCTAAAAATGCCAATAAATTTTTAATATGTACAATATGAAAGATATCCAACTCCACTCATAAAAACAATTATCTAAAAATATCAATTTATCTAAAAATGCCAAATAAAAATTTAATACAACCATATACGAAGTAGATCCATCTCATTTATCAAAAACAATCATTTAAAAATAACACCATCTAAAAATGCCAAATAAAAATTTAACACGAACCATATAGAAGTAGATCCAATCTACTTATATAAAACCACATTCTAAAAATAATAATTTATCTAAAAATGCCAAATAAAATATTTAATATGGATATATAAGAGATAACCATCCTCACTCATAAAAACAATCATCTAAAAATAACAATTCATCTAAAAAATGTCGAATAAAAATTTAAAATGAGCGAAGTATAGGTAAGTAGATCAGTTCCCCACTATCAAAAACAATCGTCTCAAAAATAACAATTCATCTAAAAAATGCAAAATAAAAGTTTAATATATACCATATAGAAAAGTAGACACACTCACTCATCAAAACAATCATTTAAAAATACAATTTATCTAAAATGCCAAATAAAAAATTCAATATGGACTATATGAAAAGTAGATCCACCCCACTCATAAAAAAACAATCATCTAAAAATAACAATTCATCTAAAAATGCCAAATAAAAATTTAATATGGATAGTATAGAGAAGATATCCAAATCCTACTCATAAAAACAATCATCTAAAAAATAACATTCATCTTAAAAATGTCGAATAAAAATTTAATACGAACCATATAGGAGTAGATCAAGTCCTACTTTCATCAAAACAATCGTCTAAAAAATAACAATTAATCTAAAAATGCAAAATAAAAGTTTAATATAGTATAGAAAAGTTAGATGCGATTCCTACTCATAAAAACAATCATTTAAAAATAACAATTTATCTAAAAATGCCAAATAAAAATTTAATATGGACCATATGAAAAGTAGATCCATCCTACTCATAAAAAACAATCATTTAAAAATAACAATTTATCTAAAAAAATGCCAAATAAAAGTTTAATATGACTATATAGGAAGTAGATCCATTTCTGTTAAAAACAATTATCTAAAAAACAATTCATCTAAAAATGCCAAATAAAAGTTTAATATGGACTATATAGGAAGTAGATCCAATACGCTATAAAAAATCAATCATATAAAAATAACAATTCATCTAATAAATGTCGAACAAAAAGTTTAATATATATATACGAAGATATCCGTCCCGCCATTAAAAATCATCTAAAAATGCTTGAATAAAAATTTAATACGAACCATGTAGGAAGTATATCTGATCTCGCCATCAAAACAATCATATAAAAATATAACTATCTAAAAATGCCAAATAAAAGTTTAATATGACTATATGCATGATGTAGATCAGATCCTCTTTATCAAAATAATCATCTAAAAAATAACAATTCATCTAAAATGACCGTGGTGGTGCTATAGACCAAGCGCGTGTTTTCACCGGAATTTATCAACGGTTTAAAATTTTCGCTGTCCCAAACCATAGGCTCGCATTGAAGGTCGGTGTCCCAATAATGTTGTTGAGAAACATTAATCAATCACGCGTTTATGTAATGGACAAATCAATGCGACTAAATTAACGCGCTGCCTATTCAAGCCAAAATAATTAACGGAACACATTTTGGGAATACTGGTTATACTTCAAGGTTGAAAACTACTCCATCGGATAAACATTTACCACTCAAGATCGTGCGAAACAATTTCAGCCATGAGTTTCTTTTGCCATGGCGATAAACAATGAATGCAGTTTACAATCACTTTCGAAAATGGTTTATATCAAGAACGCGTCTGCTACCTGGACAATTATATGTATTTTCACGCGAAAAGCAAAAGGGTTTGAAGGTTGTTATTTCTTATGCCGATAGTAATTTATCAAGACTACTACAATGTAGTATAAAGAGGCTCTTCACGCCTTTGATCGTGATCAACAGTATGTTCAATATTCACTTAATGTGATACTGAATTTGTTTTTTACATGTTTATCGTAATTCACACAAACGTTTTACTTATGATTCATATTAATAAATAATGTATTCACTTATTTGCTTTCTTTCATTATTTTTCTTATTTTGTTTACATACTAATTTTTCATCTTTTGCAACATCTTTTCATCTTATTATTTTTATTATCATCTCATTTATCTATTTTTTTAAAAAATAACCCATGCCAATTGTCCTATGTTTAGTTATATAATAAACCAATAGTTATCATGAACATATAAGACTTGAAAGAATAAATGGGTTCTGAAGCTTGAAATTACAAACCACCACATAATCTTTATGGTTTTGAAAAAGGGATTTAAAACATGGACAACAAGTGATATAAAACCAAGCCATAAACGCATATGTGAATTTAGGGCACTAGATCTGTGAAAAATCATCAAGTAAAATTGATGAATGCTTAAGTAACGACAAATCAATAAATTCATGATCGGATATGAGCTTTTGGGATGTAGGTTCTTACCATATCCGTAGCGTGGTGTCGGCATTAGAAGTTGAGAGTTGATTAATCAACCATCTTACTGAGAACATTATAAAGATCCACGGCCTTTTGATTTCTTTTTCATTTTTCGGTTCTAATCAAAACAATTGAGATAAGCACCAACAACAAAGAAAGGTATGAAAAAAATTACGAGGAGCTTGAGAGGAGAATTAAAATATGAATGGGGATTTGAGGAAGTGAAAGGGTCTTGATTTGGGGAAAACCAAGGGAGGGAGGACTTAAAAAATTAGGGGGAAAAGATGGAGGGAATGAAATTTACTCTATGTAAAATTTTAAATTAAAAGAAGAGTAGAAATTATCAATTTTAAATTAAATGAAAATTAAAAAATATATATTTAATTCATTAATATTTCGATTTCTTTGGTGTCGATGGAAAAGCGTCGCAGGTAAAAGGTCCTAAAAACCCCCTTTTGTTGTAGTGTTACCAAGATTTTTCGTTAACTGTGTCGATGGACCTTTGGTCGACTATAGGCATTGACACTTTCGAGGACCTACAAATTTTAAATTAATTGAACCGATCTTATATGTACTACGACTACAAAGACTAACTAAACAAAGAAGTATCACATACCGTTCAATAAAAAATAACGTAACACGAGATATAATATCAAATCAAATGTGATGGGATACATATACATTAAATGTTCTATAAGGCTAAGTATAGTAACACACCAATAAACAAGGGTCCTATAAAATTGTTTAATAGGACCAAAATATCAAATGTCATATTATGTTTTTATTCATTATAAAACCCAAATATATAAGTGTCCTCTAAAACTTATTTGATAACACCTATAAATGAAGTGTCCTATTGAATGTCACATCATAAAACCACACCATATAGGTGTCCTATAAAATCGAATTTAATATGACACATTTACATGTGTCGTATTAGATTGTCCTATTATATTATATCATAATGAGACTAAAATGAGTAGGTGTCTTATAAAGTTCATCTAATAAGACATACATATGAAATGTCCTATCAAGTTCCATGATAATAGGACTCATATACTAAGCCGTCATATCAGATAGTCTATTAGGACGCTACTTAAAAAGTGTCGCAGGAAAAGGTCGTAAAAACCCCCTTTTGTTGTAGTGACGTTCAGGCATACACATGTCCGTATACGGACATACGAAACATATATGTGTAGATATTCATACATGTGCAATGGTTTGTTAGATAAATAAGTCATACCTAAACGCTTACATACACTTGTGATACTCGCATAAATAGTTACATTAATAAACTGACACATATAATATGAAACTACAAACATATATAAAGACATACTCATTAATATGAAATGTGTTGCATACACAAACATAAAAACAATAGTTTTGTGGGAAATCCGTGGGTATTTACACATATATTTCCCACGGATTTATTACATTGGTATATACACACATGAATCGTGTGAACCGTGAGTAATGTAAGAATAAAATTTGCCACGGAATTTTGGGCGGCTAATACGCAGAAATTTATGACAAGTTTCCTATCGAAGTTTAATCAACACAAATAGTGTGAATATTGTTGCAACTCTGAGAAATTTGTGACGGATTTACCACAAAAACTTGGTCAACAATTTAGTGTGTAAATAGTGGAAAATCCGTGGGAAAATTATGAAATATTTCCCACGGAAATTTGGTCAATAATTTAGTGTGTAATTTGTGTGTATTTCGTGAGAAATTTCCCACATATTTTTTTCTGTGTGTAAAGTTTTGTGGGTAAAACCATTTTGTGTAGTAGTGATTAGACTCCCATGAGAACAAAATTACTTCCTACCAATTCCTTGTAGCTTGATACCATATGTGTCATAATAAGCATCCAAATTCCGGGGAAGATCGTAGACGTGATCCGCATAGTCATCATAAGCATAGTCATCATAATCATCTTCACGATCATGACCACCACTAAAAAGGTTAATTGACTCATCAAAAGTGTTCACAACCTCCTCTTCATCACTATCAGAATCAACAATCTCTCCCACCTTAGAGAATGGGTTAACCCTCTTAGCAGAAGAAGTAGACGGAAAATCCTTTTTATTACCTGGATAATCAACCTTTTTAATAGGATTACCATCATCATCAACAAGGGTAGCTTTCCCATCAATAAGAAGCTTTTCAAACTTCCCAATTTTCAACAATAAGTGTAGGACCAACCTCGTTAGCTTCCATTGAATCACTCACAAGCTTCTTGTGATATTACCGGCCTTAAGAGACCCAACCTCCTTAGCTTCCATTGTACTTCCGTAATCCACTACATCGAGGAATGCCACATTCATCATTATCGATCATATTAAGTGCAGCAAAAGGATTAGATGTAGCAATATTTGTCCCACTCTGCATTAGCCACTTCAAAGGGCTTTCTCTTTGTATTATCCACCTTCTGGGTTCAGAGGAGGCGCTTTTGGTCGATACCTAAACTTAGGACCCACACCTGTTTAGTAAAACCTCCTTACTTAGAACACTTTGACCACAATTCCTACCCTTATTCTTGTTATTGACGGTTTAAAACCATCATTAACACTGCTTAGGCTGAGTAGAGGGAACAAATTTAGGACAATCAAGTAGCGATGGCCAAAAGCTACGCCAGATCACATCGAGGTGGTTTCCATTCAGATTCAACCCAAATCTTTTCAATAGTAGAACCTCGTCCCATCAAGTAATGGTATCTCAACAAGGATGCTCTTCCTAAGAACCCGATTCGCTTTAACTCAATCACGCACCTATCAAACTACTTCAATCCCATGATTCCAAGCACATTTGACTAGTGTAAGAATCTAACGCTTTTGGCGCACTCAATCAATATGGCTAGAGGTCGAGACCATCATCAAAAACATAGCAAGGGGCACATCATGGAATTTAACCTATAACGGAATATTAGTCAAATCCTCTTTAAGAAGGTTGGTGTTTAAGGTCCAATGTTTAAGAATAATAGGCACAATTCAAATCATCCACGGGCCGTTTTCAAGCACATCATCAACACCTTTCTTTGAATTAAACTTAAAGAAGAAGAAACCCTTAGCATTCATCATGAACTTTTGAACGCAATACTTAGCCCACTTATTATGTACATAATAATCAACAACCGGAAAAGCAATACGTTTACCAAAAAAATAGCCATACAGAGTATTCTCAAATACGGTATTCACCTCTTCAACCACTTTCATCGGGACATAAAGATCAACTCCATTGGTTTTATTGTGACACTCCAATCTACGAAAGTAAGACATTCGTTTCGTAGGATCATTAGATGTAGCACCCGCATAGGAAGCCAAACACCATTCTATCAAAATTAATCGTTGTGGTTATCAATGTTGTGTGATTAGGGTGAAAAGATTAATCATCGTACTAAACAGGAATGCATAACATAATTATATACAGGTATTGTTAGATGATGAGGTAGATGACGCTGAAAATCATCAATATTTTACATGATATAAGTCTAGTATAACTATAAAATAAATTATTAGTACATATATAGTTATTAGGACACGTTATTTCAAGTTGACTTTTAATTTTGGGGCTTTTGCATATATATCCTCCCAAAAATGCAAAATTGCATATATATCCAAAGCATGCATAAAAACCATTGTAATATGTGCAGAAAAAACTTGTACAAAGGATATATATGCAATTATTCACTTTGGGAAGGATGTATATGCATTTTTGCCTTTAATTTTTTGGTTCACCAGTTGATTGGAGTTATATTTAAGATTGATAATTATTTAAATGAAAATTGTAAGTTGGCATGTTATTATTCAAAAATAACCATAAACAATTGTATGTTTTTTTAATAACAAAATTGTACATTCACACACATATTTAGTTGACATTGTTTTTTATTAAGTAATCGCTTGGGTTGTCTATACGATTGAATAGCCAATTAGAATATGCTTTAAACTTGAGTCTCTGACTCTTTATTATAAAAAGCACAAGCCGAAAGCAAACTTGAGGCTTCACTAACCCTGCAAACCTATAGAACTGAACCATTAGTACTGGTAAAAAATATGGATTGTTTGACATGAGATGGTCTCCCTAGGAGGTTGAAGCGTTGTTTGAACCAGGACATCTCATGATGAATCACAACATGCCTCTTAAAAGGTTAAAGTTGTCTAGTGTAGCTGTACAAATTTTAAAATAATTGTATGTAACTAATCCAAAAGTGTATAATACGGTGTATTTACTAGAAATTACCAAATCATTAAGGATTTTTTTTTGGCAAAACACTAAACTTGGTTAGAAACTTGAAATGAAACATCAGCACGAATTGTATCCCCCAAGACTCTTTACAAGACCTTAAAGTGAGATTTAGCTATAGATATTTCAATTCCATGAATTACTAGACATGGACTTAAGTACAACTTAATATTGGTTTGATGATAGTCTTCTTTTTACTAGCTTCTTTATGATTGTAAGAAATTTAAAAAAAAAAAAAAAAAAAAAAAAAAAAATAAAAAAAAATTAAAACAAAAACATGCGAACTAGTTTTACTAATTAGTTGTTAATAACTTAATTAATATTACAATATTGGCCAAGTAGGTATACATTATTTATATTAAATAGTCATCACATGTGTCAATAATTAGATGCAAATCTGTATATTTTGTCATTTGTACAGTACTTAATGGTTTTTTTGTGATTCATGAAGGGATAAATAATTAGCATATTGAGAAGTTTTGTATCTTATGAACTTCGAGAAAAATAAGGATTAATTTCATATATCACCTTACTTTCATTATTAATGTCATATATATTTAAAGTGCAAGCATTGAATGCATAATGTACAATATATTTAAAGCATGTTTGTTATATATGAAAGTTCTAAATTTAAGAATGGGAGATATGAAATTGTACTGAAAAATAATAACTTCAGGTAAGCCTCTTTAGAATTATTCGATCAACCATATAATTTATTTAAAAAATTCAATTGTTGATCTATCTGAATTTACTAGAAAATAAAGTTCTTCCCTAGACATGTTGAAAGTTTCAATGTTGCATTTAATTAATCATGGGGTGATGGTGATACTTAAGAAGAGTCAACTTGTGGGATTAGTGACATGCATGTTGTCTAGTTGAAAAATGAGCTCAAGATAGTGATACCAATATATAATATACAAATAGTCTGCGATGACCAATTAAAATAACAAGACTGCATCCTTCAAATAAAAATATAAAGACTTCAAAACATGATTAACACTAATAAATATATTGATTCAAGGCATCCACTATCCGGTGACAAAAATTGCATGTTATCTTTATAATTTTTTTTGGTGACAAAGGTGAAAATATATTATTATTAAAACATCATGAAACTATACACTGAAACAGAGAAATAAACTTGCCTATTCTCTTTCACCAAGTACAACATATGACAAGACTATGTCACAAGAAGCTAAAACAAACAATACAACCTATCTTACCTAAATTCAAAAGACTAAGAAGCCAAGATTCACACAATAGCCTGGAAGAAATGTGCACAAAGGGTACCTTCACTTTGCAATACAACTGTGAATATTCTTAAAAAGACATTTATACACAACCCATACCTTCACATCTTAACCAGAAATCTTCTTCAATTGTACATTCCATGTTCTTTCAACTTTTCTAACATTAACACTGTCTTTGACATTAATGCCCATAAGTTTATACTTCATAGTTTCCAGAATGATCTTAACAATGTCATCATATCTTCTGCTCCACTCTTTGAATATCATGCCATTTCTTGCTTGCCATAACCCATACACACAAGCAGCAAAAACCATTTTATCCACTACATTTAGGATACTGTTATTATTAGCAACCTTTGATAATGGCTGCACAATGTCTGGCCACTTATTGTGATTTATTTTGATTTCATCTTTCTCCTTTACTTTATCCCAAACCTCCTTTGAGTAAGTACACTGAAAGAACGGGTGTTCCAAATTCTCATAATCCTTCAAACATAGATGGCATATGTTGACAATGCAGAGGCCCCACTTGTTAAGCTTGTCTTGAGTATTGAGTATATATTGTACAGCTAGCCACAATATGAAAGCATGTTTAGGGACACATTGAGGGTACCACAAGCCTCATCCAGTGAACATTTGAAGCAGGTCCACATAACATTTTATTGACTGCTTTCATAGAAAACTCCCATTCTTTGCCACTTTCAGATAACCAAACAACTCTGTCTTTACGCATGTTGTCAATTGCTAGTTCTTCTAAACTAGTAGTAATAGGAAACTTTTCATACCACTCTTCTAGCCAACTCCAAATTCCATTATTGATCGTATCCCTAACACTCATATCCAACCTTAACCTTGCATCATAGATATCTCTGTGTGATATGTATTGAATAAGAGGGACCATAGAACTCCAATTATCATACCATAGAGATGTGTCAGCACCATTACCAATTTTATACAAAACTTTGCATTTAATTTTATCCCTTATGGCTAGCAAATTCCTCCATCCCCAACTATCACTTATCTCAGCTTTTATATCCCAAATACTTTTGTCTTTTAATTTCACTATATGCACCCACTTTACCCACAGAGTATCTTTTTTGGTTGCTATACTCCATATGTTCTTTGCAAGCATTGCTTCGTTCCACTTATGCAGATCCTTTAAGACAAGGACACCTTGATCTTTTGGTTGACACACATAACTCCAAGCAACCTTAGCTTAATCCCAAACAGATTCACCTTTATTCCACAAAAACTCTTTTAGAAGTCTATTGATATCTTTAATGACAGTGATGGGAATGAGGAAGACAGATGCCCGATAGACATGAATGAATTCCAAAACAGCCACAATTAATTGAAGCCTTCCAGCATAAGATATGCTTTTATTCTTCCAGTCTTTTACACTCTTCTTTATCTTATCCAGCAGGCATCCACAATTATCTTTGTATTTTCATATTTACTACAAAATATTAATTCTAAAATGAATTATATTTACATTTTGATGATGCATTAATCATTATTGCCATTTTTTCTAGAGTAAATCACATCTATACCTTCATTAAATAGATTGCATCCATGTTGCGGTTACCAATATTTCGCGATTGGGGTAGAAGAAGCAATCCACCTACTTAACATGAATATTGAACATAGTAATATATGTTTAGTTTGATACATTGATCGGGATGGACATGATGATGCTCACGTACAATAAGTTTTTTAGATTTTTAGTGTTTTGGCTATAAAAATAATAATGAACATTCCTTAAAGTTCTGTTTTGATACGTAAACTCTAAAAATTATAATTAAATGTAACAAGCCTTCATAAAGTGTTCGATCTATATGTGCAATTTAATGTGTTGCCAAGTTAAAAAATAGTGAAAAATGTATGTGTTTTTCACTACTTTTTTTAGTAAGACAACACATTATAATTTAATGTGCATATGTTTAACACTTTATAAAAGTTTGTGACATCTAATGATATATTTTGGATTTTACGTATCAAAACGAGACTTTGAATAAAGTTTGTTGCTATTTTATGGCATGAACTACGTTTTAATATAAATGGTATGTCCTTATTACTTGTAGGCTATAGGGATTTTCAATTTTTCTTGATCTCTTCAAGTCACTAAGTACACGCTATTCCAAGTTGACTTTTAATTCTTTTTGTTATTGGCGGCAACTTTTTGACAGAACATGAAACATGACCCGAAAGTAATTAAAAATTGATTTAAGAATGAAAATTATTTAAATGAAAATTGTAAGTTGGCACGTTATTATACCAAAATAGCAATAAATAATTGAAAGTTCACACAGTTGACATTTTTTTGGTGTTAAATGTAGTGCCTGTGTGTAGAAGTGAACAACCAAATATGCTTCATTCATTATTTTGTACAAGTTTTGTAGTAATAAATTTTAACTAATTTCAAAATGTATTTTATTTACTAGATAATCACAAAATGATCAAGAATTTATTTTTGGACAAAAAACTAGATTTTTATTGAAAGTGTGACATCAACGTAAACTCAATATGGTTGTATACCTTTAATTTCCATAACTTACTGATTTTGCATTTAATTACGGGAGAACACTGGCCAAAATTCACCTTTTCATTTAGTCAACGACTAGGATGTGAGAAAAATTCACCTTTTCATTTAGGTACGGATTCGTTGTTATATCTCGTTGTCCGAGCTGGAGGTGATGTGGCACCTCGCCGTTCTTAGCCACCACACCCTCCCCTTTGTCGTTGCTCTTTATTCAAAGGCTCTTTGTCTGCACGACGAGCTTATTTGCTGACATTTTGTACTTTTTTTATTGTGGTTGTATGTGAATATACGCAGATGCGGACCCAAACGAAAGTTAAGGTCATGCGAGCGGTGGTAGGTATATATGGCGTCATATGATTATGCTACAGTGACGCGACGTGATGAAGATGGGATGCCTCTTCACCACACCTAATGCTCTAAGAACATGTAAACAAATTAAATTTTATAATCAATTGTTAATAAATTTAGATCTAATAATAATTGCCAACTAGCGATTAGTAGTTTAACCCGTTTTTAAGTAATTGTATTTTCTTTTTTTATATAATAATAGAGATATCAATATATCAAACATGATACTATCAAAATTAATTGTTGTGGTTATCAGTGTTGTGCGATTAGGGTGGAAAGATTAATCACCGTACTAAACAGGAAGGCATAACATAATTATATACATGTATTGTTAGGTGATGAGGTAGATGATGCTGAAAACCATCATTATTTTACATGATATAAATCTAGTAAAAACTAAAATAAATTATTAGTACATATTTAGTTATTAAGACACGTTATTTCAAGTGACTTTCAATTTTTTGGTTCACCAACTGATTGGAGTTAGATTTAAGATTGATAATTATTTAAATGAAAATTGTAAGTTGGCATGTTATTATTCAGAAATAACCATAAAAAATTGTATTTTTTTCCATAGCAAAATTGTACATTCACACACATATTTAGTTGACATTGTTTTTTATTAAGTAATCGCAGTGGTTGTCTATACGAGTGAATAGCCAATTAGAATATGCTTTAAACTCGAGTCTCAAACTATTTATTATATTAACAAGAAAAGCCCAAGCCGAAAGCAAACATGAGGCTTCACTAACCCTGTAAACTTATAGAACTGAACCATTAGTGTTAGTCGAAAATATGGATTGTTTCACTTGAGATGGTCGCCCTAGGAGGCTGAAGCGTTGTTTGAACCCAGGACATCTCATGATGAATCACAACATGTGAGTTAAAAGGTTAAAGTTATCTAGTGTAATTGTACAATTTTTAAAATAATTGCATTTAACTAATCCAAAAGTGTATAATACGGTGTATTTACTAGAAAATTACCAAATCATTAAGGAATTCTTTTTGGCAAAACACTAAACTTGGTTAGAAACTTGAAATGAAACATCAACACGAATTGAATCCCACAAGACTCCTTACAAGATCTTAAAGTGAGATTTAACTATAGATATTTCAATTCCATGAATTACTAGACCTGCACTTAAGTACAACATAATATTGGTTTGATAGTCTTCTTCTTACTAGGGAGCCGTTTGTTTTGTGCCTTTTGAATTCGTGGAATGGTTTCACTCCTTTAATTGATTGTTTGGTACAGTTAGGAATACAATGGATGTGGGCCATCTTTGAAAAATTGATTCCTGATACATTTGCCCTGCTTTCAAATCTAATCTCACCACGTCCCATCTCATTCAATACTCTCACAATCCATTCAATTCAACTAATAAAAAATATATAAATAATACTTTCTTTTTAATATTTTATTAATCAATTATTAAAATATATTATTTAATTAAATATAATTATTTTCTCTTACTCCATTTTCTTTCATTCCTATACCAAATCCAATTCTGATTCTAAACCTATCTACAAACCAAACGGAACCTAGGTTCTTTATGATTGTAAGAAATAGAAAACATCAACAAAAAATAAATAAATAAATAAATAAATACAAAAACATGTGAATTAGTTTCTTTAATAAGTTGTTAATAACTTGATTAATATTACAATATTGGCCAACTAGCTATACATTATTTATATTAAATAGTCATCACATGTGTCAATAATTAGATGCAAATCTGTATATTTTGTCATTTGTAAAGTACTTAATGGTTTTTTAGTGATTCATGAAGGGATTAATAATTAGCATATTGAGAAGTTTTGTATCTTATGAACTTTGAGAAAAATAAAGATTAATTTCATATATCACCATACTTTCATTATTAATGTCACATATATATATAAAGTGCAAACATTGAATGCATAATGTACAATATTTTTAAAGCATGTTTTATATATATGGAATTTCTAAATTTAAGAAGGTGAGATATAAAATTATCCTGGAAAATAATAACTTCGGGTAAGCCTCTTTAGAATTATTCGATCAACCCTATAATTTATTTAAAAGTTTCGGTAGAAAATCAAGTTCTTCCCTAGACATGCTGAAAGTTTCAATGTTGTATTTAATTGATCATGGCCTTGTTTATAAAATGAAGTGTTTATCATGACTTCACTAAAAAATACATCAAAGTCGTCAGTGCATAGATCATCCCTCAATTTCTTTATAATTACAAATTTCATAGATGCTTGTCATGCTGAAACATGACATTTAAAATTGTGTGTTTCTGCTATGTTGAAAGAGTTTACTAAACTCTTCTTGCATACTCAACGAAAGATCTATCGCAACATTGAACTCGTCTCTTTACACTGACTTTGACCCAAAACTTTTTAGGCTTGCCCACAGTAAGATTATTATGATTACATGGCCGATATAATGAATAAATTGTGAAAAGGGACAATATGCAATTGATTGTAAGACTTGCAACCAAATTTAAGTTACACATAATGGTTTAATAAAATCTACCACAGATAAATTACAACAGTACTAGTAATTAATTATAAGGTATTTTGTATGAATCCGGATCATCAGTATCATTGAAGTAGACATGAATATTCTAAGCTAATAGAGTTCTTTTTAACTCTAATGAGACCAAATGTAATTGCTTACCAACAGCGCGCTGTACCTATGCAACAACTCCATCTTCAGACAGAAAAAATGTGACCAGAAGCACATGCACTCACCCTTGATTTAACGTTCCATCACCTTCATTGCTCTAAAAAAAGTTGAGATTAGCGACATAAAACAGGGTAAACAATGTAAAGGATATTGAATGTGATGGGCGGGTTGTGTAGCGGCTTAACACATGTTATGGCTGAAACACGTTTCGCATGGGTCAACCTGATAAGAAAAAGAAAAAAGATTGTCAACGTTTAATCCTTTTGATTGATAATTAGTACATTGATAATCCCAATTTTATTGAGAAATAATTTATAAAGTTTGATGCAATGCAGTTTGGTAGATTTTCGACCAATTGCAGCCCACTTTGTTTTAAGCAACTTTTTTAATCTTACCACCAGCTTAAGTTAAAATTAACACACTCAGAATACCACAAAATAACCATACAGTTGGCATCTCCATGAGCGTTCAAAACTTACCTTCTCCTTGAATATTACTAATGCTAATTAAACTATAACCACTATGAAAGGATGTCTGCGTATCACAACTCCCTTTTATAACAAATAGGTTTCCGGGTTGCTACTAGTTTATCCAATTTCGCTGAATAAAAACCGGATCTCCACTAAAAAAAGGCCATTTTCTTAAAGGCCATTGAATATTTCTAACCAGCAACAAGTCTCAAGGATCTCATTAATATGACCAATTTACAGCACCATTGAAGGATACATTTTATTAAACTGTTAGTGTGCAAGTCGGTTAAAGATCTCAAGTTTCAAAGATCAAAACAGTAAATTTACGCCATTTATATATACTTAATACTTGTACCTGAGATGGAGGGTCCATACTACATGATTAATCGCCCTCATAGCAGTCTCTCTGAATACTTCCAGACACAAACCATTTTCCTGTTGCCCTTAAAATTGTAGGCCTTTTTGTTTGCCATTCATATGGCATTTAGCTATACTATTCACATGGCCTCAAAGGAACAAAAAAAAAAGTAGTTTATTAATACTTTTGGATGAATGCTATGACTTGCTATGTGTTTCTATCAGGAAAATGAATGGAACTTCATCTAAGTGACCTGTCACAGCAGGATTGACGTTACATGAATCACGCCCACTAAAGATCCCAGCTTCTACAGTGAGCTTTTCTTCATCGTCGAAACCAAATGATGCTAAAGAAGATGATTTTGTAGATGATGAGCAACTTCTCAGTAATTGAATCTGAACACTTTTGTTGCATAAGATTAGCAAAAACTCTGAACATATGTATTAACAAGAAATAATTCATATAATATTTTGCTTTCAAAAATTTTATGATTATGGTATCAAACATGCATATGAAGATGTTAAGAGGATAAAGATCATGGTGTACAGGTTCTTCTAAACAGCAGATAACAATCAAACAATCATCATAAGAGTATAAAACTCAACTCTAAAAGCCTATAAGCACACATGAATCTTAAGCTCTATCATCATCATAAAATAATCAACTTCTGATCACCAAATAATGTCTCAAACCATAAACTGAGCAACAAAAAGAGTTTCCATTATAATGACGTTTGATAGCTACTAGTTTAACCGATTTCGCTCCCTAATAACCAAATATTCCACCAAAACAAAGTCAATAGAATCTAACGTAACATGACCAACTTGTATCACTATTCAAATACACATTTCATCAAACACTTGCTATACAACCCAGCTCTCATAAGGAGTAGCTATCTCAAACTCAATGAGCATTTAAAAAATACCGTCTTCTTGATTACTACTAATGTTGACTAAATTATAATAAACTATCAAAAAAAAGTCTGCATTATCACAACATTTGATGATCCCTTCTATAACAAAAAGGTTCCACGACTGCTACTAGCTAGTTTATCCGATTTCGTTCAACCAAAACCGAATCTCCACTAAAACAATGTTGGCATAATGTCTGACCGAGCATATGGGAAGACAAAACAGATTCCAAGCATATGGACGTTTACAATTCTAGTTTAATTAGGACTCCTTATTTGTTAAGGACTATCTTGCTTTATTAGAATTGTAGTAGGACTAGAAAGCTTATTCTAAACTCCTATATATACCAGCCGAGCTTGTGGTTGGATATATGATAAAAAAAAAACCGATCAGTTGTTTGAGCTTATATTTTCTGATTAAAGGAAAGCATATTCCAAGGAAAACTTGTGCGTGATTGTTTGTGATTGTTCCAGTTTTATTTATTTGTTCTTGTTTCAGTGCGTGTGAATCAAGACCTGTGGTTTATATTTGGTATCGAGAGCTAGGTTGGAAGGGATTACAACCAGAAGTCGACCAAGGGTTTTTAGTTATCAAGAAGGATCGACAAAGGTTTTAACCAAGAAGGATCGACAATAGTGCTCTAGAACCTAGGGCTGGAATTCGAACAATCTACACCTGTAACCTACAAAAGGCGTTCAAGAAGGATGGTGCAAGGCGAGTCGAGTCAACCACCTCCTGTTGAACATTCTAAAACGGCTCTTCAATGTCCAATGTTAACGAGCACAAACTATAACATATGGGCAATAAGAGTCAAAGCGTATTCCGAGTCCATGGAATACCGATGCACCGAACCGTGGAAGGAACACATGTTGTTGCTAAGCCAAAGCGGTATTCCGAGTCCATGGCAAGAAGCGCTTTCTTCCAGCGATTCCAAGAACTTGTTTTTCAAGTTTCACAACCAACACAAACCAAAGAAACTGGGAGCTTCAAGACCGTGTATGCGGTGTTGATCGGTTCGAGACGCAAGGTTGCAAACCTTGAGACGGAATCGAATCTTTAAAGATGAAAGTCAACGAATCAATCGATGACTTTGGCTAGGTTGGGCAAAATTAAATCAAGTCAACTGGGAACAGGCCATGAAGACAAGAAACTTGTTAAGAAGTCGCTTGCATCCGCTCCGGATAGGTATGTTGCAATTGTTGTTCAATAGAACAATTTGCTCGACTTGAATACTATGTCTTTTCGGCAAGCAATCGGAAGGTTGAAAGCTTTCAAGGAAGAATGAAGTGGTGTTGACACCACTTCAAGATCAAGGCAAGTTGATGTTCTAAGGGTCGAAAGATATGATAAGAAAGGTCGAGGAAGGAATTCCTCTCGTGGCAACAGAAGGTCAAAACTTTTCTTCTCAAACAAATCTGGTAGCGGTCAAGCTAATAACCACAACCGTGGAAACCAAAACAACTCCGGAGCAACATGATCAAAGAAGAACAAAGTCGAGACCTTCAAAGATTCAATGCTTCGATGCGACGAATATGGTCACTTTGCTTCTAACTACCCCGAACGACGTGAATGTACAAAAGCATGAATCAAACCTTTTGAAAATAGAGGATGATGATGACCCGACACTCTTTACGATGAAAAGCGCTCAAGAAGTAGTTTTCGAATGAAGAAAAGATTATCCCAAACCAATTGAATACTAAGCCAAACGAGGAAGACACTTGGTATTTGGATAACGGAGCAAGTAATCACATGACGGGATCCGAGAATACTTTTTCGAGTTGAATGAGAATATTCCGCAGAGTGAAGTTTGGTGATAACTCCTACATCGAGATAAAAGGAAGGGTTCATAATCAAGAAGGAAAACATGGAGCAACGATTGATCATCGGAGTCTATTACCTACCCGAGCTAAAAGCAACATAATTAGTCTGGGCAAGCTACCAAGGCGGATGTGACATTCGATGAAAGGTAACCTTCTTACTATGCGACTCAGATGGCAAGCTTCGATGAAGGTTCCTAGAATAAGTAATAGACTTTACAAGATTAAGCTCCAAGTTGGAAGTCCGTGTGTCTCAAAGCAGCGGAAGATGATGCTTGGTTATGGCATGCTAGGACGGGTCACATTAATTTTGAGACGATGGAATTAATGGCAAGGAAGGGCATGGTTGAAAAGTTGCCAATAATTCATCAAGAGAACAAGTCGCATGAATCTTGTTTGGTAGGAAAACAAACCAAGAAGTCGCTTCCTAAAGCAAATAAATTTAAGGCAACACATCCTCTTCAACTCATACATGCCGACCTACGCGGACCAATTCTCCACCATCCATAGCACGAAACAGTACATATTTGTTCTTATTGATGACTTCTCACTTGCTTATGGACTTTACCTTGAAGGAAAAGGTGAGGCATTTGAATACTTTCAAAAGTTCAAAGCTTTAGTTGAGAAGAAGTCGAAGGAAGATTATAACCTAAGGACCTGATAGAGGAGTGAGTTCACTTCAAAAGATTTTACCAACTTTGTGAAAACGAGGGTATAACAAGACATCTAACCGCCTCCCACACACCGCAACAAATGGAGTCGTGGAAAAGCGAAACCGTACTCTCATGGGAATGACTAGAAGCATCTTGAAAGCACGAGACGACTAAACTACATGTGGGTCAAGGAGTTAGACACGCTACATTCTTGATTAAGAGTTTCGACCGAGCTCTAGTTAATCAACCCATACGAGGCTTTCAAAGGAAAAAGCCTAACTGAGGGTTTCATGGTATTTGATGCGCGGCTTATGCAACGGAACAAGGCCATATTTACATGTTAGACGACAGTCAACACGACTCATTTACATCTAAACGAGCTGTACAAAAGGTTTTCAACCGCTCAATCCAAAACCAAAGAAGATAGTGGTATGTCGTGGATGCGGAGTTTAATGAGGAACTGGTCGAAGTATGTTGTCGAAGCAAAACACACGAGCTAAACCTGTATGTTTATCATAGAATGGCACGCTTTATTGATACGGGTCAGGATTTGTTAACCCAAAGCGACTGGCGAAGTTGAGGCGTAAGATCAAGAGGTCGAAAATCATCATGATGTTGATGAAAATCAACCGGTCAATACCGAACAAGAAGTTCAAATCGAGGCGGTAATGACCTTAATCCCGTGATGTAAACTCAACCACCATGAGGCGCTCTTCGAGGGTTTCAACTAAGCCAACTAGATTTAATGACTTTATTACGGGTCTAGTTCAAGAACCTCGCCACTAATGAAGATCAAAATCTACTTTTGATCAAGATGATGAACCAAGAACGTATCAAGAAGCAAAAGTTTCAAGCAAGGGAAGTTTGCATAAGCAAGAGGTTGAGTCTATCGAGAAGAATGATTCATGGAATTAGTCAAGCCCTCATAATGTTAATCTCATTGGCCAGCTGGTGTACAAAATTAAGAGAACCTGATGGTTCAATTAATAAGTTTAAAGCTCGCTTAGTAGTAAAGGGTTATGCCTAAAAGGAAGGAATCGACTATGACGAGGTATTTCATACCGTAGCACTGATTGAAACGACACGCTTATTGATCTCATCATTGCAAAAGAAGAATGGAGCTACATCATCCGGATGTAAAGTCACTTTTTACATGGAGAACTAAAAGAGCAAGTGTTTGTTACACAAACCGTAGGGGTTCGTGAAGAAAGGAGAAGAAAGGAAAGTCTACAAGTTGAAAAAGGCGTCAGATGGATTTTGCAAGCCCCAAGGCGGAATACAAAACTTGATAGAGAACTCAAGCAAATGTCGCTCAAACGATGTCAACACGAACAAGCGGTGTATGTTAAGACAAACAAGTCAATCTTGATTATTGCGGTCTATGTAGATGATCTCTTAAATCGTCCAAGCTTGTCTAAATTGGGCGAATTTAAGAGACAAATGCAAGAAAGGTTCGATATGAGCGATTTGGGAAAATCGAGCTATTATCTTGGCATTGAAGTAAAGCAAAGAGGATTCGAGTATCTCAATAAGTCAAGAAAGCTATGCAAAGAAGATCTTGAAAGATGCCGGGATGCATGAAGCAAATCCTACTCAATGTCCATTAGAACCCGGAATGAAGTTAAGCTTGATAAGGAAGGAAAACCAGCTTGATGCAACTTTGTATAGACGACGAGTCATTGCCTAAGGTACTTACTACACATAATTCCGATTTATCTTATTCGGTTGGTTCGTTAGTCGTTACATGCAAGAACCAAAAGAATCATATGGCAAACCGTGAAACAAATACTAAGGTATATCCAAGGTAGTTTAATTTTGGAACACGATACAACCAAGAGAAAACCAAGGAGTTAGCGGGTTTAGCGATAGTAGTTTTGCTATGGACCAAGATGATGGTCAAGCACAACCGGGCATGTATTTTATCTAGGTAAATCACCATCACTGGTGCTCACAAAAGCAAAACACGGTGGCTCTATCGCCTTGTGAAGTCGAGTTCATGGTCGCAACCTCACCGTGTCAAGGGATACGGTTACGGGTTGTTGAGTGAAATAACCGGAATGGAAGAGAAGTGGTGTTTTATTTGTTGATAACAAATCGCTATTGCACTTATGAAAATCCATTTTCACGGGAGTAGAAGCATATAAACACACGTTATCATTTTATCCGGAGTGTGTTGAAAGAGACCAAGCACAAGCTCGAGTTTGTGGTGGAAGTAGTTGCAACAATGATATTCTCACGAAAGCTCTCGCAAGGATTAAGTTCAAGGAGATGCAAGAGTTACTGAGTCAAGACCTACCTATCTCGAGTCGAAATTGGGGGTGAATGTTGGCATAATGTCCGATCGAGCATACGGAAGACAAAATGATTCCAAGCATATGGACGCTATAATTCTAGTTTAATTAGGACTCCTTATTTGTTAAGGACTATCTTGCTTTATTAGAATTGTAGTAGGACTAGAAAGCTTATTCTAAACTCCTATATATACCAGCCGAGTCAGGTTGGATATATGATAAAAAAACCCGCATCGCTTGTTTGAGCTTATATTTTCTGATTAAAGGAAAGCATATTCCAAGGAAAACTTGTGCGTGATTGTTTGTGATTGTTCCAGTTTTATTTGTTTGTTCTTGTTTCAGTGCGTGTGAATCAAGACCTGTGGTTTATAAACAAGGCCATTTTCTTAAAGACAATTCAAGTCCACAAAACAATTCTGACTAGCAACAAGTCTCAAGGGTCTCATTAACATGACCAATTTACAGCACTATTAAAGCAGACGTTATATCAAACAGTTAGTGCAACTCAATTTAATTACACGACATGCACCAAGAGATATTTTAGCTTCGAGAGGAAATTGACTTTCGCGCCAATGACATATTTTGATTATTAGATGTGCCCTTTCAAGAGATAATGTAACTTATAAGTTTTCTAACGTAACCATAAGATATAAAAAAGATCTGAATAAATGACGCTCTATCATCATATTAATTAACCAAAAGTGGGGTAGTTGCATTATAATTGTACTAGTAGTAGACTAAACGTTCCTTTTATTGAATAATTCAAAGTTTAAAAATAATAAACAGTAAAATAAATAAATAAATAAATAAATAATCAATATGACGTTCTCAACGACTATTATGAACAATAATACAATGTGAACTAGATGTTAAACAGGTCATTAAGGGCTGCTATTGCCTAGTGGTTTTATTTAATTGAATATACAAAAATTTGACAATGATGAGGGTTGAGAATATGACTTTCAATTTTTTAAAACAATATCAGTGACGCATTTCATCGAACACATTACATGCATATTTATTTACATGTTGTGATGATAATGAATCATTATCAGTTGCCAAAACATGAATTAATTAACAAACACAAGCCATGTATTGATGATTACAGTAGAACATTGGCTATCAGCACCATATACTAGTGTGGCAATCCGACTTATTTACTTATGTATGGGGTATTCAGGTTAAAAAACGGGTCGAAGGTAAAATAAAAATATTGCCATAAAAAAGAGATCAAACGGGTCAAAGGTCACCCATAGTGTATTTTTAGTGCATAAAATTTCCTAAGTCACATAAAATGATATATATATTTTATGCAATACTATTAGAGACACTTACTATTTACTAAAAAATTGGAGTAAAATTGTTTCGGGTCAGCAATTAGCTTTTTACCAGAACACGCCCATTTTTCCACATCGACACAATAATTATTGGGAATACCTAAGATGTTATGAATATGCTATTCAGTGAGAAAGCATCAAGTTTAGCTTCACACATATTCCTTAAACTCACAGAAAGGTTATCACACGGGAATGGAAGTCCACCTTCGCCTACAAACTGGAACCAATGAGTTTGCAGTGCGAGCGGTCTCCAAAGCTTTATATATTCTGCCTCTGGCCATTTTACCTAAATATTTACTCATCTTAAAGCCCTCATCAAGCACAAATACATGGGTAGCCAACTTGTCAATAAAAAACTTTGAAACCAGCCTCGATGCTGATCGTTACCTTCAATATATAATCTGCAGGATAATAGAGGCCATCTCTACTTTCTAAAACAGCAGCCCATGAAGATCCTGCAATTTAAGTATGTTTAATATGTCACTATACAAGAACTATTCATATTTAACATGTAACTAATAATAGACCTTAGTTGAACCAAACATCCATCGTATCAGTCCTATTCACATAATCTGATGCTTTATCACGATACAATTCTTCTACTGACATGTATCACTGGCCTTTTGGGAAATGATTGCCCTCATACTTGGAACATTGACCAAAAGTACTAACTACTAAACATAAGATGAGAATTAATATTCTAAATGGCAACAAATATAATGGCCATTAAGTTTGATCCAACAGTAATTTAATTTATAGAAATAAAAGGCAATGACAAGCATGTATAGAAACAAAATCTGTAGCCATCGTTAAGTTAGTTAGATTATCTCTGTTCTCATCCTGTTTGGTTTTTTATACTGTTCCGACGTGGTTAATGCAAAGGGAGTTAAAATTATATGAACTTTGAGATGGAGACCATATGAGTTTACTAATTACATTCACTGCAGCCTCTCCGAATCTTTCAACGGAAGCAAACCATTGTCCATCTGCCTTAAAAATCAAAGGCTTTTTTGTTCACTAATCATATGGATACTTGTGCTCTAAATTAGAAAATGATGACATTTAATTTAGATGAATTCTGTGATGATAAAGGGTCTCATCAACATGATCAATTTACAGCAGATATTAACAGTTGGTGTGCAATTCAATTTATCACATAATCACTTACAATACCCATAGCCAAACACCATGACAGTGATGACACTATCACGTAATTTCATCTGGAAATATGATGCACACGTATCGACTAATGACACAGTTCATCTCTTTGTTTAGGCTGGTGCAAAACATGTTGATGCTCTGGAAGCATCGGAAATGGCCGACTATGCTCAAAAGCTTATTGCTTGTAATCCTCTCTTATCACAAATAATTACGGTTAGTGCTTTTTTTAGTACAAACTAAGCTACGTTTGATTTCAAAAGTTTATTGTGCTAAAAAAAGGCACGAACCGTAATGGTGTACAAAGATATTAAGATGATAACTATAATGGTGCACGGTAACATTCCAAGTGCTGATAACAAGATTATTAAAGAGATGCCCAAAACACCATTGCATTTAAGAATATCAAAACACATACGCTCGACGCAGAAATGACTATTTTACACTCTTCCCCAACTAGAATACAACCAAACACTCGCCATAAAACCCAACTCATTAAGACAATAAACACATATAAACCTTAAAGTCCATAACCATTGTAGAAGTACCAAATTTTTAATCACTACTAATCTCTTAAACCATAAACGGTCTAAAAAAATCCCATTTCATGACACCAAATGCTACTAGTTTATTCGAATCTGTTTCATAAAAAAAATTCTAACCAACAAGTAATCAAATGCGTCACACTAACATAACAAATTCACACCACTTTTCAGTCACACATTTCATCAAATACTTGTGCAGCTCAACTAAAATTAATAAAAAACCAAATAGACTAAATATGGCAGATAGTTCTTTTACAGTGGCCTAAACTCGAGGCCACATACAATGAGCCCAGACATAGTTCCTTCATGGCTTGTAAATTTCATATTCATAGAAAGAGAGTCATCCTTGAATTCATGAGCTGAGTTAAACTCCCACAATTGAATCTCCATCCATCCATCTTCTCTTTGTTTTGGAACCCGTGTGATACCATTTATGTTCAATGGGCTTGGGGTTATAAAATAAACAAATTCAGCCTCATTGTTTTCTTTATGCAGTATGTCTCGTACTTCTACTGGACAATGCAGCCCCTCGCATTTTTCTGAAAGCTTGAATACAAGGTAACACACGTATTCTGTATCTGGTGACAACATTTGACTTTTGATTGTGCAGTGGAGATGAAATACTTGTTTTGGTAAAAGCTCAATCACCTCTTGAAATCTGCATGTAGGATGGATTAAGGACGAAGTAATATGTATAGACAGGAAACTAAATCCAAAAAGTTAAACTTTTGTTATCCCAGTTATTCCCGAATCTTTAATTGTTAACCATAAAACAAAAAACATTGAGCTAGAAACCTAGTTTTTTGTGTGACATCTACATAGATAGAAATCCATGTGGGGTTGGTGGGTTAGACTTGTAACTTCTTCAAATATATTTTCTGAACACCATTCATTTCATCTGCTTATGTAACTGGGTTGGCGGATTAGCGAGTTACACGGGTTAATTAGGTTAAATGTGTAGGCAAGTCGACCCGTTTATCCCACCGAACCCGAACACGGTCTGAAACTTGTTTACACCCAACCCTAACCGCTTATTTCCGTATCGGTCTCGGGTCGTGTTTCATGTAGCATCAGGAATTGCTTCCCCAAGGAAACTGTAAAAATTTTAGCTATATTATATATAAGAAACGAACCTGGACTGGGTTGATGGTTTTGAAGTAAAAAGATCCACATTAGAGAATTTGTATAAAGTTGCCTTTGCCGAAAGCACAAGAAGTTTCTTTTCGTCGACTTCGCCCAACCAGAACAACTCATCGTAGTTTCTGCATATCTTGAATATTTCTTCAAAGTTAGTTGGAAGTTGGTGCACCTGATCCACATTGAAGTTTGATTTCACGAGATGTTGGACTTCCTTCAATTTTCCGATTTCATCATGTTTCACCTGTGTGCAAACCATGTTAAATATGCAACATAAATCATGGGTTTAATTTAATTTTTTGGCATGTATCCGACCTCTTTGTATATTATTATTGGCCCAATTTCATGGATATTTAATCAACGATATACCAAAATATGAAATAATCTCTATTTTCTATAAATTTGTCATCATTATTCTTACATAATATGTTTACAGTATATATATTACATGAAAAGGTACGAGGAACCGTTGTGATGGTTCATGATATGGCAGTTATGTTATAACTGTTTATGTAACTGCCTAAGTTGACTTTGAGGTCTGACTTTTCTTGTTTGACTTTTGTTGACCGGTCGTCGTGGTTAAGATGGGTCGATTGGTGATTAACCCATTATTCTCCCCTTAATCACAATCGCCGACGAGATTCTTTAAGTCTTTTGTAGTCGCCTCACATAACTCCATTTTGCTTCCTTTAACATTCGCCGCAACATTGATCGATTTTAGAATCTTCGACCCCTTCCTCTGCCTTCAGATTCTCTCGTTGTTTCGTGATTCTCTGCGGTGTTTGTACTCTCGTGATTTCGTGACTGTGGTTTCGCACTCTTGCCGCTTTACCAAGTTTCAGTGACATCGGTAGCATGTGACTCGAGATTTGTCTCTTGTATCTTCTTCAAAAGACGCCGTTCTTCCCTTTAGATTGATAATTGTTCTTGTCTTGTTCTCGGCCTCAGACTCAAGTTAAATCTTCCCCACCATATTCTCTAAAAGGTTTTCCTTGTCCTTCATATCGTGTGAACATCAAACTCTCTTTACTGTTCACTTGTTTATCCTTCTTAAACTTAATCCTTTCTTCATAGGTCTTAAGTCTTCCAATTGCTTCTTCCATAGCCATTTCACTTAGGTCGGAATATTGTTCTATAGATGCGACTATTTGCAGATACCTATCGGGTACAACATTTAGTAGTTTCCATACTAAGGTTTCATCTTCTATGGTGTGTCCTGTGACTAGCGGCTTTGTTTACGGTAGTTGTAAGTTTTGTAGTGGCGTGTCGATCGTCTAGTCTTTCTTCATGTATAACATCTCAAAGTCGGATTTGAGTGTTTGAAGTCTTGCTTGTTGAACTCTGTCGCCAACGTGTCTAGTTTTCAAAGCATTCCAAATGTCTTTGGCGGTTTGCTTTGTTATTCAAGTAATTGTTCTTCTGTGTGCTTGATAAAGAAATGCAATAGCGGTTTTCTTTTTCTTATTGGGTCGAGTCGACTTAGTCGGCTCTATTGTTTCCATAAGCCATTTGTTTCTAAAATAATTTGTATTCGAATTGCCCATAATGAGTAATTCATGGGTTTCAATAACGGGCATTAGAATTGAGGTGTAGTATTGGTTATACTAACTTCCTTCTTTCCAGTATCACCTTCCTTCGTCATATCTCTAGGATTTGATAAAAAATAATCTCCTAAAATTCTAACACGAGGTGTGTTAAAAGAAATCTAGCGTGCTTCTAATTTTTTGTGTCTAAAATGACAAGCAAAACTCTATAAGACTAGTTTTAATCCAAAAACTATCCTTGGAGATTTTATATTCTAAAATGAATAACCTAAGGTTAATTTTTCCTTAAAATTATTCCTAATAATATAATAAGCAGTGTAATCACTAGGTTATTATATTTTCTAAACCTCGAAAAGATACTAACTTAAAAATTAAGGAAGTAACTTATCTAGAGTAAAACTATACAATATATGTCAAAAACTAATATATACTATATAAAAGATAATAAAGTCGAAGGTTGGTTGTGTAAATTTTGGAACCTGGGGGGGTTAAGAAAACCCGTAGCCCTTATTTTGGTCCTTGTGTTGCCCTGAAGTTATATGCGCCTCTTTTGTTATCTCTTTGAAGAGATAAAATGGTCTCTCTTTCCCTGAGACTTTGAAACTGCTTGTGTGGGATTCTTTTTTTGATGGTTGACCGCCGATATTCTTGGCTTTTGGTTAACCTATCTTCACGGATGGTGTTCTAGTCTCGAACTCCTGTGATCCCTTTGATGCGAAAGGTTTTTCGTTCACTGGTGGGGATCCTTTTGTCGTGTATCGTTTGAATCGTGTGATGATTCAACAAAAACGAGGGGTGTTTGATTCTCTTGGATACAAAAGGTGTGTTTGTTCCTTTTTATGAATCGATTTGATTATTTCCCCTTGATGATGACTTAGCATTATCCTCTCAATGTTATTTTTCTATTTTGAATCTTGGTTTCAGATTTTTTTGACCGTGCCTAACCTTTGATGATTATGGGTTAGGGTTTGTTTCGGTTTGATGTTCTTGACAGAAAAAAGTTTGCAAAAAAATATGAAACCCTTTGTTACCGGTTAAAATTAATCATGAAAGTGATTAATTCCTTGGTGACAAGAGTTTGATTCTCTTGATGATAAACACAAAATGATTTCAGTGATTGTGTTTTAATCGGATTTGCAAACTGTTTTTGGCCAAAACAAAAAGTGCAGTTTTGATTCAAAAACAGGGAAAAGAAAAATTAATCTTGGTATATGATGATTCCGGATCTGATACCAATTGTTGGCCCAATTTCACGGATCTTTAATTAACGATATACCAAAATATGAAATAATCTCTATTTTCTAAAAATCTGTCATCATTATTCTTACATAATATGTTTACAGTATATATATTACATGAAAAGGTACAAGGAACCGTTGTGATGGTTCATGATATGCCAGTTATGTTATAACTGTCATATAACTGTTTCTGTAACTGCCTAAGTTGACTTTGAGGTCTGACTTTTCTTGTTTGACTTTTGTTGACCGGGTCGTCGTGGGTTGAGATGGGTAGATTGGTGATTAACCCAATAATTATAAACAAGAAAGTATATACTAGAAACATGGGATATAATTTTAAACTTACATTGTCAATTGCTCGAAATTCGATGCCTTCAACATAAACCGCACTTTCTCCACAATAGTGTGATGAAAAGCTCTCAAGTAGAAACTCAAAAACAACATCTTTGTTCTGATTCAAGAATTGGTACAACTCAATCATCATCCAGTCCTTGTCTCTCCATGTTGCAAAATATGCATGTAGAGTTTCGAGTCCCTTTCTATACTTTAGGTTAACACACATCGGTTTACTTGAAAATTTTCTTGAATCACTAAGTTTGAAGACTAAATAGACCCCATAAACGACATTTGGAGATAAAACTTGAGCGTTTGTCTTTATTTCAATGTTCAATTCGGAAACATCTAACATCTCCGCCACTGATTCAAATCTGCACATATTATAAATATTCAAGTCCCGATCAGTCATAACCATTATTCCCCCGGATGTACACTTCAACTTTACAAATTAGTATTTCTTTAACCATTAAGTTATCTTTTTATAGAGGGATAATATATTGAAATACACAAGTAAGATGCTAGCAAAATTTATGATTCATAGTCGTGCAAACAGAGGGCCAAAACAGGGCGTAACTCAACCACATTTTGAAAAGGTAAATAAATACAAAATCAAGCTACAGAGTAGATATCGACTACAAGCAACATGTAAATATCATACATAACAATCTAGATTCCAAATCTGAGACTATTAGAATCAGTCAAGAAGACACTAAAAATCTTATATATGAATTCTATAAATGCATACTTTAAAGTTGCTCTATTCATGTTATTCACCCTTTAGTTAGTATTATATAGGAAGAAGAGCCATAATATTTTTTCAAAATCGGCACTATGTAATCCAATTCCTATAAAAAAAATTGTCTAAGACTGAATTTCCATTCCTTTTGATGAGCGGAAAAGTACATGTCATGCAACCTTAAGCTTGATCATTCTTACCTAATCATTATGTTTTAACTTAAAAAGTTTTTTGTGTACTTTCAGTAAATATCATGGTTCAACGTATAAATAAACTAAAGCTTGAAGAGACTTTAGAGTTGATACGAAAAGATCTAAGACGCTGAAGGACTGAACCTGTATAAGTTACAAAGCATCTACTATTTACTGTTTTTCGAGTCTATTAACCATTTGATTAACAAACAATTATGTATTATATCTGATTATGAAGGCCAGTTGTTTATATTTCTTATTCTAAAAGTTGTTGATCATAATACATTGTAGATTAGAACAGAAATTTATGCATCTAACAACAATATATATGTACAAACAGAGGTATAGAGAATAACCTTGATCCTGGAAGAGATATCCACTCATGTGGACAGCTGTTTTTGTAGGAAAACAATGTCGCTGAAACCATTGCATTTCTTTCTCCAATACCATCGAATGACATGAACTGTAATACAACAAAAAAACAAGTCAGACTCAACGTTAGGATGTGTAAATGCTTGTATGATTTTGATTCATCCCTAATAAACTAAAGTTAACATAGAACACAAGATGCACAAAAATATAAATGAGATTTGAGAATGAACTCATTACCATTTTCTCTTGTTGAAGGAGGATTCGCTTGGCAAAAATGTTGTAAAGATCCTCTTTCTTGATGGTAGAATAAATTTCAGGGCACTTTGACTTCTGGATTATTTCTTTATAATCTTTAGGCAATTTGGGCTCCCATTTCTCATAGTCCTCCTGTATATACATTATCAATTAATAAACTCATGTTTCATACACTTACTCACTTAGAGTTTATAAAACAGTCAAAGGCCATAGTTTAGATATATATGAATCAAAATTTAGCCAATTTTGTCAAGTAATAGAAACTTACCTGAAATTCCAATGATTTCTTGAGTTGTATGACCACTTCATGAGCTGTTGGCCGTATTTCTCTCCTGTGATGTAAGCATTGAAGGGCAATCCTTGTAAATGTAGTATATGACTGTGGCTCAATTTTTTCTTTAATACCCTCGAACACTAACTTATCAAGTTTTCCAACATGATAGTGGTACTTAGCCAAAAAGGGTAAATAAAGATACTCATCATCTAACTCTTCGGATGATAGTTTCCCACACAATATGTCAAATAAAACCGCACCTACTGAGAATATATCGACTTTTAGTTAAGAAGCCCATTTTCGAGTGTAGTGGGTCACGATAGCCGACAGTTCGTAACATTGTCGATGACAAAGTCACATCCTGATTTGTTGGACACACTAACGATATCCCAAAATCAGAAATTTTGCTTTCCAATCATCAAACAAGAGAATGTTGCTGCCGATGTCCCTATGTATTACCATTTCGACTTGAAATAGTTCCATGAAGGAACTCCAACCCGATTGCAATATCAATACATATTTTAAGCCGCATCACCCACGTAAGACTATCATCGCCAAGTACTTATTAAGACTTCCTCTTGATGCATAATCATAAACAATTATTTTCTCATCCTCTTCATCACAGTAACCTACAAGACCAATGACATTTTCATGTTTATACTCCATAAGGATTTCCACTCATCATAAATTCAGCTTCTCCTTCAGAAGACTTCATATCCAACCGCTTTGCAGCAATGATTTTATCTCCATGAGCAGCTGCTACTCAGATACATTTCCAAAACCTCCATGTCCAATGATATTGTCTTCACTAAAGCCTTTCGTGGCCAACTTTATGTCTTCAAGTGATGCTTGAGGTCGTTGTGGTTCTCCTGTGAATCATTAGACAGTTAGTCGATTTTATAAGTTAAAAAACAGAATGAGCTACTTGATATCTAAAATGCGTCCGTGAATTTTAGGTTCTCAATTTATAAAATGATTAAATTATTAGACAATATAACGAACACAACCAAGAAACCCTAATGAACCCAACCCACATCCGGGCTTGGGCCACTATATTGAGGAGATTATAAAGTTATATTTTTAATCCATTACTGACCTGAAAGTTTAAAGCTTTTTTGAGTTCGTTGATGACAATATCTATTGATGGACGTTCTACTTGAGTTTCTGCTATACATCGAATAGCGATTTCTGAAATAATGTCCAAAGACTCTTGATTGGGTCCTTTACTTAAAGAAAAGACATGTTCATTGGTCTCTTCCTTTATCTTGTGATCAACAATTTCCATTAGTGTCCCTTCTCAAAATGATGTCGCAATGGGTGCAATCCTGCTTCCATCAACATCGGTGAAAATACGATCATAGGCCAACCTCCTGTCAAGATCTCCAACAATACTACTCCAAAAGAATAAATGTCCATTTTTATTTAATCTTCCAAACTTCGATACTGGATCAAGATACATATTTGTACCTGCAATCGATTAATATTGAGAGTGCTCGCCTTGGTCTGCTGGGTGGAATTTGAGAGCCCAAAATCTGCAATCTTTGCGTCCAATTATCACCAATAGAATATTTGCGCTCTTGATGTCACGTGTATTATCTTTTGTTTGTCCCGATCCGTGTTTGTGTGAATGTAATTCGTGCCAACGCAATATCAAGACATATTCTTATACGTTGCACCCAACTCGCATTAGTCATTTTATCACTCCATCGCAAATAGTCTTCAAGACTTCCTCTAAGCATGCTCATAAACCGTAATCATTGCACCATTACCTTCATAACAAAACCAAGAAGAGAGATTATATTCTCATGCTTACAAGTAGTTAGAGTTTCACTTTCGAATGAACCCTCGCTCTCCTTCTTGATTGTGAATGCGCTTTATAGCTACTGCTTCGCTTTACGGGTAAATCACATTCATTCACACCTTCTATCGACAAGGAACTATCGCTATCAAAATGTTCAAGATCCGCTTTGTACACTTTACCGAATCCACTCGACCCGGCGCAAGATGCGCCGTCAAAATTCTTGGTAGCTTCTGCTTATAAGATCTAGTCCAATCTTCAAGTGTTCAAAGTTCTTCTCCGCAACATATGGAGTCATGCATCACCTCATTAATGCTAGTAAGTGATTGAGTGAAATAATATATATATATATATATATATATATATATATATATATATATATATATATATATATATATATATATATATATATATATATATATATATATATATATATATATATATATTCACATTAGTGAGGATATAGTGGTTATACGGAACGACGCTAATACTATAAGTAATCGATCCGCTTATTAAATATGATAATTGTAGTCGTTGAAAACTAAAAGTTAAGGAAATTAGTTACCTTTAAGCGATTGAATGATGTACGGACAACCTGATTTTCATGTTTCCAACGATGTTCCAAAGCTTTCTCAAGTCTTTTGACAACTCGATCTACATGCGACGCTGTCTGCTCCTCTTGTATGCAGAAATGCTATCTCGTAGAAGATTTTAAATGCTTCGGTCCATCTGTTTGAATCATGGATCAATCATTTCTTCCAAATGAGATTTTTTCAGTTGACTTAACAACCCCTCTTCCAACTCTTCACATCGAAGAACTGCACTCCTTCCGCACAAAACTTCGAATAATACAACACCAAACGAATACACGTCTGACTTATGGGTCATACCACCGGTGTTTTTATATTTTGGGTCAAGGTATACATTCTTAACAATATCACGAGTAAGTAGAAGACGGTGCCTTCGAGCTACTGTATTTTTCAATGAAAATTCAAAACCAGATAACTTGGGTTCCCACTTGTCATCTAGTAGAATTTTCGAGCTCTTGATGTTGCAATGTATGACACTAAAATCGCGGCCAACATCATAATTGATGTAACTCAATGCATTTGCAACGCCCAGACATATCTTCAACCTTTGCATCCATGTGAGGGTCTCGTCACTTAGATATTTGTTGAGACTTCCTTTGGCCTCCTTCTTGTATACGGTAATCATAGACTTATCACAAAACCCAATAACAGACACTAGATTCATATGATTGAGACTAGAAAGTATCGACTTCTCCATCCTAAACTTTTTGCTCACATCTTTTCGATATTTATGATAGATCCCCCGTGCAACAATATCGATGAACTGTCCGGAATGCATCATACGGCCTTGGTAAACCCATGCAACTGTGTTTTTTCTAATCCTATTATCAAGAGCAAAGTTGTTGGTTGCGGATTTTATATCTTCAAAGCTGAGTTGTGAGTGAGAAAGGTATTTTAGGGAAGACATTGTCTTTTTGCTGGAATTGGATTCAACGCCTGTGGGTGTTAAGTGACTCGCTGATCCCTATATGTACCAAAGAAGACAACATTATGAATTGTGCAGATTTTCAAGGTGGGACACTTCAGTAAGGTTAATCATTCATTTTTAACATTTATCAAAGAGCTAGAAAATATGGTGAGAAGCCACGTAAGTATAAGAGGGGATCTTGTGTATCATTCTAAAGAAGAGTTAGATTTTGCAAAAACTGTTGGCAAATGTGATTTTCGGTTAACATGAATTTTTTTTTTTTTCATATATTACTTGAACCTCAATTTAACCATAACTCATAACCACCACCTTTAAGACGAATATAATTAGTTTATAGGAGTGATATGGGAATGGAGTTTATTTATTTGTACACAAAATATTAACTGGAAAAGACATTTATATCCTTTACCCATTTTTTGTTTTGTTTTCTTTTAAACCTCAAAATAGCCGATATACTTTTGAGATTTGAGAAGTACCCAAAACAATGACAACAACCATTTCTGGTCACTGTTTATTTTAAGCAATCCATAAGCAATGTATTTTAAACATTAGTAAGAGTAAAATATCGTTAAAAATATAACTTGAGATTCTCTTATTATTCACACTCCATAACAAAACTTTGAAGCTGAATTGCATTATAAATTATCATCACCTAACAGTTAAAAGTTCATTTCAAATTCTTTTTATATGTACAAATAATTCTGCCCCCTCTCTACTAGCATCTTTCTTTTTTGTTTCTCTTGTTTTGACATTTTCCTCTTTTTTCTAACAAATTCAGTGGCTTACAAAAAGACTTAAAAAGAATAATCAATTACCTCCTCATGACTAGATGATGTCCCTCCAACTTCGTCCACAACTGATGAGTGCTCCTTTAACATCAATGGCAACAAATACAACAATAAGTAAATCAAAGTTGCTCGTATTATATATAGAGTAGTTATTGTGATAGAAAGATAAAGAGAAAAAACCATCTTACAGCATTTTCACGTTCCAACTGAAGTTTTAAGGCTTCCTCAAGTCTTGTGACAACCTCGCCTATATATGGGCATCGGGATCTTTCTTCATTCAAACAATCATATGCTGTTTTCGCAAAAACGTTAAATGATTCCGGATATATTTGTTTCAATAGTTCCGGATCAATTATATCATCGAGTGTTTTCTCTCTATAATGAAAAATTGCCACCGGAGCCAAATACTTATTATCTTGATTGTCACTTACTGATTTCCTACCACACAATAGTTCAAACATTACTATCCCAAAGGAGTAAATATCTGACTTGTGGCTCACACATTTAGTCTCTATATATTCCGGGTCTGTATACCCCTTTCTATCCCAAACTTTATCAACATGGAAAGAATGGTGCCTTTGAGATACTTTAATCTTCATGGAACATCTAAATTCAGATAACTTGGGCTCCCAGTTATCATTTAACAGAACCGTCTCACTGTCGATGTTCCGGTGTATCACGCTATATTCACGCTGCTCATCATAATGAATGTAGCTCAATGAATGCGCAAGACCGACACATATCTCCAATCTTCGCACCCATGTCAACATCATCGTCTCACTTAAATAGTTTTCAAGACTTGCTCTGATCTCACGCTTGATAATGATGATTTTCTCACCATTCTCATCACAAAACCCAACAAGAGAAACCACATTTTTATGCTTGAGACAAGAAAGCATGGAAATCTCCATCCAAAACTGTTGTTCTTTCTCATCCCATTCTTTATTCCACCTTTGAGCATGTATATCAATCAGCTCGCCGGACCACATGAGCTGTCCCTTATAATGATTAACAAATCTAGCTCCGCCTCCGAAATTTTTGTCATCAAAGTTGTTGGTGGCGGATAGTATATCTTCAAGGGGGATTCTTAGGTGAGCAAAGTCATCAAGGGAAGACATTATATAATTTTCTGTTTTATTAAGGGGGCGTTTGGGTTAAAAAAGGATGCAAAGATATTAGAAAGAACAAATAAAAGAAGATGCGGTGGTGCAATGGTGTCAATTTGTAGTCGGCTGTATTCAGTGATGTTTTTTTTTCTTTTTATGGCATTACTGCAATATATGGACCATGTAACTGTCCTCCAACGAAACCTAGTATAAAAGTAATACAACGTGCATCTCTAGACGACACTTGACCAATGATGAAGGAGCCTTTGTGTTTATTAAATTCCAAATATCAGACTTTTAGTTGACAAAGTGGACGGAAAATGCATAATTACAAAAATGTTGTGCTTTCCATAACCCATTTTTCATAAAGAAAACATAAACAAATTGTACCATGCCGGCCATCACGTGACAATCCACATATTCCAATGAATAAACACGTTTATGAACAATAAATATTATTTCTATATTCCTTGTTTTATGTCTATGGACAAAGATTATGTAATGGATGACTAGATTTGCAATATAATTCGTCTTAATGAATAAACAAAACTTTTTATAACTAGAAGAGTGTGAATTGTGTCGGGTATGTCACATGTAGGAGTTAGTTGCTTTTTTCTTTTTTTTTTTTTAGAAAAGCATGTAACGCCCGACCCGACAAGGGTAAAGGAATCACAAGTAATGGTGTCATATCAAAGCAAACATAAATATCCAAAAAGTCTTAACATAAATATTGAAATAATTCTAGTCAAAATGACTTCAATACATAGGTCCCAAATGAAAAAATAACTCCAAATGAAATATCCGAAATAGTAAAGTCTTAAATGGCATCATAAAATCAAAGCTAAATATCTCTAAGGTAAGTCCACTCAAGACTCATCCCAAAGCAAAACTCAGCCCAATGCTTAGATACCGCCATGAAGAAAAGAAATGCGGCCGAGCTTCAAAAGCCCAAAGGAATGATATACAAGCAAAACGAATACGAAACGAGAACGAATACGAAATAAAGTGAAAGAAAGATAGTAAAATCATAATCATTTCAAAATATAAATCGAATAATAGAATAAGTTTATAGCTAACTACCTCGAGCCCGCATACATATGCCATATCATAATCATATTCATATTCATATTCATAATCATACAAGGCAACATTTGTAGGGAGACCTACCAGAGTTATGAAGGACGTGCATGCACGCAAAGATCAATCATCGATAACATACAACATATAACATATAATATATAACATATAATGATCTAGGATGCACCCATACGCCCACAAACATATATTGATAATATAATATAACTTGAGCACATAACAGATAATGAGATAAGGACGTGGCGTAACTTCACTCTATCGCCTCTAGAGTCATGTCGGTGCATCATCGACACGGACATGGAACCCCATGACTAGTTATTATTTTGGCTCGGTGTCAAACTATCTTAGGTCAAATCGAATTTCATAACCGATATAGATCATACTTTATCAAAGATTTAATCATGTTTCAATATCAAAGTTTTTATATCGTATAGTTCAAAATCAAATGCTTCATAATCCAAAAATCAAAGTTCGGATAAGCAACAACTCAAACAACAAAATAGGGTTCATAGCAAAGGCTTAGGAAATCCTAATATAAAAGCTAACGAAAAGAAAACGCCATAAGGAACCTTTATTGAAAAGGTCGAAATATCTCGCACTTTATTCCAAAGCAAATGATCGAAAAGCGTAAACACGGAAAGCAAAGGATTACTCCTTCTTCACGTAACCTATACACAAGAATTGGTCGTACATGTTATTTATGATTCCATAATCGTCGAAATGATCTTTTAATATTTGGTGTTCATACTTAATGTATTTAATGATCTTAATACTTTAGGGTTTTATAATTAAATGAGACTTAAGTGTTTTATAATTAATATCGTAGATTAGGGTTCATTATGTCATTTATTAAAGTTTAGGGTTAAATGTGAAAATAGTTTAAACGTCATAACTCACACATGAAATAACGAATTAATATACTTAGCTTCAAACCCTAATCGACTCTCATTATGTTCTAGGGTTTTCATTCTTTAATATCATATTAATGTGCATTTACTTACATGTTACGCCCTTTAATGACTCGTTACTTAACCTAACACGTAATGAAAACAATCTTTCCTTCTATGTTTCACCATGCACGCTTATGATTTTATGTGACATACAAGTTACTTATTACTCGGATTAATTACACGCTACACATTTACAAGTTCACTTGACTTATAATAACGCACACATATGAGACACGGTTCACAAACCATTAGGGTTTGGCATACCTTATTCGGTTCACATATCAAACTAGGGTTTATGTTTACATGACCTTTACTCGCTTAATACATGTTCAAAAACTCTTTATGTGGTTCGGTTCAATCTAGGGTTTCGCTAATAAGTTATTACGCAAGTCTTAACTCATCTACGACTTTACATATTCAAGTTATCAAGTTTTATACCTTGGCGAAACATACACATGATTCGGTTATGAATACATATGGTTCGGTCCTTATATACTCGACATATTCATGATCCGATTCAATAATACTTATTACGTAACATACTCTTTAATACTTATAAGGTTTAAATCCTTGTGGTTTGTTCTTTTGGTTTCATACTGGCTCGACACAAGGGAAAAGAACCACAAGTCGACCAAAACAAACGTGATACAATAATATACGCAAAGTGTAACAAAGGAAAACGAGAAACATTTATACCTTAACTTGGTTGAAGCAAAATCTCGACACCAAAGTTTGTAGGTTCGGCCGAATAGAAGAAAGAAAGAAAGAGAGGCAAAAGTAAACTAGGGTTTCACTTTTGTGTTTATGAGTTATATTTATAGTGGTAGCATTTTTAGTTTAGGGCTTTAGGAGGGGGGTTTGGGTTCGGCCTAGTCCAACCGAGCACACACAAAACCCACGTCCATGTGGGCTTCGGCTCTCGACCCACACGACACAAAAACAAACGCCCCTTGGGCTCTTGAACTCTCGGCTTGGCACAAAAGAAACGAGCCCATCCAAACAAACGAACGGCCCAACATATTAGCGAAACGTTTAAATCTTTCGTCGTACCAAAATCGATCACGTACACACATTCGCAAGTTTTAATTACTCGCAAGTTAGTTTTAATTTCGTTAAATGATTATAACGTATTTTACGTATTTTATAATTTTCGATTCCAAGGGTATTTTAGTCTTTATCTATGTTTTAGATTTTCGTGTTTTACAATTCTTCCTCTAAAGAAAAATTTTCGTCCTCGAAAATTGAAATGAAACGAAACGAAACGAAATGGGAACATACCAACTATTCAAAGAAATGAGGATAACTAGCGTGCATCGACTCTTCGGTTTCCCAAGTAGCCTCACGCCCGGTGATTTTTCCAAAGAATCTTAACGAACGGAATGACTTTATTTCTCATGACTCTTTCTTGCCTTTCTAGAATAGCTTCCGGTTCTTCGATAAGGACATATCGGATTGGATTTGATCAAACGGATAAGAAGCAACGGTAACGGATGATAGTTGTATCCCCTTAGGAGTGATACATGGAAAACGCCATGAACATGCGATAACCGAGGCGGAAGTGCTAATCGACACGAAACTTCTCCTATACGCTCTAGAATTTCAAACGGACCGATAAATCGAGGACCGAGCTTGCCCTTGATTCCAAAACGCTTCACACCTCTAAACGGCGAAACTTTCAAAAATACACGATCTCCAACCCGAAATTCTAAATCACGACGATGCTTGTCGGCATAACTTTTCTCGACGAGACCTAGCTTCCTTCAACTTTTCTCTAGCAATGCCTACTTTCTCATTAGTGATCTCAATCATTTCCGGACCTTCAATCAAGCATTCACCTACTTCATCCCAAAGAAGTAGGTGCTCTACATTTCCTTCCATAAAGAAGTTCAAACGGTGCCGCTTTAATGCTAGCATGCCAACTGTTGTTGTATGCAAACTCTACTAAACATAAATATTCGTCCCAACCGCCACCCATTCCAAAGCACAAGCCCTTAGCATGTCCTCTAAGGTCCGAATAGTCCTCTCGACCGACCATCCGTTTGAGGATGAAATGTCAGTACTAAAATTAAGTCGAGTACCCCAAGCTTTTTGTAAACCTTTCCGTAAACGAAGTAAAACGCGGATCTCTGCTCGGACACAATAGATGCCGGAGAACCATGAAGTCTAACGATATCTTGTCAAAAATCTCCGCCAATCTCCCAATACCATAATCCTTTCGATTGGTAAGAATGAGCGATTTGGTTAGTCGATCAACAACTACCCAAATCGCATCATGCTTCTTCCGAGTAAGAGGTAGTCCAACACAAAATCCATAGATATCTTATCCCACTTCCATGTTGGAATATCCAATGGTCAGTAATAATCCACTAGCCCTTTGATGTTCAATCTTAACTCGCCGACAAACCATACATTACGACACAAACGTCGCCACATCTTGCTTCATGCCATTCCACCAAAAGTATCGCTTCAAATCCCTATACATCTTGGTAGAACCAGATGGATAGTGAAAGGAGAACTATGAGCTTCACCATAACTTTCTCAATGGCACCGATCATTGGGAATACAAAGCCTATCTCCATACCATACAATACCGTCATCATCAACCTTAAACTCCGCTCGCTTACCTTCTTCAACATTTTGCGCCACGGCCCACAACTCACCATCATCTTTCTGAGCTTCTTTAATTCGCAGTATAAGGTTCGACTCCACCTTCATACTAGCCCAAGATCCATCAAAACCTCGTACACACAACTCAACATCCAAACTCTCTAAGTCACGAATAATCCTAGGCTCAATCTCAATACTTGCAAGAATGCCCGATTTCGGCTAAGTCCAAGAACTCACGTTAGCCTTACCCGGATGGTAATCGAATGTTGGTGTCATAATCCTTTGAAGTTCTAACCATCTTCTTTGTCTCATGTTAAGTTCCTTCGAGTGAAAATATACTTGAGACTCTTATGATCGATGAATATATCACACGCCTCCATACAAGTAATGTCTCCGGATCTTCAACGCGAACACCACTGCAGCCTAACTCAAGGTCATGAGTTGGGTAATTCTCCTCATAAGGTTTTAGTCAAGCATAAGCTATTACCTTTCCATGTTGCATCAAAACACACCTAATCCTTCTTAGATGCATCATCAGAATTTGAAATCCTCCGAACCGGATGGAAGAGTCAAAATAGGAGCGGACACCAATCTGCTTCAACTCTTCAAAACTCTTTTCTCGCTCATCCGTCCATATAAACTTTTCACCTTTCCTCATCGGTTGGGTTAGGGGTAGAGCTAAGCGAGAGAAACCTTCAACAAAACGTCGGTAATAACCAAAGAAGTCCTAGAAAACTCCCGACCTCACCACCGTCGTAGGTCTTGGCCATTTGGTGATAGCTTCAACTTTAGACGGATCCATGGTGATACCATCGCAGATACAATATGACCAAGGAACGCGACTTGTCTTAACCAAAACTCGCACTTCAAAATTTGGCGACAACTTCTTCTTCCTCAAAATCTCCAAAACTATCCGGAGATGTTCTTCATGCTCTTCTTCATATTTGGAGTAAACTAAAATGTCGTCGATGAAAACGATAACGAACTTATCGAGGAACTCATGGAAAACACGATTCATTAGGTCCATAAACACAAAGAAAGCGATTTGTCAAACCAAAAGGCATAATGAGGAATTCGTAATGACCATATCCGTACGAACGCGGTCTTAGGAACATCTTGCTCCTTCACACGTGAATGATGATAACCGCACTCGATCAATCTTCGAAAAGAACTTAGCTCCTTGCAGCTGATCAAACAAATCATCTATACGCGGCAGAGGATAACGGTTACGAATGGTAATACGATTGAGTTCACGGTAGTCGATACATAAACGCATGCTTCCATCCTTCTTCTTCACAAACAAAACATGTGCACCCCAAGGAGAAACACTGGTCGAATAAATCCATTTTCTATCATCTCTTGCACTGCTCCTTCAACTCCTTCGCCTACAGTGCCATACGACACGGAGCTTTCAAAATCGGTTCAAGACTGTGAATTAACTCAATGATAACTCAACTTCTAGGCGGGGGAAGACCAGGAATTCATCGAAAAACGCCGGTGAATTCGCAAACAATGTAAAGATTTTCAATGTTAGGACTCTCCAAAGATGTGTCCTTAACAGATGCCGAAAACCTTGGCACCCATGAACAATCATGGTCCGCGCCTTCATAGCGGAAATGAGTTTAACAGATTTGAGAGGTTGAGAACCATGATAAACGAATTCGTGATGTTTTACGCTCCAAAGATCACCGCTTCTAGCATAGCGATCAATTGAAGCTCTATGATAAGCCAACCAATCCATGCCTAGAATGATATCAAAGTCGACCATATCGAGAGGATACAGATTTGCAAAGCTTAATACGATCATCAAAACGAAGAGGACACTTAACGATTTATGATCAATGATCATGTGGTTTTCATATGCGAGAAATCGATAAGTGATTTGTTAATGGTTTGGGCTTCATATTAAATTTCTTAGCAAATGTGATGATATAATGGAGTGTGTGGCACCGGTATCAAATAAAACGAAGATGTAATAATCATCAATGAAAAGAGTGCCCGTAATGGTACCGAAGTGCGCCCGCCGATTCCGAGTAGTAGCATAAACACGTCAAGTAGTAGTTGGCGGCTTGATGTAGTTTCCGTGAATCACCGGGTTCTTCTTAGGGCAATCTTTGATCTTGTGAGTAGTGGAGCCACAAGCAAAACAACCACCAGCGGGCCTTGAAACACCGCCCGGATGAGCCTTTCCACAAGTAGTACAGATAGGTGGGGAGGCAAAACCTCGATGTCCTTTCTCGACTGTAAGATCCCAAGCACGACCGATTTGATCCTCGAGTGACCGATCCTTGTTGTAACGCGGTTATTGTTACCTTGGTTCGACGATCATTTCCATTCCTACCAAGATTTCTATTATCTTGACCCTCGCCTCGTGGCGCCCAGAGTCAACATTCCTTCCCGATCGACCTCACCGATCATAACTCCTATCCACTTGACCCTTGAATCATAACTCTTGCTGAATTTCCTTATAATCATTGCCTTGAGTCCTACCTTGAATCCGATCACCATCGCGACACGCTTGTTGGAACCCAAACCTCATGAAAGATCTCAATGTTACGAGTCACGTCATTGCAGCCGACACATTCTCATACTCAATATTAAGCGGTCGGTCCAACACCCACTTCTTCATCCCCACTTGAAGTGCTTAGCTTGACGCCTACCATCTCCAAAGAATCGCTCCCACAAAACTTACCAAATTTCATAAACCTACTCATGTACTCATTGGAATTCTCATGATCAAGCCGGTAGATTGCCCGATAATCCTCTCATACCTTTACCGCCAAAGATCGTGGAAGTAACGGTTATAGAAGATAGTCCAAACTCACCTGTGTACAAGTAATAGCGAAAGCATCTCCTCCTCTTGCTTGTTTGAGTGCCTTCCACCAATTCAAAGCGCCACCTTCCAACTTAAAGGCGCCCAAACGAGTCTTAAACTCGTCTCCACAACCCAAGATTTCAAACAACTTCTCAATATGAGTGATCCATCCTCACCTCGGTGGGAGTAGCAAAGAAGGTTAAACGAAAGAGGCTTGAGCTATCAAACGCCGAGCCAAGTGTGAATGCCTGCGGGTTGATTTCCTCCACCACTACCCAAGCACCACCGACACGAATGTTGTTGATCACTTGCTCCATCATCTCGTGTAGTAAGACCGTGGAAAAGAGTGTTGAGAGCATTAGCAATCGCATCATCAATGTTAGTAGCATCATCGCTCCATCCACGCTACCTGTAGTACGAGTTCGAACCATCCGAACGATATTCAAACGATTAGCAAAATGAACAAAGGTGAGATACGAAATGGAAGTACGCAGAAGGAATCCTAACGTCTACCCACATCCTCACTGTGTCATAGCCTAAGCTCTAAGGTCTCAAAACCTAGGCTCCATATGTCACAGTCCCGACTACAAGTCGAAACTGGGCTCGATGCCATAAATTGTAACGCCCGACCCGACAAGGGTAAAGGAATCACAAGTAATGGTGTCATATCAAAGCAAACATAAATATCCAAAAGAAGTCTTAACATAAATATTGAAATAATTCAAGTCAAAATGACTTCAATACATAGGTCCCAGCGGAAAAAATAACTCCAAATGAAATATCTGAAATAGTAAAGTCTTAAATGGCATCATAAAATCAAAGCTAAATATCTCTAAGGTAAGTCCACTCAGCACTCATCCCAAAGCAAAACCCAGCTCCAATGCTTAGATACCGCCATGAAGAAAAGAAATGCTACCGAGCTTCAAAAGCCCAAAGAATGATATACAAGCAAAACGAATACGAAACGAGAACGAATACGAAATAAAGTGAAAGAAAGATAGTAAAATCATAATCATTTCAAAATATAAATCGAATAATAGAATAAGTTTATAGCTAACTACCTCGAGCCCGCATACATATGCCATATCATAATCATATTCATATTCATATTCATAATCACACAAGGCAACATTTGTGGGAGACCTACCAGAGTTATGAAGGACGTGCATGCACGCAAAGATCAATCATCGATAACATACAAGATATAACATATAATATATAACATATAACGATCTAGGATGCACCCATACGCCCACAAACATATATTGATAATATAATATAACTTGAGCTCATAACGAGATAATGAGATAAGGGACGTGGCGAACTTCACTCATCGCCTAGAGTCATGTCGAGTGCATCATCGACACGGACATGGAACCCCATGACTAGTTATTATTTTGGCTCGGTGTCAAACTATCTTAGGTCAAATCGTAATTTCATAATCGATATAGATCATACTTTATCAAAGATTTAATCATGTTTCAATATCAAAGTTTTTATATCGTATAGTTCAAAATCAAATGCTTCATAATCCAAAATCAAAGTTCGGATAAGCAACAACTCAAACAACAAAATAGGGTTCATAGCAAAGGCTTAGGAAATCCTATTATAAAAGCTAACGAAAAGAAAACGCCATAAGGAACCTTATCGAAAAGGTCGAATATCATACCTTATTCCAAAGCAAATGATCGAAAAGCGTAAACACGGAAAGCAAAGGATTACTCCTTCTTCACGTAACCTATACACGAACGGTCGTATATGTTATTTATGATTCCATAATCGTCGAAATGATCTTTTAATATTTGGTGTTCATACTTAATGTATTTAATGATCTTAATACTTTAGGGTTTTATAATTAAATGAGACTTAAGTGTTTTATAATTAATATCGTAGATTAGGGTTCATTATGTCATTTATTAAAGTTTAGGGTTAAATGTGAAAATAGTTTAAACGCCATAACTCACACATGAAATAACGAATTAATATACTTAGCTTCAAACCCTAATCGACTCTCATTATGTTCTAGGGTTTTCTCATTCTTTAATATCATATTAATGTGCATTTACTTACATGTTACGTCCTTTAATGACTCGTTACTTAACCTAACACGTAATGAAAACAATCTTTCCTTCTATGTTTCACCATGCACGCTTATGATTTTATGTGACATACAAGTTACTTATTACTCGGATTAATTACACGCTTACACATTTACAAGTTCACTTGACTTATAATAACGCACACATATGAGACACGGTTCACAAACCATTAGGGTTTGGCATACCTTATTCGGTTCACATATCAAACTAGGGTTTATGTTTACATGACCTTTACTCGCTTAATACATGTTCAAAAACTCTTTATGTGGTTCGGTTCAATCTAGGGTTTCGCTAATAAGTTATTACGCAAGTCTTAACTCATCTACGCACTTTTACATATTCAAGTTATCAAGTTTTATACCTTGGCCTTGTGGTTTGTTCTTTTGGTTTCAAACATACACATGATTCGGTTAAGATCGACCCACACGATTACAAAACAAACGCCTGGGCTCTTGAACTCTCGGCTTGGCACAAAAGAAACGAGCCCATCCAAACAAACGAACGCCCAACATATTAGCGAAACGCTTAAATCTTTCGTCGTACTAAAATCGATCACGCATACACATTCGCCAAGTTTTAATTACTCGCAAGTTAGTTTTAATTTCGTTAAATGATTATAACGTATTTTACGTATTTTATAATTTTCGATTCCAAGGGTATTTTAGTCTTTATCTATGTTTTAGATTTTCAGGTTTTACGAAAAAGGTGCAAACAAATATACAGCTATTGGATAGAACAATGACAAGACCAGGAACTACAAGTAAGACCAGACAACCATAAATCTCAGCAGATGCTAACTAACTGATAAACGACAACTTTTGACATGCTCACAGTTGCTGCAACAAGACCAGTTGTATGTGCAATTCAACCAAATAAACAAATATAAATGACCACACTAGAAGATACCATCACAGAACACCACACAAGAGCACTAACAGGAACTGAACTGCTGCTGCACAACACTGAAATTGGCACTAAGTGAACAGAACTAATGCTGCACATCAAAGAAATTGATACTGACTTGACTTCAGACTGCACCAACGGATCCTGACCACTTGAAACTGTTACTTTATCTTACATTTTATAGGATTGAACAACTATTGCTGCCAATCTATATTTTTATCTTTTTTTAATCTTCTTAAAATCCACTCGTAGCTTTTTAGTTGAATGTCTTGAACGATTTTATTTGTACCTGTCACTTTCTTTCTGAACACACGAGCATTCCTTTCTTTCCAAATAAGGTAACCGGATGTCCATATAACCGCTTGCCAAACTCGCGAAATGTTAGTAGGGACATTAACATTTCCATATGATGAAAAAAGTTCATCAATGGAAAAGACATTAACATTCCCCACTTTCCACCAGTTAAAAATCTTGACCCACACACTCATAGCAAGATCACAAGTAACCAAACTATGAGCACATGTTTCAACCGCATTATTACAACTTGGGCAAAGAACAGTATCCAAGTCAATACCTCTCTTATCAAGCTCCAAGCGAACCGGTAGTCTACACTTCAAAGCTCTCCACACAAAGATGTTTACTTTTTTCGGCACCATCTTATTCCACAGAGTTTCTTGACCTCCACTTTCCACCATTAGAATCTTTTCTTCGACCAATCTTGATAATTCGTTGACCTTGAACTCCCCATCTTCGGATAACGCCCATCTCTATCTATCCCTACAATTAATAGAAATGACAATGTTTTGCAAAACACCCATTAATTCATCAAACTCCTTGCAAACTCTACCCCTAATATCTCTACCCCACTCCCACTTCCAACTCCACACTCCGTTTACCCACTCGCCCTTATCTAACACACTACCCTCCTTTCTCCTATCTAAATGACAAAGTCTAGAAAATCTATCACAAAGCCCACAATTGTCCACCCAAATATCCGTCCAAAACCTTATATCCCTCCCGTCCCCCAACACCCCCACACAACCCGACATCAATCCCACACCCAAACCCTCGAAATCATTACTAGACCTTACAATATCCCGCCAAACCCCACCACCCATAGACCCCCACCCATTACCCTATTACCGACCAACCTACCTCCATCACCATGAATGCTTTTAATCACCCTAATCCAAAGACTCCCCCTTTCCTTCTTAAATCTCCACCACCATTTTCCTAATAAAGCCATATTTTTTGCTCGCAACGACCCAATATTTAATCCCCCCAAACCAAATGGTGCTAGTAACGTATCCCATTTAACCCATGAAAGTTTTTTCCCCTCCCCCACCCCACCCCAAAAAAAAGTTTTTTCTAATTCTCTCAAGTTGCTTTATGACACTCAAAGGTACACGGAACATCGAAAAATAATACAATGGCAAGCTAACTAGAACCGATTTTACCAATGTTAGACGTCCCCCAAAGACATCGTTTTAGCCTTCCAATCCGCCAATCAACTTTTGAATTTTTCCACCACAGGGTTCCATGCATTTATACGTCTCATGTTCACACCAATCGGTAAGCCCAAGTAAATAAAAGGAAATTCCCCGACACCACACCCCATCCATACCGCCATATCCTTTAATTCCATATTGTTCACCCCGATACCATAATGTTTGCTTTTGTTGTAATTCACCCTCAACCCGGATGCTTCTTCAAAACACTTAAGAATACACATAAGAGACTTAGCATTCTCTTTATTCCATTCGCCAAAGAATATAATATCATCTGCATATTGTAAATGAGATACCATAACATTATCTACACCTACCTTCACCCCTCTAAATATACCATTAACTACGGCTTCTTTAACTATCGCATTTAAACCTTCAGCTGCCAAGATAAATGAAAAAGGCGAAAAAAGATCGCCTTGTCTGACGCCCCTCTCAAGACCGAATTCCTCCGACGGAGAACAGTTCACAAGAATGGACATAGACGATGACCGAAGACAAACCTCAACCCACTTGCACCATCTAACCCAAAACCCATTATGTACATTATATTTAATACAAAATTCCAATTAATACTATCATATGCCTTCTCAAAATAGACTTTAAAAATAAGACCTTTTTCTACCTTTTTCTCTCTTTTTCTTCAAAAAAATCCATTGTCTCATTTGCTATTAGGACACCATCTAAGATAAACCTCCCTTTTATGAACGCGTTTTGAACATCCCCCACCACATTGTCTACCACCCGCTTAACCCTCTCTGCTAACATCTTTGCTATAATTTTATAATAACACCCAATAAGACTAATAGGACGAAAGTCCCCAAGCCCAATGGGATCCGTCACCTTTGGAATGAGGGTGACAAAAGAAGCATTACACCCCCTCGAGATAACCTTCCTATCCCAAAACCACCAAATCGCCCTCACCAAGTCCTCCTTAATAATCTCCCAACATTTCCTTATAAACTTGAAATTAAAGCCATCGGGTCCTGGTGCTTTGTCACCCCCACACCCCATGATAGCATCCCAAATCTCTTTTTTGGTGAATTCTTTCTCAAGGGCACTAGCCTCATCCGCCGTTATTTTCTCAATCCGGTTACAACAGAAAACCGGACGTACCACCGCCCCTTCGAAGAACCGAGATTTGTAATATCTAGCCATTTCTGCTTTGATTAGTTTAGGATCCTCACACCAAACCCCGTTAACCATGAGACCTCTCAAATTACACTTGTTATTCCTCCTCTTAACGTACGAATGAAAAAACTTTGAGTTCTCATCACCTTCCACATCCCACCTAATTCTTGCTTTTTGACGAAACATATTACCAAGTTCATTTTCCTTTTTCTCCCACCTTTTCCTAGCCCCTAACCAAGCAACTCTCTCATCCTCATTCAACGTCCTCTTTTTCGCTTCTAGTTCCCACTTCATTGCAACATTTTTTAAGTAATCAATCTTCTCCTTATGCTCCCCAACTCCACATCCTGAGACTTGCTTTAACATTTTTAAGTTTATCACGAAATCTACAATCCGGATTAGTACTCTTTACCTCTTTTTTCCATGCCTCCTCTACGACTTGTTGAAAGTCTAATTCCTCCATCCAAATGTTGAATACTCTAAATGGTTTTGGACCGAAATCTAAATCCACATCTTTTTACATTATCGGACAATGATCTGATAACTTACGATCTAAAGTGGTGACCGAGAGATTACCCCATATGTTGCTAAATTCGTCATTTAACAAGAAGCGATCCAATTTACTAAATTTTAGCCCATCATTACTCACCCTGATAAATCTTCTTCCCCCCATCGGAATTTCAACTAAACTCGTGTTGTTAATGAAATCATTGAACTCGTTCATTTCCTTTATGTTCACCTGTGAATTAAGTCTATCGTCCATATTTCTAACCACATTGAGATCCCCAAAAATGCACCAAGCACCATGTCATCTATCCATCAACCCCGCAAGCCTTTCCCATAAAGAAGCTTTTTGACGACTCACGTGCGGGCCATAAATGCACACCAAGAAAATATCCTCTGCTCTTCACTTCCATAATCCCTTTACCGCTACAAATCTCTCGTCCCCGACGGCCTCCTTGCACAAAAACACCCTCGTGTCCCATATTAAAATTATACCCCCGAGTTCCCATTCGCAGGAAGCTGTGCAAACCCATAACCCTTACCCCCCAACAAATCTTCAATCCATAAATCATCAACCATTCCGCATTTTGTTTCTTGTAACCCAATAACATCAGGCTGCTCATCCCTAATAATTGTTCTAACCCAACCTTTTTTCCCGGCCTCACCCATGCCCCTCACATTTATAGATATAATCTTCATAAAAAATAAGTAATAAACGAAACGAATCAGAACATACCAAACCCTTACTGCGGTCGCCCGACCGCGTCTTGCTCTTCCACAGTCCCTACCCGAGCCGAACCTCCTGACTACTTTTCACCCTCAGCTAAGGCCCACGAGACCCCGATCAATTCACCCACCTCCTTAACCTGATCCATATTTACATTACACCTGGTACTATCTACTTCTCCATCATTATTAGCCCCGAACATGAATATCCCATTGTTTTCGCAACTTTCCTCGTAGTATTCTTTATAGACATCCGAAATCCCTTTTTTAGTTTCTCCTAGACCATGTACCCCTGTTTGCCTCGCTACCTCTAAAGCTTTTTTCAAACTTCTCCTCCCGACTTTCTTTTTGATATTTGTATTTTCCTCAATCATCTTCCCTTGATTAAATGTCTTCGTGAATTCTTCTTCTTCGTAAGCCTCGTCGCCATATGGTTTCCACCTTTTCCTTAATCTATTGCCACCACTCCCAACTGAACTAGATGGCGACACCTCTCTTTTTTCTCTTCTCCTCGACGAACATTCCCGACCTTGATCTTCTAAGTCATTCTGTCTTTCTACACTCCCCACTGTATTGTCAAACTGACTAAAACACCCTACTGTTGTTACATTACGTTCACCTTTTTTGTAATGTCTTCTTTTATGATATATTGGGCCATTAAAACTTTCAACTTGGACATTAGATTTATTTAACCCACCAAGCCCACCTTCCTGGCCCACTTCACAATCCACTCGTGAATTGCACTCTCCATTTTGACTTCCCCCATCACGAATATTTTCCATACCCTTTTTGTTGTCATTGTTTTTGTCCCCACCAACCATATCCTTAATTTCATCCATCCCAATTTTTTTTTTCCCATGACACTCTTTGCTTTCTCCCGTTGCCACATTTTTGGGACCATCAATTTCATTCTCGAAAGTCTCACATACCTTTGTTTCTCCCGAGTAGCCCGACTCTTCATTTTCCTCATTATTCCGGCTGCCGGAATCCATGGCTGGGTTTAGACTATCGTCGCTCCTACCATTATAATTGCATTCGTCTTCTTCATCACTAGACCCATCATCACCATTGTTATCTTCTCCATTTACCTCGCCGTCTTCTTCTTCATCGATTTGCATACCATTTTCGTCACCCATATTCCTCTCAGCACCCTCTTTGTGAACATCGGGGCTATCTTTTACGACCTCTTGGATAACCACATTCGTGATATCTTTAACTTCTTCCACTACGTTGATTTTATGGACTTTACCTTTAACCCTCACATATAAATCCTCCTTTATCAGACCCTTGTTTATCGTATGTATGTGAACCCTGCCATAGCTGACATTTTGATTCTCTTCAAGTCTACAATTGTGAAACCCCAGGATGGTTCCATGTATAGCTGCTATCTTCCGAAACAGTTCTTCACCCCAGCATGAAACCGGGATCCCCAATATGTTGATCCATGTCATCCTCCCAGCCGTCCTCTGAAGGCTATCACCTCTCCTCAACTTGTGAACCCATCTTCTAACTCCATGCTCAGTATCTTTTAATATGTTGGATGCCGTTTCAACGTTTTCCATCACCAACAACACTTCTAAGCCTCCAAGAATCTTTATTTCGATGTTGTTCAGTCCTTGTTCCGCACATAACACAGGTAAGTTTGATAAAAAACATCTTGCCTTAACTTCCCCCACCACACTTCTCGCGATTAGCTCATTGTTAATTTCCTTATTTTTGACCTCAATGACTCTTTCACTCCCATGCACCTCCATATTTTTGAAGTTATCTACTCTACTATTGATATTCGGATTAACCTTACTGCCACCACCATTGATAACCTCCACAAAACTTCTTTTATCCCCTGTTTCCATGTTTAAATCCTTCCCGCCCCTCTCTTTTCTGCCCTCAAACTTGAAGCTGTTCCCGTGTCCTTCTACCCCAGCACCCCTCACATCGTTCCCATTAATTTTCCTATCATACGCCACAAATATCTTCAGCCACTCATCCCCTATCTTAATCTTTTGAAGATTCCCCAAGAGCCCCTCAACGTCATTCACAGATTTGAACCGAACGAACCCGTACTTCAGACCATTACGGAGTCGCCTCTGCACCATAAACATATCGAACATGGTCCCGTACTTTTTGAAAATCATCCACAACTTTCCCATTCCCCAATCTTCCGGGAAATTGAAAAACATGAACGATACCGACGAGTTTCGTTTCCCACCGGTGTAATTAGTCCCTAGTTGCTTGCCATTGTATTGCCATCTATTTCCTATGTACCTTGATCTCTCATGCTCACTATCTCTCATGAAATTTTCCTTACCTCGCTCTCTCACCGGGAAGTTACTAGCCCTAACTTTCTCTCTCACATAGTTCACTTAAAATGTGTATGTCACATTTAATCAATATTTTTTTCTAACATTTTTTGTTATAACACTTGTCGTATTGGTTTTAACTGAAAAGAAAACAAAACATCTACATTTATACGTAATTAGTACTAGGAAGGGTTTTGGGATTGCCTAGTTATTCAGTTATCTTCATTTAATCCATAAGTCCTGATTATGTGATGATTCAAGTATTTTTACTCAACGCATAAGTGTACAATGAACATGCGAAGACATAATGAACATGCGAAGACATAATGAACATGCGAAGACATAGAAACATATCATATATTAAGTTATAACTTTACATACGTTTTTCTATATATATATAAATGTAGCAAAAGCATGAGTTTTCTTACAAAAATCAAGCAAGAGCATTTCAAGTGGTTGTCAACAACTTCGATGAGCTGCTTTCGAAACCTGCTAACAACACACAATCACTACTAGAAAATCAGCAACGGGAGTTTGCATCATTATTCAGTCACTAAAGCCCTTCAACGACGGAATTGTGACGGATATATTCCTTCACAAAAAAGGGTCTCGCTAAATTTTAACTGCAAAAGTTTTGGACTTTCTGCGACAGATTGTTGGTCTCCAGCCCCCTCACTAGAGGCTTTTTAAAGTTACCTAAATTAAATTTGATTTGACAGTTACATGACGGCTTAGCGACAAACTTTTGCCGCTAATACAAAGGACGAAGGAGTCACTAATCCATTGCTAGTAATCGGCCAGCCAATTTGTTGTTATTCCTTCGCTACTAGAGATGGAAATATTTGTCGTTAATCCGCCAGTAAAAGTATTGTCTCAAAACCGTCACTAACAATATGTTGCTTAAATCAGCACCATCTGATAGCATGTTTGAACAAATTCGTCTCTAATTTGTCGCGATTTAAAAATCCTTTTGAGGATAGAATTTGTCGCTAATCAATCAATAAACTATACAATTTATTTTTCATTTGTTCAAGATGTCACACAAACGAATACAACAGTGATTATAGTCACGAAATCCATTTGTTCAAGATGTCTAGTTAGGCCGACGCATCCCTCTATTACACAAGCACCCATGCAATCTTTTAACCAACAATACCAACAATCTTTTAACCAACAACAACAACAACAACAACAATCTTTTTACAAACAAAACCAACAACCTTATTGCATGCAATTCGAGTCATCACCACCACCGTGTAACCAATTGTTTGACCGACCTCAATCTTCTCAACGATTTTCTCCGATTGATCCTATTAATCTTAATATGGATATGGATCCGATCTTTGGTACTCAAGATTATTCTATGTGTTAAGGTTCGGGCGGCGGTCCATCCGAACCCGTTGATGACGATTCCCCCGTCGAAGAGGTGTTGCCCGTCAAAGCTAAGAATTGAAGGTTTCAAAACAGCGTTAAAAATCCAAACCGAATGTAAATCCCATCAAAACGATGGACATTGACGGAAGACGTAGCATTTTGTAAAGCGTGGATCAACACGTTGGAAAATTCCGCCAAAGAAAACACTCAAAAGAGTAGGGGGTTTTGGCAGAGGTGGTAACTTACTTTAAGAAAGAAACTGGAGAAGAGGCATGAGGATACGATGCCATCACCACCAAATAGAGAAATATGCTTTGTCTTAAAATTGGTCAATTTTGTGCCATTTATGATAATGTAAAACGGAGGTACGAGAGTGGGGCATGTGACCTAACTACATACGAACAAACATCTAAGGAATTTAAGGTGGTGTATGGTTCGGAATTCACAATGACTGAGTGTTGGAGAATTTTGAAGGAACATGCTAATTGGAGAGATATTGAGATGCCACTATTTTACAAGCAACAAAAAATGGTAGCAAAAAATCCAAGACATCTGAAACAACCTCACACTCAGACGTAGCACATAGTAGTTTGAATCTAAATGAAGAAGTGGGTGATTCTGAAGAGGAAGAAGACCACGAAGTACGAACAATGGGTTGGGACAAAGTTAAGAAGAAATGGTCATCCTCCTTCGTTCATTCTGAATCTTAAACTACAGGAGGTCTTATTGACTTGGTAATCGATAAATGGAAAAGCATGAAGTAGGCTAGTTGGGGCAAAAAATAAGGAACAACGGGAATCTTATATACAGTTGAAGGCCCAACAATTGGAAATCGAAGAAGCGGAACATCGGCAGGCAGCGGAATTGAAAAGAGAATAACTTGCAATCTAATGTGAAGAGCTTCAATTCGCACGAGAAAAGAAAAAGGACAAAGACATCCTCTTCTATAATTCATGAATCGATCCGAGTTTGACCGAACCGCAACAACAGAAGCTATTGGAGATGAAAGAAAAAAATTCAAAAGTAATATAATTTAGATTATTAGTTTAAGTTTTAAATTTTTATGTAATGTTTTTAACGAGGATTCAAAGCATGCGTTATATGGAGTGTTTTTATACGATATTATTGTAGGTGTTTGAAGAATAAATTTTGTAAATATAATGAATTTTGTACAATGCATCTAACAATTATGAACATATACTTAATCTTGCTTATAAATAAAATCAAGTAATAAATGGACTGAAACTGTGGTAGGATTAAACAATTACAAACACATATCTACAAATCGAAGAATAGCACACAGACCAAAAAAGAAACCAAAATAGTATCTGCTAACCAATCAAATATAATCATTAAACAGTCATAGCTCTTTGAGCGAACATGAAAGTGCACCAACTGTGATCGAAAGATGAATAAACTATAGCTGCGACGTTCTTCACATTAAATAGCGTCTGATCATATTAAAAGAGTTAACAACGATGATGATAGTGGTAAATGTAGCTCAATGTTGAAAAGAAAAAGAAGGGATTTCATAAATTGAGAACAATCAAGCTTTATATCATCATAAAGCCAAGATTAGTGAAAAAATGAATTTAGCTATAAAAGATGGGAAATGGAAGAGGATATAGAGAAAGAATTTTTACCAAATCACTTTCGTGGAATTTCCTTTTGTCTCCTATCCTTCTCTAGGTAAGCGAATTTTATCAATGATATTTGCTTTTTGATTATCTAAATCTAAAACTAAACAATTTAGCATTATCATTGTCGCTATCACCTCTTTTAATACTTACCGTGGCCGTATGCTATTGATCTCTGAAAGACGTATACCACTTTATGTCACATATATGCCTCACTTCGTGGAGGTGGAAAAGGTTTACAAGTTTTCGTTACAAATAAAAATTAAATATAATGTCAATTTAAACAGTCATATCTGAAGCAACAGGACAAAACTGATTATATATCTAAACAATCCAAAACCCACATTGAAGAAAGTTATTAGCTACATCTTTGAAAAACTATCAAGTGTTGTCTACGCAATCAGTGTAAAGATAAATAGCAAACGAAAATAGAGATTCAAATAGACATTTTCAAGACATTATTGGAAACGTTAATGAAACATAGCAACATAATGAATAAAAGAGTAGTAAATGAATTAATTTTGGAATACATAAGTTGTTGTAGCAGGTTGGCTCACATGCTCTAACTATTTAAGGATCATGTCTCCCTTTCATAATAGAATCTATATCAGGATCTTCTCCAAATCAAAAAACATCTATCCATGAAATTGATCATTTTGTATTCAGGTTATTCACGATATGTCGAGTGGATTGAATAATATTGAGTTGAGGGGATGGAAGAAATTGATATGAAGGCCTTCAATTATGCGTGCAAGGAGCATTGTTTGTAAAAATAAGGTTAGTCAAAGAGCTTTTCTTAACAAAACTTCTCCTTATGCGTATCGCAGCCTCCATACCTATTCTTTCCTGCAAGTATAGTGTCGCATGTATACCAACAAAATCATTGGAATTAAAGAATGCCTCATTTGATTAGGTTTGGGTCTGCAAAGAATCAAAAGAGCAGGATCAATCGGCCATGGCTGCATCCATAGTAAGTTGCGCTGCCAAGATGCGGATAATCTTAGATTTCCTCGATTCTGATCAGACACATTCAAATCAATCATCATAGCCTCTTATAGTTTCGACTATCGAAAAAAATAACTTAATTTATAGTGAAAGAATCCGATCATCACATAGGACTAAAAGTGCTTGATCATGTTCAAAAACATCTAAATGACCACTAACTCTGACGTCACACAAGGCTCTTCTCAAAGTTTTTTTGTTAAATGCGAGACAAAAATCAACATCCACGTACTCAGTTTCACTTTCCCTAACCCCTAACTACATGAAGATAACATACCAACCAACTAAAAATTGCAGCAAAGAAAACATCAAATAGACTAAGCACACTACATAATCGCTCCTTGTCTCATATGGACATCAAACCAATTAAATTCAACCGCTTTATCATCCAACTTACTGCTTGATGTTTCATAAATTTGATGAAGCACTTTAATCCTACACTTCGAAATGCATTTACACAAAGATGACGTACCTAATTCACTAAGAAACTAAAAGATACAACAAATAAAACACCAAACACCTAAAGCACACTTCATAATTACTTCTTTCAAATCACATCGACATCAAACAAACCAAAAACAAACTCTTTACCTACCAAACTCACCTTCATATATTTCGCAAACTCGATCAGGCACTTTTCATCCTACACCTCAAAATGAAATTACACAAAGATGAGTTACCAATGCACTAAGAGACTAGAAGTTGCAACAAACAAATCATCAAATAGTTCAAATAAGTCACATCAATATCAAAGAAACCAAAAAGAAACTCTTTACCAGCCAACTATTGTCATATACTTCACGAACTCAATCAAGCACTTTTCACGCTGCGACTTATATTACCTGATCTGATGAGGCTCAGATGTGCAAAGAATCTAAAAAAGGATCAATTCGCCATGGCTGCAAACTTAGTAAGTTGCCCTACCAAGATACAAACAATCTCAAGTTTGCTCGACTCTAATCAGACGCATTCAAATCAATCATCATAGCCACTTATAATTTTGACCATTAACTAAAACAACCTAATTGGCAGTAAACCAGTCGTCACATACGATGAAAAGTGCTTGATCATATTCAAAAATATCGAACTCTGACATCACACAATGCCCTTGTCAAACCTATTTTTTCAAGGGCGAGACATAAACCAACATCTACATACTTATTTCACTTTCCCCAACTCCTAATTACATGAAGATAACATACCAACAAACTAAAATTGCAACAAAGAAAACATCCTATATGACCACTAACTCTGATATCACACTATGCCATTCTCAAACCTTTTTTGTTAAGTGCGAGACATGAACCAACATCCACAAAATCAGTTTTACTTTCTCAAACCTTTAGTTAATGCTTAGTTTTAAACATCGGTATCTGATTCAACAAACTAAAAATTGCAATAAATAAAAAATCAAAATGACTAACTAGACTACCTAATTGATATTCCTCAATCACACATACACTAAAAACTAATGATTTACTAGCAAACTTACTATCGGATGTTTCGTGAACTTGATGAAGCAATTTAATCCTACACCTTATACTACGATTACACCAAGATAACTTACCTAATTCACTAACATACTAAAAGATGAATAAACAAAACTCCAAATAGCTGAAGTAAACTTCGTAATTACTCCGTCCAAATCACATCAGCATCAAATAAACCAAAAACAAACTCTTTACCAACCAAACTCACTCTCGTATGTTTTGTGAACTTGATGAAACACTTTCCGTCCTACACCTAAAAATACAATTACATGAAGATAAATTACCCAATGCACTGAGAAACAAAATTTTTAAAATATCAAACATTTGGAGTAAATCACATCGATATCAAAGAAACCAAAAACAAACTCTTCACCAGCCAATTTACTGTTGTATGCTTCTCGAACTCAAACAAGTACTTTTGGCGCTGAAACTCAAAATTCCTAATTTGTTGAGGCTCGGATCTGCAAAGAATCTAAAAAAAAAGATTAATACTCCATGGCTGCAAACTTAGTAAGTTGCCCCGCCAAGATACGAACAATCTCAATTTTTCTAGATTCTATCTAAACATATCCAAATTAATCATCATAGCCTCAACGGGTCTTATGCTAATCATGATATCCTGTTTGCATGAATCCCCTGAATACACATATGCCAACATTTCAGTTTTCACAATCTTATCGTGAGATTCTTGACTGCTTTTATTCCCTTCAATGTTTAGGTTTGTAGAGAATTTAAAAAGCAGAATAACCCACCAAGCCAAGTAAATTGCCATGCCAACATGCGAATTATCGCGATTTTAATCCGCTCTAGACAAAAGAAATGCTTTATGGTACCCGTTGTTTTTTTAGTGTGTTTTACACCGAGGGTTAATTGCATGTTGTACATCTAGTTTGTCATTTCTGTCAAAAAGAAAACAAAACACATCGTTTGCAAGTCGACCTAAGCGCGACTGTCTACTTCCAAACATGCTTCAAAAAAAACACAAAACAGTTGCATTTGCATATATTATACTATACCATATATCATTTATTGAAGTGGAACTTAGGAGCCGATACTGTTGGCGTATGTGCGGACGATCCAACATCCGGCCAAACACATCCGCCGGACGTGTTTCCTGACGTCCGGCCAAGGAGTGACGACTACCGACCATGTCATCAGATTTTAGGGATTTCCTACCACGTGGCCTACTAGGTAGAGTGGCTATAGGCCTGCGGAATAGTATCTGAATAGTAATAGAATAGTGACATGAATAGGAAGTTGGGGTAGTATAAATACCCCAACACATTTAATACTTTGCATTAAGTTTTCACCTACATTTCACCTACATTTACTACTCATTACTCATTCCCACACCGGAGCTTGGTCTCGGAGTCACATCCGAGGCGAGGCTAACGGGTTCATACTTTGTGCAGGAGACATCTTTCTACCGGACCGCTGAGGCTAAACGGGGACAAGAATTTGCTTCAACAAGTTGGCGCCATCCGTGGGACCTCAATTCATTCTACCGAGGATCGGATGACGGTGCGGGACCATTACCCATGGAACCCGATTCTCCTCCGGAACATATAGGGAAGCGGGGTTTCAATAATCAAACCACCGGGTTCTGGAGGAAATACAAGCCAGATGGCCTCTTTGGAGCTCTCTTGAAAAATACAACGCCACGGGGCGGCGTCATCAAACCGACTCGTCTCACCTTCACCGATGATGATGAGATGGAGGAAGATACCGCGCCAAACCCAAGGGCGATCTCGGCAAACCCTTTAAGGAATTGGCGGTCACCATTTACAAGAAGGATAGTAGAGTTCGGCGGTCCTAAATGCATAATGCCTACTAACTTGAAGGCATGCGACGGGTCGGTGATCACGATGACCATATTAACCGATTCGTCGGAGCAGCAAATCAAGGAGAATGGCCAATGCCAGTGTGGTGCCGGATGTTCCAACAAACCATGGATGGAGCGGCACAGGTCTGGTTCAGCAATTTGGAACCAGGAAGCATTGACGGATGGGGCGACCTTAGAGACCAATTCACCACGAGGTTTGCCCTACGGCAAAAGAACCTGAAAGACCCCACGAAATCACCGGTTGTTAGGCAAGCAAGCGAGGCTCTTCCGGTATTCAAAGAGGTGGACCGAGCGAGGCGGCGGATCCGGGAGTACGGGAGCTAATGAAAATATCAGCGTTCATGAGCGCTCATCGGTGCCCCGACTTGTCTAAAAAATTCTCTGATCAGGTCCCGAAGTCCGTGAAAGAAATGATGACTAGGGTGGACGATTACATTCGAGCAGAAGAGGCTTATAAGAACACTGAGATGCCCAAGGGGGAGGCGGGTGAGTGGTCCAGAAGAGGAAACCCTCAGATCGCAAGGGATAAGAACCTCGGGGCGGACGGAGAAGGAGTGACGGAGGCACAGGAAAGAAATGACTCTAGACACCGGAGGTGTTTTCTCCGTATGTGGCTCCAAAAGATGCTCGGCCTCGAGGCGACTTTCGGCAAAACGAAAACAACAAACACGATAATCAAAGGGTCATGCTCTCCATCTATCAAGCGACCTAAAGAAATCTTGGCTCTTGAACATCATTTGAACCTACCTCCACCCCACCACTCTGAGGAAAACCAAGCAAAGAAAATGAGGGCAGATTACGTGAATATCATGGAGAAAAGGTCACTGACCAACGATTGTTATCACAAAAGCGGTTGGAAACTTGACCTTGGAATCGGAAAGTTGGACCATTTGGTGAAGAATGTTCAACAAAGGGGCGAGAAAGGCCGAGGGCAATCATGGAAAGGAAAAGTGATCAATATGGTCAATCACTATGTTGAAGACCGCAAAGGAAGGCTCGGTACAACGAAGAGGAATGGTGAGTGTTCCCATATCTTTCCACGCATAGCGAGAAGATTTGTCGGAGGAACCCCTCATTTTGGGCAATCGAAGGATATTTTGTCCGGAGGTATTTGTGGACGAAGGTGCTTGATCAAGTAATGTATGAACCTTTGCTTCAACAACTTTAGTCCATCCATTCAATCCAGTTGCAAGAGAGTAACTCACCACTAGTGGGATTCTCCGGAAGTCATCCAACCTCTAGGAAAGATTGAGCTTGAGGTATGCTTGGAGATCATGGGTTGTCTGAGCTGTCATGATGAAGTTCACGGTCGTAAGATCCCGTCACCCTAGCGTGATTCTAGGGCGTCTGGTCTAAGAGAATTGAGGCGGTACCTCAACTATCCATGCCATGATGAAGTTTCCCACGCGGGAGGAATAGCCACTTTGGTCACCAAGGCGGTTGTCATGGAGTGTAGGAGATTCGAGGAAAGCCGGACCCGGGGATGATTTCTCCCGGAAAGAGGAGAAGAGGTTGTACATGGTCCTCCGGGTGACGGAGGACATCTTGGTTAATGCCGCATACCACGAACAACGTGTGACAATAGGAGCAGGGTTCTCCGGGAGTGTGAAGGCAACTCATTGAGTGTTGAGAAAAAATAAAGGAGTATTCGCTTGGGAACCGGCGAGACATGACCGGGTTCCCAAGGCAGCAAATCAACACTCTCTTAATGTGAGCGTGTCGGACACGCCAATAGCCCAAAAAAGGAGAATGTTCTCCCGAGAGAAAAACCAGGTGATTGCAAGAGAGGTTGAAGAATGGGTGAAAGCCAGAATAGTTCGTCCGGTAAGATATCCTACATGGATTTCCAATCCGGTACTGGTAAAGAAATGTGACGGGAGTTGGCGGATGTGTATTGATTTCAAAAATCTGAATTCCTCCTGCCCAAAAGACTATTACCCTTTACCAGAAATCGATTGGAAGATTGAATCCGTGATGGGATATAAATATAAGTGTTTTCTGGATGCATACAAAGGATACCACCAAGTCGGATGGACGAGAGGACGAAGAAAGCGGCATTCTACTCTGAGCAAGGGACGTCTTGTTACACCAAAATGCCCTTGGTTTGAAGAATCTGAGGGCAACATACCGTGCACTGGTAGACTCGCATTCGATCGCGATAGGGAGAAACTTAGAAGCATATGTCGATGATATGGTCATAAAAAGCGAGCGGAGAGGATATGATAGCGAGACATAGCGAAACATTTGACAACCTCGGAAGGATCAATATGAAGTGAACCCGGAAATGTTCCTTGATTGTAGAAGAGGAAATTCCTCGGATACATGGTAACCTCCGAAGGAATAAGGCGAACCCGAAGGCGAAGGCCATCATGGAGATGAAATCTCCGGGGGCGTTGAAAAGAAATGCAAAGTCTAAGTGGGAAACTAGCGGCCTTGAGCAGTTTACATCAAAATCGTGAGAGATCCTTACCTTTCTTGAAACTTTGAAAAATATCACAAAGGAGAACAAGGAGGAATATCGGTGGGCGAAGGAAGCGAAGCGACTTTCGGGAGATGAAAACACGATATTAAAATTACCTTCGTTGACCACCCGGCCGAAAGAACGACTATCCGTTTACTTAGCGACATCAAAAGGAGCCGTCGGTAGATTCTAGTAGTAGAAAGGACGGAAGACAACTACGGTGCATTATGTAAGCGAACGTTGCATGAGGCGGAGAAGAGCTATCTTGTGATGGAAAAACTAGCTTTATGTACATTACATACATCACGGAGACTACGAAGATATTTTGAGGCCCATCCCATTCGGGTTGTCACCGACCAACTGTTAAGCAGATATTGTACAAACCGAAGCTTGGGAAAACTTGCCAAGTATGCCATAGAGTTAGGAGCTTACCACATCACATATGCTCCAAGAAATTCGGTCAAAGGTCAGGTATTGGCAGACTTCCTTACAGAAGTACAAGTCGAATCCGGACACCCAGGCCGCCTGGGAAAGGATCCGAATGTAATGGAAGTAGGGGATGAAGGAGAATGGCTGCTGTACACAGACGGGGCGTCCAATAGCAAAGGAGCCAGTGCAGGTCTGGTCCTCATCAGTCCGGAGAAGGAAGAGCTTACTTATGCTCTGCGGCTCAATTTCCCCAGCACCAATAACGAAGCGAGTCGAGGCATTCTTGGCGGACTCAATTGCAAAGCTAGAAATCAAAAGGTGGATGTGCGAGTTGATTCCAAATTGGTTGCCGGCCGGATCAACGGAGAATTCTGACTACAAAAGCAAGCATGCAAAGATACTTAGCTCAGCGAAAGAACACATAGTGGGATTCCAAAACTTCAAAATCCGCAATATACCAAGGGCTCAAAACCAAAAGCGGATATCTTGAGCAAACTAGCTTGGTAGCTTTTGACCATCTCACTAAAAAGGTATTAGTGGAAGTTGGAAAAACCTTCGGGAGAAGAGCGGAGAGTTGAGGCGTGGTGGAAGAAGAGGCGGATAAGCGGATGGCGCCGATCATCGGATGTTTGGAAGAAGGAGTTTGGCGGAGGACCCCAATGAAGCTAGGAGTCTACGGATGAAGATTCCTCAATATACTATGGAAGGAGGGTTACATTTAAAAGGGGTATCTAGTGCCAATGCTAAGATGTGTAGGTCCGTTGCAAGCAAATTACATATCTGGGAGGTGCACGAGGATCTCTTGTGGGATGCACTCCGGACCAAGAACCGTAGTGGCGAAACTCATGAGGCAAGGATACTATTGGCCCACTATGCACAAGGGGCAGCGAGAAGAAATCGGGAAGTGCGATTCTTGTCAGATACATGCCCCAGTACCCAAACTTCCTAAGACGTTATTAACCTCCATCATGGCCCCGTGGCCTTTCTACCAGTGGGGAATGGACGTATTGGGTCCCTTCCCGGAGGCACCAGGCCGTTTCAAATTTGTGATCGTAGCGATTGACTACTTTACAAAATGGATAGAGGCGAAGCCGCTAGTAAAAACAACGGGAAAAGACGTTATAAAGTTTGTCTATGAGAATATCGTGTGCGGTATGGCTGCCGGGGTCATAGTTACCGATAATGGGACTAACTTTGTCAATGACCCGTTTAAAAATGGTGTGAAGGTTTAAAATCAAGCAGATAAACACGGCCGTTGCACATCCATAAGCCAATGGGTGGTGGAGCGAGCCAACAAGAGTTTGATGGAAGGAATAAAAGCAAGATTAGGGCGAGAAAGAACCGGATGGATGGACGAATTGCCTAATGTTTTATGGGCGCATCGAACCACACTCAAAACAAGTAACGGCGAGACTCGTTCGGTTTAACATACTGGAGTGAGGCCGTGATACCGCGGAAATAGGGATGCCTACACGAGCGATGATGTTCGAGAAGATCAAAGCGAAGAGGAACAACGTTTGAACTTGGATCTACTACGGAAAGAAGGAAAATCCGCCATACGGGAAGCTAAGTATAAAACTCGGTCGAGCGATTACTATAACCGGAGGTGAGACCCATGAACTTTAAAGTAGGAGATTTTGTGTCTGGGAGGAGCGAAGCTAGTAGGGTGGAAAACCAAGGAAAATTGGGACCCAATTGGGAAGGGCCCTACCGGGTGATAGGAGCAAATCGAATGGCTCTTATAAGTTACAAACTATGGGGAGAAAGAGGTCCCTCGGACTGGCATGCTATAAACCTCGGGAATTGTTTCTTATAATCGTTATTATGATAGGAATCCTCTGATCACTATGTAACCCGATCTATTTATGTATATTATTGCAATGATGAAAGTTTTCCCACGATAAGGAAAACAATTTTCGGAACAAATGATGTGATGCATAGTTATTAGATGGTGGCCCCGTCGAGTATAAATGCTAAATATTTACCGGATAATATTACGGATGCCGAGAACTTTGCTCGGATGCCCACATAGTGGGCGCCCAAAAGTAGAAAATAATACTATGGACGCTGGGGAATACCCACCCGGATGCCCGAGCATCCTTGCGGATGCCCGAATAATGGATGCCCTAAAATACATTAGGTTGCCCGTACACACGGATGCACGGCTTATCTGCGGATACCCTTTGGAAAACCTCAAAGAAGGTTAACAAAGTAAAGCGGAACGAAAAAATAAGATATACAACATACACAAAGTTTTGGCTAAGAAATACGTGGTCATGCCTCAAGAGATAATCAACACAGGTCACACAAAAGTTAAGTACTAATTATTACAATTGTAATTGTTCGAGTTGCTTTGTTCACAAATACACGACAAATTTATCTTCATGTACTGGCCGCTGGATTCTCGGTGGCCGGAGTGCTTGCTAGGGTGACATTGATTGGAGGTGAGAAGGGACGGCGGGGTCTTTGCGAGGAGGATCGGGCTCCATGTTCAGCAGTCGCCTAGAGGTGGCCGGTAGGAGTCCGCTAGCTTCGAATATAGGGATATTCGGTAGTAAAAGATTGTTGAATTGACTTTCCATAATTTGGACATCCTGTTAATGTTTTGATACCTGCAGGCGGTAACAATCTCCTCCTCCTTCCTACCCACACTTGCCCGGTTACAAACCCCGCTTGATAAGTCGGTGTAAACTTTGGCCATACTCTTCTTATATTACGCCTTTGTTGAATAGCCGACGAGCGGCGCAGGGCGGGAGGAATGCGAACAGCGTTTTGCTTTACCACCTCCGCCTGAGCCACCTCGGCTGCCAAGTTCCCCTTCTCCACTGCCAATGATTCCAGAGATTGATTTTTAGCGTTTAGTTCATTCTCGAGCCTCCTGATTTTTTCGGCCTGGGATGCAGATGTTTCTCTTCATTCTTCCCTCTCACGGGTCACCCTATCCACCTCATCCTCCAGATTCTTCGTTTTATCCAGGGCACCTGATGCTCGGTCCCCAATTGCTGCAACTCTCCGGACAACCTCCTATTCTCACTTTCGGAGGCCGATAACCTGTCCGCCAAACCCCGACAACCCTCATGAGTCGAGAAAGCTCCCAGGCGTGAATGACATACCGGTGAATCTCTTGACAATTCACCTTGGGCAATAACACTTTTGCCAAATCTTCATAGGCCCGTGAGTGAGCTCGATGTTGTTCATTCGTTCGAGCCTCTTGCTCGGCGGGGTGGGAAGGTTATCAATGAGCTCCTTGCGGGACCGATAAGAATTTATCCGGACGTCATCTCGTAGGGCCGGGGAGGGATGAAGGCGTTCGTGGCTTCATCTACATAATAATAATAATCGGGCATGCACGAAAAATAGAGATAATAAGAGGACAAGCGGAAGGCCATAACACATACGAATCCGGGTTGACTTTGTCAATCCGCCGTGGGCGAGGAATGGTGAGCGAATGACTGCGAGGAACACAACATGATAAGTAGGAAGAAATCACAAGTATTAACAACCGAACAATTTATCGTACCTTCATCGACGGGTGGTGTTTGACCCGCTTCCGAACAGGGAGACATGCATCTGTCGCGGATGCTCACCACCACCGGCGACATTATCGCCCATCCCTTCATTGGCGGCGTTGTCTCCTCCTTCCTCGGCGGCCATGTTTGGAGCCCCTGCTCTCATCAACGTTCACATCCTCTGGACATCCTCGGGATGGGCGGTTCAAGGATCCGGGTTATCAATAGGTTCCCGGAAGAGATCGCTCAATGAATTGGCGGCGTGACTTCTTCTTCTTGCCGTGCGCATGGGAGGTCCCTTCTCCGCGATCTTCCTCTTCGCTTGGCGAGCCAAGGCTTCTCTCTTTTTTCTCCCTCGAGCGACCTCTTGATTTGCCTCTTGACCCTCGAGTTAAGGGATCTTTGGGGGGGTTCTCCCCACGGGAAGAGGTCGGAGGTCCTTTTAGGGATTTCCCTGTTCGTATCAACTGGCGGACCCTTACTCACCACCGTTCCTTCCCAATCTGGAAGCTCAAGATACTCCGACATGCTAACAACTGAAAGAAAGTACAACAACAAAAGCAAGTTGATTAAGAAATTTCAAAGGACGAGCAGGGAGACAATTGTCAATCCCAGATGACAAGACTAAAACAAGTGATTACCATGACCCGGGCATCTTTTAGAATGGGCTCGAACTCGAGTTCTTGAAAACCGTGGATAGGTGGCACATCCATAAAAGACTCATTGTCGGACTCACATAATTTAATAGGATTTTCGCTAAGTCTCTCGGCATCTCTAGCGGAAATCCGGAGGAAATGTATCCGTGATTTTGAATCCTTATGTCTCCACGCCATAGCAATGGGGATGGCCCTTTGTCGATCAAGAAAAATTTTTCCTTCCAGGTGTTTTAGGCGGACAAGACCTCCTTGAAACACTTGTATGAACTTTGCCCGTCCGGTTCTCAAAAGAAAACCAATGACCTTGTTTACATAACCGATAGAATGCCGGAAGAGCGAGACCCGAGGCTCATATACCAAGGCTATAACATCTAATCTCGAAAAGCATCACCGATTCAATCCTAGCGGGACTAGGCGAGAGATATGTACCCTAAAGTGTTTGATCACGTTCGACAAAAAGTCGAAAGGAACCCTCACTCCCCTATCTCTAGCGCTTAGGGTAGATGCCTATCTTATCTTCCCAAGCGATCCATAGTCATATCGTCCGGTGGTAAGGCGGGCGTAGATCGATGGGAATACCATACTCAACTACTATCTCATCTAACTTTCAGTTGTGTTAACCTAGAAGTATGTATGTGCATATCAAACTTAGGGACGACCGGTTGTCACGATCTCTTCGTTAGTTTCTTGGTGGGACGGACGGATATGTTTTCTCTAACAGAATATTCCCTCGGTTCCAATATCGGCCATTTCTAAAGATGCCGAGACAATTTACAAATATTAACGAGAGAAAAGCGAGACAAACCTTAAAGAAATGAAGAAGGCGTCCGGAGAGATGGAAGCAGTTGTGTGTGTGAGAAAAAGTGAAAACCAAATAAGGGAAAGGGATATATATATACCAGAAACCTAGGCGGTGACAAGGCGTCCAATCGGTCGAGAGGGTGATGGCGTGGCCTTCGTGGATAGTACGACGAAGATGGAGCAATAACGGCGCGGGAAAAGCCCAAAGGCCTTGAGCCCAACTAACCGCCCATTCTCGACAACAAAGTTAATTTGACCGTCGGTACAAACACCTTTTCTCTCTCTTGCTAGGACAAAACTATATCAAGTGTTACACCATCGACTTCTTGCCAATAATATAACACTGGGGACATGTTGGCGTATGTCTTGGACGATCCAACATCCGGCCAAACACATCCGCGGGACGTGTTTCTGACGTCCGACCGAGGGCGGCACTACCGACCATGTCGGTGATTTTAGGGATTTCCTACCACGTGGCCTACTAGGTAGAGTGGCTATAGGCTGCGAATAGTATCGAGCGAGTAATAGAATAGTGACATGAATAGGAAGTTGGGGTAGTATAAATACCCCAACACATTTAATACTTTGCATTAAGTTTTCACCTACATTTCACCTACATTTACTACTCATTACTCATTCCCACACGGAGCTTGGTCTCGGAGTCACATCCGGCGAGGCTAACGGGTTCATACTTTGTCAGAAGACATCTTTCTACGGACCGGCGAGGCTGAGCGGGACAAGAATTTGCTTCAACAGATATAATCCTAAGGGAAAACACAACAAAACTCATGATTACACAGAACACACTTACCCTCCTCAAGAATCGATTGCATTGGATTTAGTCGATCAACAAAAAGTCACTGGGAACTTCTATTTTGCAGTGCCAAGTTATGAAACAAATCAAATGTGGGCTCAGGTATCTTATTGGCTGCAAAATACCATTTTACGCCATCCAGTTTTTGCCATGCCAAAATTACTACTCATAGAGCAATTGAATCATCACAACCAAGTAAATGCCATCCAAATAGGATGTACAAAACATATGACAGTTATCAAAATCCCAAATCTAGTACACTATACTAGATATCAAATCAGCCACAAAAAACGGGGGCAATATGAATGTTCTATCATGTTCCATCAACACACTAAACGGATTATATGATCTATCCGGGTTGCATTTTATGTTAAACTATTTTTTCCATGCAAAAACTAAAGTTGGCTGCGAATACAGTTGCATTTTATGCCTTCCAATTTTTGAAAACCAAAATAGCCAAGCAAGTATAAATTCTACGTTATAACAACACGCATGTCAAATTTTAGACAACAAGCCCTTAGAATAATATCTAACCTAAATGCAAAACCAAGAAAACTAAAATTAATAACTCTGATTCAAAATAACTCTTTTAGCTAACTATTATGATATAGCAAGCATAATCAAGCGTTCCTACTCACCATTCCAACCAAAAACCCTAAAACAATTTAAGCTTTTACCAACTAAATCAACAAACCCTAAATAACAATATTTTTTTGCATAAAATAAATTTGTTTTCTAATTTTGTTACCTGCACGGCTGCACCCCTTCTGTGTGCATGCTTTTTGTCCATATCAGCTATAAATCCTGCAAAATGACACATGCAAGTTAGATTTTAGAAAATAACATGCACCAACAGAAAACAAAAACCCTGACACCTCGATTAACTAAATGCATAGACATAGCAAGCATAATTAAGCGTTCCACTCATCATTTCAACCAAAATCAGCTTTTAACAACTAAATCAACAAACCCTAAACAATAATTTTTTTTGCAAAAAAATAAATTCCTTGTCTAGTTTGCTTACCTGCACCTTGATTTTTAATAAAAACCAAGCCAAACAAATAAAAATCGGATCTAGTTTTCGATAAAAACATCGACAACCGATAACGAAAAACAGGTGTACAACATGCAACGAACCCTGAAATTAAGTGGTAAATAAGTGTAAAACCCACTAACCTTATTTTAATCCCTTTAAGCTTACGGCCCGGCTAGCGTGTGAACAGTGCCGGCTCGATCCATGACTCCACTCCCTTAAGCCAACCTCCCAATCGGCGGCTTCTAAACAGTGTCGGCTTCAAGTTCCACTTCTATGAATGTTACAGTATAATTTATTTGAATTATTATGTAATGTTTATTATTATTAATATACTTTTGATTTTATTGTTAAGAAAATTGAAAATGAAAAAAAAAATAAAAGAAATAAAGATGTAGGTCGACTTATTACACCAAGTTGATCATGAAATAGTTTAGGAGAGAGAGGTTGGGGTGACAGGAGAGATAAATATCGCATGGGGTCCTTATTACACCCAGTCTAAGAAAAATGATTGAAATAACTAATTTGTGTGCTTAGTTATATGCTTAAAGAGATTAATGTCTCAATATTAATAGCAAACATGAGAAAATGAAAAACAAACAAAACATATGTTAGTTATTGAATTAACTAGAAATATAAATTAGTCATGTTGGCTTTATAAAAGTGATGACATTACGGGATTGGACTAGATACGTAGATAGCTTTGTTTGCAGGGACTAAAAATGTAAACGAGACAAAGATGTGAGATGATGAGCCTATAAATACCCCTCATGCCTCTCCATGAGGGGTGTGAGAAAGTGTGTGTAAACTTATTATTTCATTTTGATCTAATAAGGTTTCTATTTCTCCACCCTCTCTCTACTTTCTTTCTTTAGAAATATGTTACGCTTTACATACTTTGATCATCCCCGACCACTCGAAAGATATTTCTTGATACTTACAAGTCATATTTTTTCACATGCTAATCACCACATTTACAATCACTCAGTATTGTAACTATATTATATATGTCTCAAAGTTCAATTCATGTTATGTGTAGACAACTGTTAAGTAGCTACGCCAACCTTTCAAAACAAAAAAAGGCTTTACCCTGTGTAAATTTGTGTGATAGTAGATTCAAACGCTATAAATAAATTGGAAAAAGTTCGAAAACCATAATTAAAAGAAAAAAATCACCACTCTTAAACTGAAAACCGCGTACTTGAATAGGATGGGCAACGTGGGCTACTATCCATGCGCCTTAATGGGTCAGTGCAATTTGCTTGCATGTGTTTCAGTTGTACCTTAATAGAGTCCATTTCTTCCATTTCATGTTTTAAACTATTTTTAACTTTGTTATTTAATTAGTTTTAGAGTAAAATATACCGTTGGTCCCTAAACTTGTCAAAAAACATCACCGGGGGACAAAACTTGGGATTCTCGTCGCTGAGAGTCCAAAACTTGGGATTTTGGTTCTAAAGAGGTCACTTGCCCTGTTTTCGCTCGGTTACTGTCCATTTTGAGTTATATTAACAAGGGTATAATAGACCAAGCACATTTTCACTTAAATCTAACTTAACCCAACAAAACTAATTCGTATACCCTCTTTATTGTTTCCCTCCCTCTTCACCTAATAACTGACATAAATAATTAAGGAGTTAAAAAAGACCCGATCATTTATCACACACATTCTCAGACACTCCTAAGTCCTGCACATAACTCGCACAAACACTTTAACAGTAGAAGACAAGGACCTTAGTATGATAGCAGTCACGGATGATATGGTAGAGTATGTGAAGGCTAAATATGGGGATACTTGGTTACAAAGAGATGAATGTCTGATGACATGTTTGAAGATTTATGAAGATTTGCAAAAGAAGCTGAAGTGATGAATGGTTAGTTCGTTGTTCTGTATTTGTGTGATTGACATATTAAGCTTAGCAGTCAATTGTGACCTTAAATAACCTTATTTTTTTTCAAGAAATCCAAGCAATGTTAGATTCTGCAAAAAAAGGGATTACAGCAAACTAAAAGTCTCTGATGATATGATTGACTATGCCATGGCTGCTTATGGGAATAAATGGGATATAGAAGATGAAACTGCTGATGTGATACTTGAAGACTTGTGGCAAAAATATGGGAATAAGGAGGTTACGAAAGGTTAGACTTAATGTTTGTAAAGTAGGATAATAGTAATGTCTGAATCTGCATGTTGATTATGCAAAGTAGGATAGTAGTTTTGTTGTTGCCATTTTAATTAGTTGCAGGTATGTTTGGTTGTCGAGTACCTTGTTCAATTAAGCCAAAGATCCCTTTAGACACAAGCACTAATGTCTTTTTTTTGCTATCTTTCGAGATAACAACTCCAAGGGAAAGGAGGTTGATGTCATCATCATTTCAGATTTTGATGATGATATCTATATTTCAGACACATCTGAGGACTTGGTATATTTTAGTAATTGGTCTGCTGCTTCCTCCTCAAGGGTGACCAAGGGAAATGCTTCCACTTCTAAGCCTAATGCTTCCACCTCAAATGTGAGAAATGTAAAAGGAAAGGCTTCCACTTCTAAGCCTACTGCTTCCACCTTGGTCTTAAAGCTCCTAGAAATGAGATTAGGAGACCAATTGTACTTGCTCTTGGAACAAAAGTGGGTTGCTCAAGCAAAAATAGGAAAAAGTGGTATGTGCCACCCCCAAAAAATTGAAGACATGAAGAAGTGTTTGTCTTTTGAAATCAATGTTATGTATTTGCTTTAACTATTTCATACTTTGGTGATGAAAACAATAGATTTTAAGTGTTATAATTTATGATGCAATTATGTATAGTTTAACTGCTGGAATAGCTTTGGATAGTTCCTTTTTTTGTAGTTGATGGAAAATGTAGTTGATGTTGGTGAATTCTAGGAAGACATTTTGAATCTTGTAAAATATTATAAATTTTGGAGCTAATATATTCTAGTTTAAATGTTATGCTTTCTGGTATTAATTATGGTGTGGGTCTTCATTTGATTGAATGTTTGAAGGTTGAGGCGACGTTGGCATTTTACAGTTTGTGGATGTTTGAATTTATTCCTTTAGGACTCGACGTAAATGGAAGGGGACTGATAGGAACAAAATGCAGGCGAGTGTAAGCAAAAAACAAACAGGGAAAGGTGGTGTTGTTATCAGAGAGTATGAAGGTGTTTTTCAAGCCAAAACAGAAAAAAAAATAACGGAAAAGGAAAGCTGATTGAGGATGAGGATGTTTTATATAAGAAAAAGGGCAAGGCCGTTGTCAAATTATAAGCGAGGTTTTGATGCGATGGGGAAGGTTGTGATGGTTGAATGTGCAGGTTCTGGTGATGTTGAAAATAGGTGTGGTGCTGCTTGTTTTCTGGCTAGTGTTGATAGGAAACCTTTTAAAAGTACTAAAAAAATACCAACTACTTACTTGCCCTTGCTGCAACAAGGCCATATAAGGTGAGGTTTCAAAGTTTGATTGCATGGCATCCTTTTTTCATTTGAAAATGCAAGTATACCTTGCCTAACTTGAATATTTGGTGTTTGGATACTTGTTTTGCGACCTCGATGTGATGTCGGTGGAAGGTTGTTTAGTAGTATGTAGATCAATGGAAGGTGGTTCATCTTTTATGTTTTGGGAATTATCATTACAAGGTTGTATCATACAATGAATCAATAGTGTTGGACAAATATTAAGTGTTTGGGTCTTTGTCCTGTTTGTAATTTGAATGTTATGGAACACTTAAACTGTATATTATGGTAATTTATAGGTTTTAGTAATTTCTGTTCTTTTGTAATATGTGATTATGTTTATGTGTTTGTGTTAGCCTGCCATGTGATGTTTGGTATAATCAGCATACCGTGTTTGGCACCGCATTATACAAATTCAGTGTTAACATTATAGTTATGCAGATCCAATGTCAATAATTGCAGATAGAAATGGGTGTTTGTGCTGGTTTTGCTGAATCACTCAATATATTTGCAGATTCAAGAAGCCATAGAAGCTGATACAAAGGGGTGTTTGTTTTTCAGTTGACCTTTCTAAAGTCAAACTTCTAATGCTAAATGCCATGGTTTAATCAGCACAAACAACCACCTACTATATTCAAAAATGCAAATCCTTTAAATACTTTGACATCTAATAGTCAAACTGCAAATGTTAGGAAAAAAAACATAGATTATGATCAGAATTCTATAAACAATAATTAACCTACCCAATTGACTTGTAAAAGTCAAACTAACCAATTACCACAAAGATGCAAACTTTTGATTGTTAACTTAATTTAGCAATGCATAACCAAACACTAGCAGTTACAATTACAACCGAAATTTTTATTGATCGGTTTCATGTTGACAGCCATTACAAACTTCTTTATCATTTGAACATACAATTAGCTAGAACCACAACTTTCAGTGTCATCCCTTTCTTTCCTTTCCTTCAGATCTTTATACAAAACTTCAAGATTCTTAATCCTTGTTTACAAATCAAAAACTTTTGATAACCCCAGCAGCCTCTTGTCTCTCCTTCTTAACACCCAAACGCTCTTCATTGGAGCAATCTTTTTTCCTCAACCCACTGTACAAAGCCTTCCTCTTATCGTTGTGTGCTATTATTATTGATTTGTGTTGAATGTGTGTTGCTGGTAATTAGGGTTTTATCAAATTGAAGCCAGAGGAAAACAATAATAAGGTACAGGGTTGGGTTAGATTTAACTAACGTATAATGAAAATGTGTTTGGTCTATTATACCCTCGTTAATATAACTCAAAACGGATGTTGACCGAGCGAAAACGGGTCAAGGGACCTCTTTGACACCAAAATCCCAAGTTTTGGACTCCCGGTGACGAAAATCCCAAGTTTTGTCCCCCGGTGATGTTTTTTGACAAGTTAGGGACCAACGGTGTATTTTACTCTTAGTTTTATGAAATTGATAATTGGTGCTTTTAAAGAAAATAAAAATAAAAAATAAATAAATAAATTGTTGATGAAGATTGAGTGATTTGTTGGATATCTCAATGTAGCTCGAAGAGAAGGGTTTTAACTTGTATAGTGGTGGACTCAAATCTCGGATTTAATAGTAAAAAAATGGACACCGTGAATACCAAAAAACTATGTATAGTTATAGTGTTAATTTTCTTAATTTACCTCTAAGTAATAGCTATATTCAAGTTTTCTGACTTGATTGGCATGTTACATGCATTAAAATTAAAATTGACATTCTACTAACTAAAATGTGTATTAGTTGTAGGCTTGGCAACAAGCTTTTGGAAGCGTTTAGAAGCGGTAAGCATTTGATTGTTTGGCAACATCTCAACGAACGTTTGAAACGTGACCAACTCCTCCAAAGTTAAATGCTTCCTGAAGAAGCGGTAAGCATTTGCAGCTATTGCTTACTGCTTACTACTTACTACTTACTACTTACTGTTACGTGTCGCCAAACATAGCCGTAGATTGAACTGTATTCTTTCATCTGTAACAATGACTAAAAGATGTAACTAATTAAAGTCTGCAAATACCTTGATTTGTTTTTGCCACTTAATTCTCAAGTCTAACTTTTGTATTATTCTGATTATTGTCTTTATCTATCCTTTATTCTTAAACTTGTCATAATGTCATTCTTGTTCATATATATACACACAATATTAACAAGTATATATAGACACACGCACACAAAAACTCAGCAAACACACAAAAATATTCATCAACCAAAAGGCAACATACAAGTCGAAACAAATGGACACCCTCTTGCTAGTTTCCTCAATAACATTGCCCATATTCAGTATATTCATTATACATCATTTCATGACTCAAAAATCAACCAACATTCCTGGAAAATATGGTTGGCCATTAATCGGCGAAAGCATTGATTACTTCAAGAAGCTTCGAAGTGGAACCAACGAGAAATTCGTTATGCAGAGAAAAAAGCTATTTGGAGACGTTTTTAAAACATCGGTCCTTGGTGAGAAAATGGCGTTTTTATGCGGTCCTGAAGGGAATAAGTTCTTGTTTTCTAATGAAAATAAGCTTGTTGAAGTATGGTGGCCTAGTTCTGTTGAAAGTATTATAAAGAAGTCAAATAATAAGTCTGTTACTGCTGAATCTGCTAAGGTTAGACAGTTGTTGCCGCCGTTTTTGAGAGCTCATGCTGTTAAGAATTATATATCGGATATGGATTCTGAGTTGAGACAACATTTGGAGGACTACTGGACCGGGCACAATGAGGTTAGCGCTCAAAATGTGCCGTCTTTTGTGACTAAAAAAACCTCTTATGTGACTGAATCCGTAGTAATGGTCACGTACTGACCCATGATATACGTACATTTGTAATGGGTCATGGAAAGTCGAATATTATCACAATAGTCTATTTTTCTTCTTACGTAATGTGTCATAACTGTTGCAGGTTGAAGTTTGCCCATTTGTTGCAAAGTACACATTTGCGCTAGCCGTAAAATTACTATTGGGTGTGCGTGATGGGACAGAATTAGAGAAGCTTGCGGTTCCTTTTGTGGAGGCAGCGGGTGGAATCATAGCAGTTCCAATCAACATTCCTGGGACAAGGTTTAACCGTGGAGTTAAGGCATCAAATAAGATTAGGGAAGTCATTAACGGGATAATAGCGCAAAGGAGAAAAGACCTCGCTGATGGAACCGCAACTCCTACTCAAGATTTGCTTTCTCATATGATTGCGGAAGTTGATAAACGGAATCAGGAGTCTGATGGTGCTCCCACGACAGATGGTGACATGTCGAGTGACTTGCTAGGGTTGCTTATTGGCGGTTATGACACGATTAACACGACGGTCGTGTTCATAATGATGATGCTTGTGGATCACCCTGATGTGTACCAAAAAGTCCTAAAAGGTAAAACCAACATCAATTTCCATCTTGGTATCATTTGATTATTACTGGACTCATAAAACACATACACTTGTGTTATTTCATATAAATATAGAGCAAATGGAGATAGCCGAGGGGAAATCACAGGGTGAACTACTAACATGGGATGACCTGCGGAAAATGAAATACTCATGGAACGTCGCTTGTGAAGTACTAAGGATGCGTCCACCAACTGTTGGTGCTTTTCGTGTTGCCAAAACCACTTTCACATATGCCGGCTTCACAATTCCTAAAGGATGGAAGGTAAACAATATTTTTAACACTCTCATCAAAACATTCAACTAGATGATTAACCTAACATATATGTTTATTTGTTTACAAATATAGCTACATTACATCCCACATTACACTCAACGAAACGCTGAATACTTCCCAAATCCCGAGAAATTTGACCCCTCCAGATTTGAAGGAGCAGGGCCTGCTCCATACACGTTTGTACCATTTGGAGGCGGAGCACGAATGTGCCCAGGAAACGAGTACGCACGTGCAGAAATACTTGTGTTTATGTACAACATAATAACTAGATACAACTGGGAAAGGCTCATTCCAGATGAGAAAGTGGTCATTGATCCACTTCCAAGGCCAGTTCATGGGCTTCCGATCAAGCTCATTCCTCACAAGACAAAAGTTTGAGTTTTTATGCGATATTTGCATCATAATAAGAATAATTGTTGTATTTCTTTTTTTCCGGGTTTATGGTACTTGGTTAATGCAATCTGAGTTTATTTGGTATTAAAATGGCAAATGTGAAACAAGAGGGAAATAAAAATTGGTTTTGACAACTTGTTTGTTTATGCCGTGTTTGACCTCCTATCAACAGTCTAATTATCCAATAAATAAGGAAACATTCAATGGCTATGAACATATATAAACCTTGAAATAGTATCAAATAGTGTTACGAGCCTACAATTCTTCAGCCTCACTAGTTTATACAACATTTTTTGACCAAAAGGAAACGCATATCGAAACTTCTTCCAGAATTCTACCTAAGAATCATCTTAAGATGGGCTATGTATAAGATCTAGACGAGTAGAGTAACCACACAAAATGCTAGAGTTATATGCAGACGAACCAAAAGATGACAGATGCAACCCATATTTAACCTGAAAGGAACATTTGCCATAAATATCAATATATCATCCATAAGTTTTATTAAAATTGACGCCTTGACTACTTACTAACATACATGCATACTAGTAGATGCGTAGGAGTGGCAATATTGGTGCTTTGGAAAAGTTGGGTAACGGGTAAAAACATGTTTGGGTCAAATGAAGCATCTTTTAGCAAGAGGTTGTATGTGTCGTGTTGGGTCAGGGTTTTCCGCCGATATAAACCTTTTGAGGAATAATTTGACTTTTTATATTAAGGTGCTTATAAATGTTTTAGGCATTTGTATACATTTAAAATTACTATCAAGATTCAACCTGTGACCACCTTCCCTTTTATTTAAATCTTTTAGCTCAACCTATTTGGCCCACTCAAGATACAACATAACATAATTACATAAATCGAACTGTTTCTACTTTCTTCATAACAGATCGATATGCCAACTCTACATGTCATGTGCTTTTAGCTTTTAAGTTGGGACCAATTTTCTTGCCAAAGATTCATCTAAAACCAACAAGTATTATTACCTTTGATCCATCATAAAAGCTCCGCCTCTTCAGGATCACCATCACCGTCATCCACATCATTGTCCTCCTCTTCTTCAGGGGCATCTGGATCAACTCCCTAAACAAACCAATGAACATTTTAGTTTCTCGTGTGTAATAGCTTGTTTGAAATTATATTAATTTTTAGTCACTTATTCAAATAAGATGATTTCAGCAATTAAACATTACCTTCATCAGCTTCTCTAATCGTTCCAACCCTTTCTTTGCTGCCTCATTTAAGGGTTAATCCTGAAAGTACATTATGTCAGAGTGCTAACATATTTGAATATTATCGGTAGCAATTGGATCAAACGGGTCAAAACTTTCATTAAAACTTATTCAAATGCATACAATTCCTATATCCTTTTATCTGAAAGATATTATAGTATTGTTTCTGTAGTCATAATTAACTGTCAAGCATAATAGACAAAAAAACTAACGTTAATTAATGTATTAATTAATTAAAACTTTAAGATCCGCCCAACCCCACCAGTTTGACCTGCTCATGAAAAATAGCGGTTGTGACCCGTTACCCAACCCGCCCATACTACAACAACAACAACAACAACAACAACAAACCCAATCCCGCCTAGGCAGGGTATGGGGGAGGTAAGATGTAGACAGATCCTACCCCTACACCAGGGTAAACCCGGGTGTAGAGAGACTGCTCAATGAGACCTCCGGCAAGTGCACGTGTGCTAGATATTATATATTTTCATAACTCAAGAAACAATTAGAGGAGACAAACAAAAATACCTCAAAGCAGACTGGTAATGCGAGTGAATCTTGCATCATATTTGTAGCAGCAAATACCTGGGCCAGTTTCACATGAAGTGAGTCATCAGCCCAGTCTTTGAGGTATCTCTCGAGTAGAGTTACCGCTCGTAATTCCGACCTTCCATGACATGTAACTCGCCAATGCTAATGCAGCTCCGAGGTAACCAGGTTCTAGCCTTAGCGCAGACTCAGTAAAACTTTTAGCCTGTTTCAAAGTTTGACTTTTGTGGGTCAAACGGACTAATTTTAAACTTCCAAATTAGTATGAATACCACAGTGTGTTATCCCCTAATATACCTTGTCTCTGCCACTAGAATTACTAGCATATACATCGCCCACAAGTTTTAGAGCCTTTGCTGATTGAGGCATGGCCTTCATTGCCTCCCTTGCAGCGTACAACGCTTCTTTAGTCTTTGAAAGTGCAAGATAAGATCGAACCAAGCCTGAACAAAGATATACTCTCATTTATTCTTAAGAAATTGCAAGAAAGAAGATATAATACTATGCGAGTTATTTTATATTAGTACTACTTAAGGACTTCTGTAGTGCAATTAAATATAAGTTTCGTGACAATATTATAAGTTCATACCAATTTTGAGACCAGAAGTAATTTATGACTTCCTACAACTCAAACCGGGTCTTTTTTTTTTAAAAGTATATACATTTTATCAAACCGGCTCCAGTCAGTTTACCTTGGTAGGAACGCAGATCAGGTCTCAACTCATGAGCAGATCTGAAGGCAGCCACAGCTGAATCCAGTTGGTTCACTGACAGAAGCAAGTTACCCTGTAAGCTAAAATACATCAGTTCAAGATATTTATTGACATGGATACCACAAAGAAACCGACGAATAAAAGCTGAAATTTTATTTAGCTCTGCCAACAACCAACCTAATTTTCTAGCTTTTTTTACAAATGCTGACATGGCCTTTTAATCTCTATGACCTTATACAATATAAGTGACAACGACAATATTTACTCTTTTGATCCCTCAGATATTGTTTTTCATCCATAAAATGATAATATACATGCATTCTACCTTTTCTATGAAAAAAGTAGGTTGTGGTACCAAAGCTAAGCAACAGTTCAAATCTAATGTGTACCTTCACTATGTGCCCAGTTATATGTCTCTCGTCAATGCGGATGCTCTGATAAATAGAATGTTCGGAAAAAGTTAGCAGCAGAAAAAAGGCAGAATAAAGGTGGCAGATTGAAGAGGTTGAGTACAAGACATCACGAGTTCACATCAAAACTATCAAATGGGTGATTTTTAGAATCCAAACAGGTCAAGTTGACCAACACCCTTTGGGCGACTTTTGACGAGTTTGACCCATAAAAAATAAAAGGGATGAAGTTTCCACTTAATCTTACTTTTTCGACATTAGTTAGAGCGGCTCTATCATCTTTCCTTTCCCACAAAACAGACAAAGCCACAAACACTTCAGGCCTGGCTGGATCAATAATTAGCAGATCATGCACTAACTTGTTTAGCTTTGGTATATCAGATTTTAGCTTCAAAAGCATCGCATACTCATCCATATAGGTGACGACATAAGGATCAATCGACCGAACCTATAATAGTAAAACCAAAATGAGCAGTGCAAGTTTCAGGATGTCGCATAAACACAAACTAGCAGTAGTTGTTTTACCTTCTCAAAGTTCATAATGGCTTCATCGTTTTTTCCAATAATAGCCTCCACCTTAATTTCAAAACAGGAATGATTTAGAACTCCATTATTATAAATATAAAAAGTCTGCAAAATATGTAATACTGTACCAAATTATCAACCGAAAAATCTTGCCCTTTGTTGAAAACTAATATTTAAATATAGTTGACATGTACATTCTGACGCAAAGGATAACAGCAGAATTCATGCCGATTGCCTATTTTACCATAAACTTGAATATATACGATTTTATAAGAGAAAATTTCAACAATATATTTCTGACCTTTGCCATTTCAAGTAATATGTGAACATTGTTAGGAAAACGCTGAAGAAGTTCCGAGAAGAGTTCCAAACCACCTAAGGAAAGATGAAGGATGTTAAGTTAAGTTTTGTATTTATTGCACGCCTTATTTGAAGTTAAGCTGCATGTATGGTTAAGTTTTGTATCTGTCATATTTGGTCTTAATTCATTGCACGCCTTTATTTGAAGATGTGTTAAGGGCTCTTCAACAATTGTTAACAAGCGATAGATTATACGGAGTAGTTCGAAAAACAGATTCAGCTTTTAATAAACCGCTGATACTGTAAGATGGGCAGTGGAAACATTTTATAGAAATGTTTCCGATACGTGTTTTGATGATAATTTGTTACCATTACCCCAGAAATAAAGTCTATATCTGAAGAAAAAAAATCGGCAAACCTTTATAATCATTTGATGCAATGCAGCATTGAGCTTCAACATAACGCTGCACAAAAACAATTACAACATCAAAATTAACATCTTGATGACGAGTTGTTAAGTTACTATTTTCTTCTGATCCCATCAGAATCTCCAAACAAACTAGAGAGCTTAATAATAACGATGATAAAGCACACACTAATAGAGCAACATGCATCAGTAACTCACTTGCAACCAACGGCTGGATTCAAATTGATCAAAAGGAGGCCTGCCACTTCTACTAGGCGTCTGTAACATCAAATTTGAAACAGAAAATATTCACAATTTGCGTATAATACAGATAAGGAAAATATTATATTGTTCAACAATAAGAAAACGACATGGATATGACTTCAACACACCTGGGGAAGTAACAAAAAAATATCTTTTGCTTGGACACCTAACTCGGCCAATGCTGTGATAGCCTCAATAACATATGGACAATGTCTGCAAATGTAAACCAATTAGAAAACATGTGTGACAACATAACACGAATTTATCAATTTTACCACCAAGAATAAAGACAGATATATTGACAATCCATGAAATTATGACTAAAGACCTTAGGCACTCTTTGTAACATGCAATGGCGGACGAATATGTTTCGAATATCTGTAGAGCTTTCCCATCAATAAATTCATCTGCAAGTTTCTTGCTTTGCTTGGAATTGCCTCCATCTGTAAAACCGAGTAGTTAGAGTAAACAAGATTAATAATTGATGTATAAGTTATGACACACAAAAAAGTAACGAACAATAATTTATAGGGTGAGAGTATTAGATCGATACCTCGGCAAGAGCGGCTCTGTTTTCGTTTAAAGCAGAGTGGCAAGATGCAATTTTGAACCTCACCTGGTATTCAAATACAAGAAACCAAAACAGTCTGATTAGTTTATCTCAACTAGAATCGCAGATAGATGAAATAGAGTACTTGTCATATTACCTCGTTTTCATTTATTGCTGATACATTAAAAGAGCTTGGAGAAGGCGTCCTGTTTATTGCAGATAATGAACTTCTACTTGTTGCATTTACTCTAGGGACAATCTTGTGATATTGTAACGCTTGCTTGTACACATGCTACAGAAAGAGGCGGGGAAATTAGTTATAACACGTGATCATTCAGTCGTTATAAGTTTATAACATCTTTTAATCCGATTATAACAAGTTACAGACTTTCGCATGAACCTAAGTAAGTTCAGCCAAAATAAATCTTTTTTTAAATGTATATGTTTAAATAACAATAATAATAACTCCACTGAGTTGTTGCAAAAGTTTCACAACCCAATATGTTATGTAAAGAATCTTACAATAGCTCGTCTGTACTCCTTATCTCGAAGCAAAGCATCACCATGGAGAGCCTGAAAAGTAACGAACTTATTATACATAAGCAATAAATGCTATCACAAAGGGACGAAAAACAAAAAAAGCAAAATCACGGTGTCCAAGACCGTGTATATATCGAAACAAACAGTTCTAAGGCCCGCATATTTGGTAATATCCATTTAGACGATTTGGAAGCGTTTAAAGTCAAAGAATACTCTGGATTCGTTACCAATTCTATACTAAGATTAATCCCTTAATAGTGGATACAGATAACCGCGTATAATACCTGCTTATGTGTTTTGATAATATTCAGATAACTGCTTAAATCACCATTAACTAATAAGATATGCATAATTTATCTACTGTATCAAGCACTTCTAATAAGTAGACGGTGTTTGGGATAACTTATCTTTTAAGCAGATAAGCAGTTTGTTGTATTTGGACCAACCAAACTGCTTATTTCAAAGTGCTGATTTGAGATGAAACTAGTACTACTTTTTTATCATCATATCATCATGACTTGCGTAAAACCCATTATATTCTAATTTGCTAACAAATTTCAAAATGAAAAAGCAATTTCAGAATACCTTTTTTTTGCCTGAAGTGCTTATTTTGAAGCCTAATAACTACCTAAAACCCATTATTCGCTCGAAAATGTCAAAAGAACAAATTTTTCCCAGGTCTTATTGCATTTCTCCTACAAAATAACCAATTCCGAATTGAAGTGTATAGATAGAAACCTAATAAGTGCTTATTTTGAATAAGAGCTCAGGGGTCCGAGTCTTGGCTCGTGCTCACTCCAGTTGGTGCCCCACTAGGCCAGGAGAGTTGCCGGAGCTATTCCTTGTGGGGTGGACAATGGCTGGTGTCAAAGGCACCGGGGTCGTGGTGTTCCGCCAATCTACACCTTTTTGTGGAAGTGCTTATTTTGAAGACTAATAACTACCTAAACCCCATTATAAACGGATTCGCTTGAAAAAATCTAAAAAAACAATTTTTTCCCAGGTCTTATTGCATTTTCTCCTACAAAATAGTTTTTTCTTAAAGTGCTTATTTTGAAGCCTAATAAGTGCTATTTTATAGCATAATAAGTGCTTACTTTAAAGCCTAGTAACTACCTAAAACCCATTACTCGCTTGAAGTTTTCAAAAAACAAATTTTTCCCAGGTCTTACGGCATTTTCTTTAACAAAATAAGCTATTCCAAATACTTCTTTTTACCTAAAGTGCTTATTTGAACCTTATAAATAATCCCATTTCCCAAACACCCACTTAGCAACATACCTTAAAATCAATCCAATCAATAAAAAGATTAAAAAAAAAATACAAAAAACTAACCAAATATATAAGCAAACGCACAATGCTTACATTAACCCCTTGTGAGCGAATACAACCATTAATCACTTACGGGTGTTCAAATTTCATCATTAACTAATCAAACGCGCATAGTTTATCTACTGTATCAAACCGCAACAAATAAACATACAAACAGTAATCCCAAACACCCTTTTAACATCTAACCCTATTCCAACTAATTCAAATCCATCTAGGTAAAAACAAAAAAAAACAAAACAAAAACAAAACAAAACATCTTTTTTATATAAAATGAGTATAAAAATTTGACCAAAAGGTAGTTGCCCTGTGATTAGTCGACTGCAACCCAAATATATATATATATAAAATAAAAATAAATAAATAAAATAATAAAAAAAAAAAAAAAAAACTGACCAAATATTCAGCCTTGAGATGTGGGCTAGTCTCATTACTCACAGAGCTTGAAGAAACCAAAAAACAACCCTGAAAACAATAAAAATCAAAACTTTATTAAATCAAATCAAAACCAATAACAAATTAACAAATAACATTATAAAGATTGGTAATTTACAAGCATTTGAGCAGAATTATAAAGCCCACAATCCAGTAGAGTTGACATCTGATCTTTTGGTACTATTTCCATTTTCAAGATTTTCTTGATTTTGTTGATTTTTCTTGATTTTGGGTTTGAATTTGAATGATTGGAAGTGAAAATGAAGACCCGCGTTTGGTTTTGAGTAAGGAGCAAAACCCTTTTTTGAATTTGGGTTTTTGTGTATGGAAATGTTTTTTTTAGTGATATAGGGGTGTTTGGAACAAGGTTTTCGTGTTTAGGTTACTCGGGAAAAGCAAGTTTTTGATTCAGATGTAAGTTGTTTAATTAATACTATTTATAATACTTCAAATTTACGGGGTTTAACAAAAAAAATATATTCTATATTAATCTCGAATATTGTGTATTTAAAGGTAATTGCGTATAATTATATAATTATAAGTTTACGCATGTAACGAAGTTAACACATAAATCAAATTTATTTTAACATTTTAGTTAATTATATACACATATAAGAATCTGCCAATGAAAATTGTGATATAAGACAACTAATACTTATCTTGAGTTTTTCATTATCGTTAATATCAATTGAATTTGATAAAATATTTGTAAAAATTTCTTTAAGGTAATTCAAGATTTAATTTTATTTCGTTGACAAAGATGGTGATTTGTTATTTAAATTTCACTCTCGATATTATGTTGTACACACGATGCAGTTTAATAAGACATAATGAGCGTTGATAAAGTTAAAGTATACTCCTTAAAGTTTTTAAAAAATGTTTTCTTGATATCATTATATAAATAAATAAAATTATAATGGTCGTTGTAATAAGACAATCGCAGATATTTATATTTATATTAAATTAACCAATGCTTACAATTTGATAATTATATTCTCATTTTCGATGAATTTAATTGTATTTAAAATGTAAACTCGTGTCTCACAAAGTAAACTTTTAAAACGAAATAAATGAGTATTATTCGATGTATATAGTAAAAAAAAAAATTGATACGTATAATCTTATGCAAATTTATATGTTGTCATTTAAAACAAAGATATACATTGTATTTTTAAGATATAAAGTATAAGGAGGTATTTGTTTATAATCCAAAGTTATTAAAAACATGAAGCTTATAAATATTACATTTAACTCTATATAATTTTAAAAATTCAACCACTAAAGTTTTATTAATTACCTCCTTTTTTAAGTTTTATTTTCACAAATTTGACACCTATATTTTTATGTGTTTTTTTTATCAACCAAATTTCTCCACCAAATTTCTTAAAGTTTACCAAAATCAATTTAATTTTGACTTTTATTAACCAATCACATCACACGATTTTGCTTACGTGGCAAAATCGAGCTCTCCTATTGGCCCAATTATTTTTTCAATGAGAAGGGTTTTACAAAAATACTCTGAAATGATGTAATTCTTTTATTATATAAAAGATTTGGTGAATATATTCGACCATATCCCACATATTTCTGTCTGTTTTTAAATATCTGGTGACCGTTTGGATCGGATCCTGACACGACAATACTATTCAAAGAAGTTAATATGTTTAGGATATTATATGGGTCGTGTTCGGATTAAGTAAAAGTTGAACAAAGTAGTCTATAAATAAAAACAATCCGTTTTGTAGAAAGTGTTAAAAGACTGTGATATGTGACAGTGTCATTTTTAATAGAAGATGAAGACACTCAAAAATAACCCTAAAAAATAAATAAATAAATAAATAACTTTATTAAATCAAATCAAATCAATAATAACAAACATCATAAAGCCCATAACTAAGTAAAGATGACATATGATCTTTGGTATCGTTTCCATTTTATAGACTTTCTTAAATTTGGGTTTGAATTTGAATGATTGCAAGTGACAGTGAAGACTCGCCTCGCGTTTGGTTTTGAGCAAGGAATAAAACCCTTTTTTGTATTTCGGTTTTGTGTTTGGAATTTTTATTTTTTTTACAAACAAGGGGGTGTTAGGAACAAAGTTTTTGTGTTTATGTTAACCAGAAAAGCGAGTTTTTTTATTAAGATATATGTGGTCTAACAAATATATGGTAATTGTTTTCAACCATATTTAGGCCGCCTTCAAATATCCGGGGCTGTTTTGAGCTACTATATGCCTCTTGTGAGAAGATTAAATATCTTACCTTTTGTATATAATGATATTATTTTTAAACCTCTTTAGAAAGCAAAATTGTATTATTTAAATTTATTGAGGATCGATCTTGACACGACAATACTAGTTACGTAAATTAACATGTTTAGGATGTTATATCAATGGGTCGTGTTCGGATTAAGTAAAAGTTAAACAAGTCAATCTATAAATAAAAAACCTTCACTAAGTAGAAAGTGTAAACGATGTTGATAAGTGATGTAATCTCATTATAACAGAAGGTGATGAAACCAAGAAACTGTTGGTTGGTAGTTCCCAGAACAGGGTTAAGACAATCAGTAGCAACTGCAAATACCACTAGGTGGTTACCGGATATCACTTGGAATCGTGTAATCACTTTCCAAAGTAAACTATTCGACCCTAATGTCTGGGTATCACGAATATCTACTTGGGATAAGACCAATTGTAGTTATAGAATTAGGCACAATTCAATAACCCTTGCGCTTACAAGTGTTTATGTTATATATATGTTTCTCCTGGTATTGTTCTTTTCCAGTGTGTCCTCAAGCTGAAGATGTCACTTTCTATTTATAGTAGAGAACACTCAACACTAGTCAATGGACATTATGTGTGATTAACGGCCAATCAATCACCCATAATAAACCTCCATAATCATAGAAATAGTGGTTACATGACCAATTAAACGTGGTCATAAGCGGTCATAATGACCAATTGAATGAGTCAAAGTCATTACAAAATAATTATTGCAACACTACCAAGACGAACCATTACACTAGCGGCGGGAACCATACACTACCAAAGATGAACCATTACACTAGCGGCGGGAACCATAACACTACCGGTAGGAACCATCGGTTACTACACTATCAAGAGTAACTAATACACTAGCAAGACAAACCACTATTGAGTCGAGTCGTGGTGTTCAGGGGACCTCATGGGTGTACACTCTGCACCTCCCAACCCAAAACCGGTGTGAACTAATCCCACAAGTGCACTAAATTTTCCAACAATCCTCCCAAATTTAGTTCACTTCTTTCCAAGAAAAACAAACATCAAACAAAACATGTGCATAAACGAAAATATCCCGAGGATTGAATTTCCATCTTAGTATATTACACGTTCAAATATTCGAGAATCGTGGTGTTCTAAGAATTGAACCCTTCAACCCATTTGAATACCAAGATAAAATACACACAAGTTTTCAAACACTTAAAAGCTCCCGACACTATACAATCCATGTGTCCATATCCAAATTCATAAATGTTGTAAGAGCCAAAGTCCATAGCTCTCAAGCGGCAAAACTTCAACATTTACATAGGTGGTTCATCTTTATTCATGCTCGCCAAGCACTTTTTCAAAGAAAATTAACCATTAAGTAAAGACTTCATCCTCCTTTCAAAGGGTTTTGAGCACAACCTTGGGATGTATAAAACATGTGCTCCAGTCCAATCGAATGTTCGACTTTCCACATTGAACTCAACTCCCAATTTTCCTTAGGAGGAGTTGGGTATCTTAGCATTCAGTGACTAAATTGGACTTAAACCCATCCCTTTAGTAGACTTTATAACCAAGTCTCTAGCCAAACCCTTCGATCAAGTGATCGCCTAAATTTTGTTGAGATCTAACAAACTCTATAGATACCACCCCATTCATGATAAGCTCACGAATCATGCTATGTCGACACCTAAGTGTCTAGACTTACCATTGTATATTTGGCTATAAGCCTTAGCCAATGTAGTCGCACTATCACAACGGATAAAAATAGGTGCTATAGGTTTAGCCACAATGGAATCTCAAGCAAGTTTTCAATCATTCGACTTCTTTACCGAAATGCTAAAGCCACAAATTCGATTCCATTGTTGAACGGTGATGCAAGTTTGCTTCTTGGATGCCCAAGAAATTGCACCTCCACCAAGTAGGAATACCCGACCACCGGTGAGACTAATTGTCTTGATGTTCTTGATCCAACTTGCATCGGTGTATCCTTCCAACACCGAAGGATAGCTAGTATATGAGACTATAATCCATAGTTCTCTTCAAATACTTCAAGACCTCCTAACGACTTGCCGTGATGAGCACTAGGATTACTAGTATACCGCTCAATTTTCCCACCGCAAAACCAAAATCGGTCTTGTACAAGTCATGGCATACATCAAGCACCAATTACCCTAGAATACTCAAGTTGAGATACGACCTTGCCATTATTAGGCATCGACTTCTCACAGTATTCATAGGTGTACTCATCGAGTACAATCAAAGTAATTGAATTTCCTCAACACCTTCTCAATATAATGAGGCCGAGATAGAAATTCTTTTACTTTCATGTTTAATCCTTATACCAAGGATAACATCGCCTCCCCATGTCCTTCATGGAGAACCTTGATGACAAAAATTCCTTTGTCAAGTCAACTGATTTTGGTCGGTGCAAAGATCAACATGTCATCAACATATAGACAAATGATGACTCCTTTACAGATTCATCAAATTTGCTATATACACATTTGTCATCTTGGTTAAGAACATAACCACTAGACAAAACCACTTCATCAAATTTTTGATGTCATTGCTTAGGTGCCTATTTTAGTCCATAAAGAGACTTAATCGGTTTACACCTTGTTTTCATTGCCGTGCAAATGAAGCCTTGAGTTTGGTTCATATAAACCTCCTCATCTAATTCACCATTCAAGAAAGTCGTCTTTACATCCATCGATGAATAATCGATTGTGAATTGATGCCAAAGCAATCGCTAGCCTTATGGTATCGATACGTGCCACAAGGGCATAAGTATCAAAATAGTCAATTCGACTTTTGTTTAAAGCCACGAATGACTAGTCTAGCCTTGAACTTTTCAATAGTTCCATCTACCTTCCTTTTCTTTTGAAAATCCATTTGCAACCCAAAGGTTTGCAACTGTGAGGTAGATCAACCAACACCAGTGTTGTTGCCCATGATGGAATTCATCTCACCATTGATTGCTTCTTTCCAGAAAGCAATATCCTGGGACTTCATTGCTTCTTCAAATGTCTTGGGATCATCCTCAACAATGAAGCAATAGGAGTATTGGTTAGAGACCTCATCCCTTATTCCTTCAACTAAGTATAGTTGAAACTCAAGTCCAAATGACTTTGGAGTCCTGGCCCTTTTGCTCTTTCTAAGCATAGGTTCAGGTTGTTGAACCACAACCTCATCAGGGACCTCTGATGGCACTTCATCAGGGACCTTTGATACACCAGTTAGGGGTGGAAACGAGCCGAGCCGCTCGTGAAAAGCTCGGGATCGGATCGGTAAAAAGCTCAAACAAGCCGAGCCTAAACAAGCTCGAGCCCGAGCTCGAGCCTAAGTTTGGGCTCATTTAATAATCGAGCTCGAGCCCGAGCTCTATACAAAAGGCTCGTTTAGGCTCGCGAGCCTAAACGAGCCCTAGAAATATATATGTATATATTTTCTATACGATAACCGTGTTAACGAGCTCGAGCCTTGTGTTAACAAGTCGAGCTTTGTTAACGAGCCGAGCTCGAGCTCATAATGTGAGGCTCGAAACGATCTCGAGCTCGAGCTCGAGCTTTTTATATATAAACGAGCCGAGCTCGAGCTCGGCTCGGCTCGTTTTCACCCCTAACACCAGTGTTATGAGTTCCATTAGGAATCCTCATACTTGGTCTAGCCGTCTAGGGACTGATGAGAATCTATTCTCATCAAAGTTTACATCCCTTGATTCAATTATGGAGTTAATTGAAACATATTCATTAGGTTCAATAACATAGAACCTAAAAGCCTTGGAATGCTCAAGATATCCAACAAAGATGCAATCAATGCCTCTTTCACCCAAAGTTTTCGACTTTGGATCGTGGAGTCTTACAATTTCTACAACCCCAAACCCCGAGATAGTTCGAGTTGGGTTTCCTTTAGTCCGAGTTCATAAGAGGTAACCTTGTTCCTTTGTTGGGAACCATATTTAATAAATAGCAAGTCATTAACATAGCTTCACCCTGAACCCTTGACTCGATCTGAATAGGACAACATCGATTAACCATCTCTTCGGCACCTGTTTTTTCCTTTCGAAATACCATTTTGCCGAGGAGTATAGAAGGCGATCGTTTCATGGATTATACCAACAGACCGAAAACAGAGTATCCATGTACTCACCTCCCTATCATCATTAATCTTTTGATCGGGGACCCAAGTTGTAATTCAACTTGATTTTAAACACTTTGAATTTATCTAATGCTTCATCCTTAGTATGTAAAGATAGACATAACAAAACCTAGATGCATCATCAATAAATGTCACAAAGTAATTCTTATTCCCCAAAGATGGAGTGGCATGCAAATCACATTGTCATCGTGTATTAGCTCCAAGAGCTTAGTCTCACGATTAACACCCTGAAAAGGTTTCTTGGTTATCTTGGTCAACATGCAAGTTTTACACTTTTCAGTGTCCATGTCAAATGCTGGGATTAACCCATCCTTAGATATATCTTGCATTCTCTTATAGTGTACATGGCCAAGTCTAGCATGCCAAAGGGTAGAGTCAGTCAGGTCAGTGGTGGTCACAAAGGCTGAATTTACACTATCAGGGACAATATTAAGCCTGAACACTTGATTACATAAATAGCCAAAACCAATAAAAACACCACTTTTAGACAAGACAAACTTATCAGACTCAATAACTTGTTTATATCCATGATTATTCAAAACACTACTTGAAACCAAGTTTTTCCTTATATCAGGAACATGAATAACATTAAACAAAGTTACAATCTTTCCAGAACTAAACTTAAGATCTACACAACCACGACCATGCACCAAGGTCGTTGACTTATTTCCCATGTGAAGAATAGAACCATCATTCATTGACTCATAAGTCTTGAACCGCCTTCTATCTTTGCACACATGGATCGTTGCACCATAGTCAACCCACCACGCAACATCATCATCCTGCGCATAATAAGATTCGAGATACATATGTAACATAATAAATCGAAAAGACTTATTAAACATATTCGACCTTTCGGTGAGTTGGTAGAACCACCACTCCCCGAACCATTAGTGCGATCCATTGACTTTACCACCAACCTTAACACCCTTGCAATCCCTTTTAATGTGACGGTTGCCACATTTCCAACAAGTAGGTGTTGCCTTCTTGTTAGGATCGCGCCTTGTATTGTCATGATATTTGTGTTTGCCTTTGTTGTCATTGTACACGGTGGAGTTGTTATGCTCCACCATATTGACAACAGATGCACCAATAGCATTGCTACTCTTTGGCTTGTCATTATCCCGCACTCGAGAGATTCCTCAATGCGCAGATGACCGCCCAACTCAACTGAGTTAACTCCTCCTTCTTATGTTTCAAGGTATGCTTGAAATCTTTCCAAGTAGGAGGGAGTTTGTCAATGATACAAGAGACTGAAATAGCCTCATCCATGTGCATATTGTGTTGTGTAAACCTTCCAAGTATTCCAAGAAGTTCATTGTATTGTTCCATAACTGGTCTTGAATCAGTCATTTTGTAATTTGTGAAATTACTTACAAGAAACTTCTTACTTGATGCATCCTCAGCCATATATTTGACATCCAAGGAATCCCACAGTACTTTGGAAGATTCAAAGTTCTGATAAATGTCAAATAGAGAATCAAACATACCATTGAGAATTAGACCTCTGCAAATGTAGTCATCATTCTCCCATTTGCTCCTCCTCCCGATCTCTCCACAGAGCATCATCCCCATCATCGAATAGGGTGATTAGCACATACACCACGCTCGTCTTGGAAAGCAAGAAGTGCATCTTCTTTGCCATCTCCTGAAGTCCACCCTTCAAACTTATCAAGCTTGGCAAAGTTTGAAGCCATGTGTTTCATTTGCGGCGGCAGAGCAGCCATTGATTATCACAAATAGTTTACTTTGATTGTTGGTTGATAGTTCCGAGCAGGTTAAGACAATCAAGAGAATCGCAAATACCACTAGGTGGTTACGGATATCACTTGGAATCGTGTAATCACTTTCCAAAGTAAACTATTCGACCCTAATGCACGGGTATCACGAATATCTACTTGGGATAAGCACCAATTGTAGTTATAGAATTAGGCAATTCAATAACCCTTGCGCTTACAAGTGTTTCATTATATATTTGTTTCTCCGGTATTGTTCTTTTCCGATGTGTCCTCAAGTCAAGATGTCACTCTCTATTTATAGTAGAGAACACTCAACACTAATCAATGGACATTATGTGTGATTAACGGCCAATTAATCACCCATAATAAACCTCCATAATCATATAATAGTGGTTACATGACCAATTAAACGTGGTCATAAAGCGGTCATAACACCAATTGAATGAGTCAAAGTCATACAAAATAATTACCGCAACACTACCAAGAGGAACCATTACACTAGCGGCAGCCATCGCAGGAACCATTACACTAGCGGCGAACCATAACACTACCAAGAGGAACCATCGCCACTACACTATCAAGAGTAACTAATACACTAGCGATACAAACCACTATTGAGTCGAGTCGGGGTGTTCGGGGACCTCACGGGTGTACACCTGCACTCCTAACCCCAAAACTAGGTGTGAACTAATCCCATGTCGAACTAAATTTTCCAATGAAACAACCCTACAAACAAAAGAAAAAAAAAATCAAAAGAATTATTAAATCAATCAAAATTGATAATAATTTATAAGCATTTAAGCAGAATTATAAAGACCACAATTGAGTAAAAGTTAGACATCATTTTTCTTGATTTTGGGTTTGAATTTTGAATGATTGTAAGTGGAAATCAAGACCCGCGTTTGGTTTTGAGAGAGGAACAAAACCCTTTTTTAAATTTAAGTTTTGTGTTTATAAGTGTTTTTACTTGTACAAACAATGAGGTGTTTGGAGTAAGGTTTTCGTGTTTATGTTAATCAGAAAAGCGGGTATTTGATTAAATGCTGTCTAACTAATATTTGGCGATTGTTTCCGAACATATTCCAGGCCGCCTTCAAATATTTGGTGACTATTTTTTACTGGAAAACGCATAAAAGAATGCCATTAATCGATGGGTAAAAGCCGTAAAATTATAAAAAGAAAATTAATGACAAGACTTTATGGCTTGTCAAGGGATAACAAAATCATAGAGAGGCTAGGGGTAAATTAATTGAAGTACTACAACAATGGAATAGAACTTGAAGTATTGAATTCCATCATCACTGTAATAACAAATCAACAATGCATTATCATCATGTCCATTATAAAGAGTGGAATTTATGTCCATGCATCATGGCCAAATCAACAATGCATTATCATCATGTCCATTATAAAGAGTGGAATTATGTCCATGCATCATGGCCATGTTCATCGCCAAGTATGACGATCGCAAAAATGGTTACTACCAAACAAAATGCCGACATTCCACCTATATGAACACTTTCGACTTCCACCAAATTTTAACAAGTTTATCTATAGCTTCATAAACTAGCACCCCTGTAAGTAGACACATCATAATTCTGGCTAATAGCTTCGACAAGATCGATGATCGCTCTTTTGTGTCTTCAGTAGAAGTTTTACTTGCATGCTATAGAGAAGACTGTTTATGACATACAATAGCAAAGGGCAAACGATTTTTGTATTTAATGAGCAATTCACAAAACTGTTATATAGCAGAAGATAAGTAGCAGTTAAAACAATTAAGAGATTCATAACCAATTAAGGTCTTAAGGATCAACAATAATAAGATAACAAGCTAAGAAAGATAGAGCATGGTCACTTGCAAGGTTTGAATAACAAAAGTCAGATGATTCTTAATACATCCTAATTTCAAGCAACAGTAGCTGGAATTGTATCAGACAGTTTACAGTTCAAAACATAACGATACCGCGCCACAAAACTAATAGAATTGAGACTGATGTGCCTGTCTATTATGGCATTCCACGAATGCCGATTCATATATATACTAATACTAATATTACTAATATAAATTCTTCCAAAGGTCTCAAAATCCATATATTAGTTCAAGTCTGCCGTTTCAATCATTTGCCCTTCTTTCCCTGCAAAATCATAAAACCCAATTATTGCAACTTCTAGAGTGATTATAAGCCAAGTTTGTTTATCCAAACATTAGTTTGTAACAAAGTATCTTAATAGCAAGGGCGGATGTCTTACCGAGTTAACATAGTCATCCATCAATGATTGCTTCCGCTTCTTTATATTGTTAGGTGGACTCTCTGTAGCTTGTCTAGCCACAGCCCGCTTTGATGGTGTCAAGTTCTGAAATATTCAAGTACCAATATTAGGTATGTTCATCTTCAACTAATTACATAAAACTTATAGCTGAACATGATTATAAAATGGCAGGTAAAAACAGATGCGTAATAAAGGCTAACCTTGGCAAGTTTCTTTTCTTTACGTGCCTGCCTCTCCCTCTCATCATACTCTTGATTTTCCCTCTCAACCAAACGTATCAGTGTGTCACATCTCCTTGCAAGTTCCTGAGTGGTTCGAGATTTGACAAACCAATCAAATCTGAACAGGGGTGATGTCCTAAAAGCTGCCTTCAGTTCATCCCAGTTCCCATAACCAAGTTTGTGAACCATGCAAATCTGCAAAGATTATATCTTATTAAGAAAAGATTTCTTGATTGCAAAACAATGAAACGAGTGGAGTGGAGTTGTTCTAACCATGAATCGATCACATTCTTCATTGTAAAGCTTGCCTTTGTTTTGACCGTACTGAATTTTGAGCTCCAACCAAGGGTTCTTGTAACGATCTAATTTCTTTCCTATTGCTTTCATGATTTCATCTTTACGAGAAATTCTAGCCTCGCCTCTTTCAATGTTTTTGATGATTCGATCATAATCTGGTAGAAACATATCAAGTCATTATAAGTCTAAAATCACCCTCAAAAATGTCAAATTTCCATTTAGTTTAGGCTTGAATTTATTATAGCACACTGAGCTTGAATTTATTACGTATTTGAGACTCCTACTCATGCAGTATAAATTTATTATGTATATACAAGATATAAATAGGCACTTACCATTCAATTCCTTGTATCTTTCTTTGAAAACTCGGGCATATCTTTCAACTTCTTCCTCTGATTTTCCTTCCATTTCAGAAGCAATGCCACTGACATCACTGCGACCATACTTTTCACATGCCCTAATGAAAGAATTGAAGTCTCTCCTACTCCATGACGAAAATCCCTACAGACAAAAAGAAATTAATTAGTGTCTTAACACATCCAGCCCATAGAACATTAAACTACGTCAAATATAAGATATTCCCATACATCTTCCAGCAATTTCTCCTTTTCTTCTTGCTCTTCAGCAGTCAAAGGGTCTCCCATCTCTATAGAAGTAATGAATGATTAGAACATTGCTATTAAAATGGTGAAAACAAAATAAACGAAGAGTTTCACTTGTACCTTCTGGCTCAAATCAACTTCAATCGAATCTTTCACTTGATTCTTCTGTTGTGCCTGCTGAAGATTCAAGAAAATGTCTCAGATGAGTACCAAAAATCAGTAACCATCCATAGACATGGTGATTTCCAACCATTTTCTTACATAGGTCAGATAATAAAAGTACTAACATTACAGCCAGCAATAATAGAATATGAAAACAACTGAGAATGATAGAGCTCTTACCACCATGAGATAGCGCACTTCTTTCTCATACAGTTCACTGAGCCTCTGTGTGTTAAAGAACTGGAAGTCATGCCTAGAAAGATCAAAAGTTCAATATAAGTTAAGGACTTCTAAACTAAAAAAGAGGCGATAGAAATAAACTTTCAAAACAAGACAGCAAACCATCAAAAAAACTTACAATTGCGGCATACGAGGGATCCTCGGTTCTTTTGGCCTCACTGGACCACTTTGACGCATTGTTTGCTTAAAGTATTCTGATTCCGAGTAGCTGAGAAATAACAAACATAAGCAACCGACGGATAACAAAATAACAAGTTAGATATCATGAATCAGAACTCAGAAGTCATTCTTACTTGCGCTTACGCTCCCTTCTTGAAGGCTCAACCCAATTATCACTGACAATTTTCTTGAAGTCAACCTTGTTCTCGTCCTTCACAATTTTACAATAACAGATGTCGTTAGTAAGTTCTGCTGCTGAACCAACATAGCAAACACAGTAATTAAATAACAAACAATAAATACAATACCTTGTCATCGTCAAAATCATACAAATCAGCAGCTGCATATGAAAATACGTTAAAACATCAGTGTCTGTTATAATCACACTAGTATAAGCTACTAATAGATGTATAAAAACATATCTACGTACTGTCGTCCATTTTGAACTTAATTGCATCTTCTGTAAATTTTTTCATCTTAGCATCAAGTTCAGCAGTCGCCTCTCTTCCTCTAGCAATGATTCTATCAATGTCTTCATCTGTGATTGTGCTATCCTTAGAACTGAACACCATTTCAGCACCAAACCTGACCATTTGTAGCAATTCATCTTTGTTTACAGCTGCAAAATATATAAAACAAAATAAAAATGAGTATAAAATAGCACATATAAATCTAATACAAGTAAACTAAACAGATGTGAAATGAAAAAAGTATTACTCTTTTGCTCAGCTAAACGTCCTTGTTGAATAACCAAAGCATCAAGTGCTAGCTTTTTATAAGCTCTTTCAATGACCTTCTCCTCTATTGTGTACTGTTACAGTCGATTAGAAAATACATGTTACCATAAAATTCAATTAAGATGCTTCCAATCAAATGCAGCAATCAAAGATAAGAACCTCAGTGCAGAAACGGAACACTTGAACTTCTTTCTTCTGCCCGATTCTATGAGCACGATCCTGAGCTTGTAAATCCACTTGTGGATTCCTGCATAATATATACAGAGTTAAAACCATTTTCAACTGATAAAGATACTGGAATCAGAAAGAAAAATGTTCTACTGTCTCACCAGTCACTGTCATAAAGAATGACAATATCTGCAGTAGCAAGATTGATACCAAGACCTCCAGCTCTTGTTGATAATAAAAAGACAAACTTTTCACTTCCTGGCTTATTGAAAGCCTCAATAGAAGCATCACGATCTTCACCACCAGTGTTTCCGTCAATACGGCAGTACAAATATCCACGATACATCAAGTAATCTTCAAGAATGTCCAGCAGTCTGGTCATCTATTAAATTCATACCATATGAGTGAGTTCACTGAAAATTCATTTTATTTTAAGAGGAAGATATATACACACAAAAAGTAAAACCAGAAATGCTGAATTAGAAACCTGAGAGAATATTAGAACCCTTGAATCACGCTCCTTCAACTTTGGAAGCAACTTGTCTAGAAGTACCATTTTGCCTGGTATTATAGGAAAAACAAAAATAAAAAAACACGTCAGCAAACACATATGGCAAGTATCAAGTATAATGATACCAGGAAATAAGAGAGGTAACAAAGTATCCACCTGCATTTTCTACAAGATGGTCCCCAGTGGTATAAGGAGGACCAGGCTCAGCTCCTTGAAAAAGATACGGATGATTACAGCATTTACGTAGCTGCATAGCGATATTCAAAAGACGTTTTCGCTCACCACCAGCATTTACAACCTCAAGATCTTTCTGAAGCAGAGCCTTGTAATACTGCTTCTGCATTTGAGACATTCCAACCTTGAGAATGGTTTCTTTCTTAGGAGGTAAACCTTTCTCAACATCTGACTTCAATCTTCTGAGCAAGAAAGGTCTAAGGACCTGAAAGTGGAATAAGAAAAGCAAATAAGATATATAATACAATCAAAATGTAAACCTTCTTCAATTACAGAAATAACACAAAATATACCTTGTGAAGCTGTTGAACGACCTCCTCCTGATCATTTTCACCAGAAATTTGAAACCACTCATCAAATGTCTCAGCAGAGCTAAAAATCTCAGGTAGCAAAAAGTTCAGCAGCGCCCAAAGCTCGTGTAGGTTGTTCTGTTCAATACAAATAAGCAGAGTAGCACTTGAATAAGCAATCCCAACCACCCTCTACTGTGTAACATGTAGACTGCAAACAAAATATACTTTTCATACCTGAAGTGGGGTACCAGTGATAAGGAGACGGTAATTGGTATTGTAAATCCTCATGGTCTTTGAAAGAAGTGAGTTCTCATTTTTTATTCGATGAGCTTCATCAATTATAATATAACGCCAGCTAAAACGACGTAGAGTGGACTTCTCTTTGATAGCCATTTCAAAACTGGTAACACACACATCAAACTTTCCAGCGACGAGCAGTTCTTCACGTATATATTTCTGTAAAAGTTTGACTACGGTCAAAAGCTTATAAAAAGACAAAGACAACGTTTATGTAACTAAAGCCAAAAGCTTGAAGCATACCCTTTCATCCGGGTTACCAAGAAATTTTACAGGGCGCAAAATTGGACAAAACCGTTTGATCTCATTCATCCAGTTACCAAGAGTAGACTTTGGAGCAACAACCATGTGTGGACCCTTTATTCCTTTAAACTCATGCAAATAACCAAGCAAGGAGATGGTTTGTAGAGTCTTACCAAGCCCTGAACAGATAAAATGTGATGATCGTTATAAAGTGAGCATCGACTATGAAATGTGTAAAAATAGCTAATGCCACTGGTCATACCATCTCATCTGCAAGAATACCATTGATACCATTCTCGTATAGTCTAATAAGCCAGTTTAACCCAGCAAGTTGATAGTCTCTCATCTTCCCAGTAATACCTATCAAAATGTATCAGAAACCAGAGTCAAAAACATCACAAATCGCATAACACTAGCATAAACACAAAAATAAAAGATCTTACAAGAGGGCTGCACCAATAGACGAGTATGTCCTGCTCCACCATCTTCTTCCTCCTTGAGATACACTTCATCCTCTTCTTCTTCAGTCATCTTTGATGCATGACGACCCCTAATCAACATAATAAAGCAAGCGCTTAGCATCAAATATTTGTACTCTCCCTATTTGTCAAACTAATTGGTTCAAACTACATACATCTCAATCTTAAGCTTTGTTTTTAATCAGTATAGTACATCTATACACATGCGTTTTGATGCTTCAAATGAAACATCTTTATAAATAAAAGAACTCAAACATTAACGGGGTTCAGTGAAGTTCTTACTTTCCCTTAACCTTCTTCTGAGAAGCAGATGCATCACTCTTAGCAAAATGAGCGAACAGCTCCGTCTGCTGCAGTAAGAACTTCAATTTCCCCTTTCCCTTGGAATTCTGTCATAACACGGATATCAGTAACAAAACACCAATAACTTTATGTAAGTAAAAAAAATTATTCCTTTATAACCCACCATATCAGCCTCGACAGAAGCATTTTGTTGATCAAGGATATCTTGTATCTTTTGTCTCTTCAGCCTCTGCATCTCCTTTAACCTGGCTTTTTCACGCTGACTGATTTCATTGGTAGGACCCTCCCCATTACCATCCTGCATACAACAAATAAAAACATATCAGCACACATAACACTGACAACATGACTCACATTAACACTTCAGAGAGCTTATTGTGTTGGGCATTATGAAAATTTCCAAAAAAAAAAACATATATTTGATCTACACAGCCTTAAAAACATGTTTTAACATAAATGTGCATTAAAAAAAACTCACAAAAAAGTTTTTCAACATGAAATTTGATCAGCAAACATACAGAAACGCAAATTTAACCTCAACGTGCATCGCCAAAATCTCAAAAACACAATTCATACTAACACACAAAATCAAACAGAAACCCATGTAAACACAAAACCTTACCTCGCTCAAATCTCACCGTAACAGCATCACAAAACATTATTTATGCATTAAAAATCCCTAACTTATACAAAATAAAACAAACAAAGCCAAGCCCTATCATCACTGTGTCACGCATCTCCCTAACACGTTAAACCAAACAAAACAACTATTCACTCAAATCTCGCCATAAACATCATCACAAAACATTATTTTACATCAACACATCCCTACCTTACACAAAATGCATCAAATTAATACTTTTTGAACCTAACTTTCATCAGCAATACATAAATAACAGGTTTTTAACATCAAAAACCCCTACCTTATACATAAGGGTAAATCAAAACCGAAACAGCTACATCAAAAATATCAAAACCAACACTAACATTGCTACATCACGGTAAATCAAAACCGAAATCACTAATTTAAACAATAAAACACTAATTTAGCCAATGTATCTCCCTCAAATCTGGACTTATACCGACACATACAACATTATCACCAATGTATAGCTCACTCAAATCTCACCGTAAGAACATCACATAACACAGCTAGTAACAAGTATTTAGTCCGCGTACTCAATTCGCATCGTAACAACAAATCACACTACTTAACATACTAAATCAAACAAATTACATCAAAACCCAACTTTTTAACCAATTCATACATACAAACATGTTAAAAACACCGAATTTTTTCACCTAATCATACATTCACGATATCAAAATAATAAAGGGTGTTTCTTTAAGCTTATATGTGGATCATGAGCTAATTTGTTTTTCGGCTTATATTTCATAAGCCTCATTTTTTCCGGCTTATTTTGAGACTTGTGGGCTTATATGAGTTTATTACAACATGATAAACTAAATATAAGCTTATAAGTCTCAAAATAAGCCAAAAAATTGGAGCTTATGAAATATAAGCCGAAATCAAATAAGCTAATAAACCCACGTATAAGCTTAAACAAACACCCCCTAAATCAAAACCATAACACACTAGACCAACCAACAATCACTTAAATGGCCCTAAGAAATCATCACAATAATCATAACATATCAATAGAAATACTAACAGATCACACTATTTCACATCCTAAATCAAACAAGTTACATAAAACCCAATTTTTAACAATATCAAAATCAACACTGTCATCAATAAGGGGTGTTTGTCTAAGCTTATATGTGGCTTATGAGCTTATTTGTGTTCGACTTATATTTCATAAGCCTCGAGTTTTCAGCTTATTTTGAGACTTGTAGGCTTATATAAGTTTATTATGATATGATAAGCTTATGGGGATGTTTTTTTAAGCTTATATGTAGCTTATGAGCTTATTTGTGTTCCGGCTTATATTTCATTAGCCTCGAGTTTTCAGCTTATTTTGAGACTTGTAGGCTTATATAAGTTTATTATGATATGATAAGCTTATGGGGATGTTTTTTTAAGCTTATATGTAGCTTATAAGCTTATTTGTGTTTCGGCTTAAGCCGAAACACAAAAAAGCTCATAAGTCACATATAAGCTAGCCGAAACACAAAAAGCTCATAAGTCACATATAAGCTTAAACAAACACCCCCATCTATAAGCCCACAAGTCTCAAAATAAGCCAGAAAATTGGGGCTTATGAAATATAAGCTGAAATCAAATAAGCCCATAAGCCCACGTATAAGCAAACAAACACCCCTAAATCAAAACCATAACACACTAGACCAACCAACAATCACTTAAATGGCCTAAGAAATCATCACAATAATCATAACATATCAATAGAAATACTAACAAATCACACTATTTCATATCTTAAATCAAACAAATTACATAAAAACCCAATTTTTAACGATATCAAAATCAACAATGTCATCAATAAGGGTGTTTGTCTAAGCTTAAATGTGGCTTATGAGCTTATTTGTGTTCAACATATTTCATTAGCCTCAAGTTTTCACTTATTTTGAGACTTGTAGGCTTATATAAGTTTATTATGATATGATAAGCTTATGGGGATGTTTTTGCTTATATGTAGCTTATGAGCTTATTTGTGTTCCGCTTATATTTCATTAGCCTCAAGTTTTCAGCTTATTTTGAGACTTGTAGGCTTATATAAGTTTATTATGATATGATAAGCTTATGGGATGTTTTTTAAGCTTATATGTAGCTTATGAGCTTATTTGTGTTCCGCTTATATTTCATTAGCCTCGAGTTTTCACTTATTTTGAGACTTGTAGGCTTATATAAGTTTATTATGATATGATAAGCTTATGGGATGTTTTTAAGCTTATATGTAGCTTATAAGCTTATTTGTGTTTCGACAAGCGAAACACAAAAAAGCTCATAAGTCACATATAAGCTAGCCGAAACACAAAAAAGCTCATAAGTCACATATAAGCTTAAACAAACACCCCCATCTATAAGCCCACAAGTCTCAAAATAAGCCAGAAAATTGGGGCTTATGAAATATAAGCTGAAATCAAATAAGCCCATAAGCCCACGTATAAGCTTAAACAAACACCCCCTAAATCAAAACCATAACACACTAGACCAACCAACAATCACTTAAATGGCCCTAAGAAATCATCACAATAATCATAACATATCAATAGAAATACTAACAAATCACACTATTTCATATCTTAAATCAAACAAATTACATAAAAACCCAATTTTTTAACGATATCAAAATCAACAATGTCATCAATAAGGGGGTGTTTGTCTAAGCTTAAATGTGGCTTATGAGCTTATTTGTGTTCCGGCTTATATTTCATTAGCCTCAAGTTTTCAGCTTATTTTGAGACTTGTAGGCTTATATAAGTTTATTATGATATGATAAGCTTATGGGGATGTTTTTAAGCTTATATGTGAGCTTATGAGCTTTTGTGTTTCGACAGTCGAAACACAAAAAGCTCATAAGTCACATATAAGCTTGTCTAACACAAAAAGCTCATAAGTCACATATAAGCTTAAACAAACACCCCATTCATAAGCCCACAAGTCTCAAAATAAGCTGGAAAATTGGGGCTTATGAAATATAAGCGAATACAAATAAGCTCACAAGCCACGTATAAGATTAAACAAACACCCCTAAATCAAAACCGTGGCACACTAAACCAACCAACAATCACTAAACAGCCCTAATTCACACACAAACCCTAACAAATCACACTATAAGCCCACAAGCTTATTACGATAAAACAAGCTTATTTAAGCCCACAAGTCTCAAAATAAGCCAGAAATTTTGAGCTTATGAAATATAAGCTGAAATCAAATAACATATAAGCTTAAACAAACACCCCCTTAAACCAATCAACAATCACCAAAATCACATAAACCCTAACAAATCCAATCAAATCAAACCCTAATTAAACCCAAACCCACAAACCTCATCTTCATCATCATTCACCGGCTCATCCCCATCACCACCATTCTCATCATCCGAATCAACAGGCTTCGCAACGGCTTCAAGCTCCTCTTCGTCTTCCTCCTCAACGACATCATGCATCTGCTCCTCTTCCTCTTCTGATGATGAGTATTCGTCTTCTGGTTTTGATTTACGCGCCATGGCGAATTGGTCAATTGAATTGAATTGAATTAGGGTTAGGGTTAGGGTTTTGAATTTAATTTGGGAAAATGAAAAGTGTGAAGAGAAAGAGTGGGAGAGTGTTTTGTTTATATAAAAGTGAAATTTTGGGGTGGAAAGTTCCCGCTTTGTTAAATTGTTTCCCGCTTTCAATGGTGGATTTATTTGGGATCCTTAGCTAGTCGAGTTGTCATGAAATACTTGGAGATCGGTTTTGTAGACATTTGAAATTAGTCGAGGCTAAATGACCTCGGGCGGGCGGCTTTTTATGTAAAGATCATCTTTCACACATTTTTTAATTAATGGAATTTATTGTGATCCTTAGCTTTAATTGGCATGAGTCGAGCTGCTTGTGAGCTACTAGAGATCGGTTTTTGTAAACATATGAAATTAGTCGAGGCTAAATGACCTCGGGTGGCGTTTTATGTAAATATCATCTTTCACACATCTTTTAATTAATGAAATTTATTGGGGATTTTAACTTTTAAGATAAAATTGATTGATCTGAGTCGAGTTGTTTGTGAGCTACTCGAGATCCGTTTTGTAAAAGTTTGAAATTAATGAAGCCTTAATGATCTTGGGCGGCATGTTTTTGTAATTAGTGGGATTGAGCTGGGTTAATTTTATTTTATAGGATAAAATTGATCGATCTGAGTCGAGCTGTTTGTGAGCTACTAGAGATCGGTTTTGTAAAAGTTTGAAGTTAATCGAGCTTTAATGACCTTGGGCGCCATGTTTTTTGTAACTAATGGAATTGATCAGGGTTACTTTGACTTTTTAGGATAAAATTAATCGATATGAGTCGAGTTGTTTGTGAGCTACTCGAGATCGGTTTTGTACAAGTTCAAGTTAATCGAGCTTTAATGACCTGGCGACATGTTTCGTAACTAATGGAATTGATCGTGGTTACTTTTTCTTTTAAGGATAAAATTGATCGATATGAGTCGAAATGTTTGTAAGGTCTTGGAGATTGGTTTTGCAGAAGTTTGAAATTACGGCGGCTTCATACGTCAAGATCATCTTTAACACGTTTTTGTAATTAATGGAATTGATTGGGGTTACTTTTACTTTTAAGGTTAAAATTGATGGATTTGAGTCGAGCTGTTTGTGAGCTATCGGAGATCGGTTTTTGTAGAAGTTTGAAATTAGTCTAGCCTTAATGACAATGAGCGGCTTCGTATATCAAGATCATATTTAACACGTTTTTGTAATTGATGGAATCGATTTGGGCTCATTTTACATTTTAGGGGATAGTTCATCGATTTGAGTCGAGTTGTTTGTGAGCTACCGGAGATCGGTTTTGTAGAAGTCAAAATTAGTCAAGCCTTAATGATCTCGGGCAAGTTTGTATGTAAAGATCATCTTTTACACGCTTTTGTAATTAATGTAATTGATTGGGTTACCTTTACTTTTAGGATCAAATTAATCGATATAAGTTGAGCTATTTGTGAACTACTGGAGATCGGTTTTGTAGAAGTTTGAAATTAATCTAGCCCTAATGGTCCTCGGCGGTTTTATCGTCAAGATCATCTTTAACACGATTTTGTAACTAGTGGAATTGAATGGGGTTACTTTTACTTTTTAGGATAACATTAATGGATCACTTTGAGTTGTTTTTGAGCTACTTGATCAGGTCTCTGAAGTTTGAAATTAATCGAGCCATAATGACTCGGTGGTCGTTTATGTAAAGATAATTTTTGACATGTTTTTGTATTTAATGGAATTTATTGGGGATACTTTAATTTTTAAGGATAAAATTGATGGATTTGGTCGAGTTGTTTGTGAGCTACTCTAGATCGATTTTGTAGAAGTTTGAAATTAGTTGAGCTTTAATGACCCGACGGCTTCATATGTCAAGACTCTTTAACATGTTTAAGTAATGGAATTGATTGGGGCTACTTTTACTTTTTAGGATAAATTTAGTCGATCTGTCGAGCTATTTGTGAACTGCTGGAGATCGGTTTTGCAGAAGTTGAAATTAATCGAGCCTTAATGACCTCGGGGCATCTTTGTATATGAAAATCGTCTTTTACACGTTTTGTAATTAATGGAATTGATTGGGGTTACTTTTACCTTTTAGGGGAAAAAATTAATCGATACGAGTCGAGCTGCTTATAAGCTACTGGATATCAGTTTTGAAGAAGTTCGAAATTAATCGAGCCTTAATGACCTCTCGCTGGTTCATACGTAAAGGTTGTGTTTAACACGTTTTTGTAATTAAATTTTAGAAAAGTTATACAAAAAATACAATAAACGAGTTTTCTAAATAACTATGGAGCACGAGCTCACACTTTCAAACTATATGCTCGGCTTGTTTATTGGTTATGCTTATTCCATGTTTTACAAAACTAACAAGCAATTGTTAGTATTTATTTGTTTTGTAAACTTATTTGATAAAGTTTTTGTGTCTATATAAAGTATAAGATTATGTAAAGTTTTAACCATTATTTACTAAGTGTTTCATAGTTTTTAAACATGCTTTGAAAGTTTAATGCCCATTGACAAACAATCATTATATAATCGTCCCTAACTATAGCTTTAGTGCAAATATTGTTGCCACTAACACACACAAATTTTACTAGACAATGGCCGACTCTTTTCTTTTATTTTCTTGATCGACCTGATGTGTAGTAATGATAGTTTCACTATATTTAGTCTTTCAACAAACAGTCATGTTTTTACAAATCCTTGTGAAATATGTAGGGCAATCTTATACGTATTGTGTCAGCTTGTTTCAGAAATAACAATCAATAGATATATATTTATGTTAGTTTGTTCTATTTCATCGATATTGTTTTTGTTGTACCTTTTTGTCAGTTTATTGTAGGAACAACGGTCACTGTTAAAAAGATTATTTCTAATTATGTGCAATTAATATATCCATGAGAAAAAAAGAATAAAAAAATACTAAAGCAAAAATAAAATAAATTGACAACATAAAAGCAATAGGTGCATTAAGCCGACGCCAAATCTAGGTGGACATCATTTGGCTTGAGTCAAACTGGTGCCACTGCAACCCCCTCCCGTGGGCCAAAGGAAATGTGAACATATTGGCTTGTACCAAATGAGTTATTTATTTATTTATTTATTTATTTATTATTCTTATAATTGATTTGTATGTTGAGTTGTGCTTTTTGAAGATATTGTGGTTTCAAAAGCTAGGTTTTAGCTTAATGACTAGAGACATTGTTTTTTATGTTTGAATGATAAAGAAAGTGAAAGGGAAATGATGACGTGACATGACATGACATCACGTTTTGCATTTGACTTGAGACACCGTACATGATGCTTTAGGAAATGCATATAACGCGAGGTGGTTATGGACAACACCACCCAATATATATAGTGAATGGATCACATCTCAAAGTCCCGGTCAATGACAGTGGTAGTTATTTCTTTGTTATGATTAAGTTAAGTAAACCTTGTGATTTTATGTATTGGTTTCAAATAAAATTTATTGTAATTGTTAAAAAAAATATATATGTTCGTTCTTTGCACCAATGTGTCGCAAACTAAAATTGCATGGAAAAGGAATGAACTTCTTCCAGCTTTGGTGGTAACAAGTTATATATGAGAGAACATAAATCATTTTATACTCCGTAGTTTAGAAAATAAAGAAAGTTGTTAAACATAATTTTAAGAGATATGTTTAAAGTATCGAAACATGTATTGATTGTTTGTATTTTAAATAATAATTGCTCATCCTCCTAATTTAACCTATATCAACCGACTTTATATACCACCAATTATGCAATTTCTATTTCTTAAATGTAGCCTTAAGGCTATGTGTTGGAAGTTGATATATTTAATAGTGCATTCTCATGGTTTAAGTACAGGAGCTATTCCTGTACATTTTCTCACAGCTTGTGCTTAGTTTGTGTTTAGCGTGTTTCTTATTCTACATGGGTCAAGTGGAAATATAGAGTATATATACTCTTCATCCCTAAATCCCAAGATCATATCACAAATCTGTTTCCTTCGTGAAAGTTTGTAGTTTGTTTAGATTATCTTGATATAGGATTTGGTATAGGTTTAGTGGTTTTGAGAGTTTATAGTGCAGATTCTTGTATCAAGTGTATTGTATTTACGGTATTGTTTGGGGCAATACATTTTCTCTTGTATTTGTATTCTTTAGAACCCGTTTTAGGGACTAATCTTCTATAGCTTATAGTAATAAAAGTAATATCACCAAAGAGGTGGTTGGTTGGGTGATAATTGTTGGTGTTGTGGTGTTAGATTTGTTATTTTTACATGGCATATGAGCTACTATTGCTTCGATTGGTGGTTTTTGATCAATTTGGGATTTTAGGTTTTTTAGTATTTCGGTGATTTAGGGGTTTTCGATTCTGGTGGTGGATCTCGTTAATTGGTAGTTGTTTTGTGGTTCTAGTGATTGGATTGTGGTTCTTGGGTTGTCAATTGCTCGGATTTATATTTTAAGGGTTTTTATCAAAACCTTAATTTTCTTGGATTCGGGGCTTTTGCTAGTTCTGGTTATTTGGACCGTTCCTGGTTATTTGTTCTCCCGATGATCTTATTGGTTGCACTGTAAGGGTTTTCCTTCAAACTTTAAGAATAACAATATTTTATTTATTGTGGGTGCAAACGGGTTGGCTAACATCTTGACCTTCCACCTTGAGTGGTTTGGAAGCCTACTTTAGTCAACCCCAATCCACAAGCTAGATACTTGTTATTCTTAGGTGTGAGTGGTAGTTGTTTTTGTTTCTTGCATTCTTGTTGTTCTTGGTTTGTTTATTGATCTTGTTGTTATATGTTCTTGTTTGTCCGGTTGTTTCTTTTTGTTTTCGCTCATCTATTTTTATTTTGTCTTGTGTGTTTGGTTGTCATTATGGTTGAGGTTTTGACTAGTAGTTTGATGTCTGGTAATCCTCTTTAATTGCATGCTAGTGACAACTATAGTGTTTCTATTGTTAGTTACAATGAATGGGTCTTAAAATTACAAGATGTAGTATACCGCTATGAAAATTTCTCTCATTGTTAAGAATAAAATGGGATTTATTGATGGTACTTGTGTTAAACATGTTACTCTGCTTTTTGGCCCATAAATGGGAGGTGTAATGCTATTGTTGTGGGTTGGATTCTTGGGTCTTTATATCAAGAGTTGTATTTGGGTCTAGTTTACTCATAAATTGCTTATGAGGTTTGGACTCGGTTAGAGGAAACATATGCTAAGATGGATGGTTTTGTGATCTTTAATCGGTTCATAAACATAAATGGGTTAAAACATGGTGATTTGTCTATTCCCGAATACTATCATAAACTCAACTCCCTTTGGAGAGTTTGATATCTTAATTTATCGCTTACATAAACTTGTGCTCCCCATGAAGGTACTCTAAAGTACAACTAATTGGTTAGGCTTATGCAATTTCTCATGGGCCTAAATGATGTGTATCAAAATGTTTAGAGAGTCTTGCTTGCCTAGAATCGTTTACCTCATGTTAAGGATGCTTTTGTTATTGTTTCAAGAGAATAATCTCATAGAGGTCTTACTTCATGTGGTTTTTCTGCTAAACGTGTGCATGTTGTCTTTGCTGTTTGAACTAATAACACCAATAGTAACATTACTAATTCTTTTTCTAATAGTAACAAAAGGGTCAACACTAATACTAATAACAATAACATAAGTCCTAATCCAAACCTGCTTTGTAAACATTGTTATTTAATGATCACACTATTGAGAGGTGTTTTGAGTTAAATGGTCACCTCACGGTTTTAAAAGAAATCATAATCACTTAACTTGTATATTGTTATTCTAGCTTGTATATTGTTAATTTGTGTTTTTCTACTACTTTGAATAAGTCCGTTGAACCCAAGTCTTATCTAGAGGCTTGTCAAGACCTCGACCGGTTTGAGGCCATGAATTCGAAATGGAAGCTTTACAAAGAAATAATACTTATGAGCTTACATAATTGCCTCTCGGTAGAAAATCTACTGGGGTCTAAGTGGATCTAGAAAATTAAGTACAAGTCTTTAGGAGATTGGTAGATATAAAGATAGGCTTGTGTCTAAGCGGTTTAGCCAAAAATATGGGATTAATTTTGAAGAAACATTTAGTCATGTTGTAAAAATGGTGATTGTTAGGTGCTTAATTGCTTTAGTTGTGTCTAATAATTGGTCATTATTTCAACTTGATGTTAACAATGTTTTGTTATATGGTGATTTACATGAAGAGGTGTATATGGAGTTACCTCGTGGTTATTATGATAAAAGTGAAACCAGAGTATGCAAGTTGGTTAAGTCCTTATACGGTTTAAAACAAGATCCTAGGCAATGGAATGAAAAGTTAACTACTGTTTTGATTGAACATGGATTTGAACAGAGTAAGAATGATTATTCCTTGTATGTTAAAAATGATAAAGGGGTGTTTATGGCTTTATTGGTATACAATAATCTTCTTGAAATTGAAAAGTTCGAACAAATTTTAAGCTCTAAGTTCATGATAAAGATATTGGTACTTTTAAATACTTTTGAGAATAGAAGTCTTAGAAAATAAAAATGATGGTATTGCTTTGAGCTTCTTTGTGAATATGGTTTATTAGCCTACAAGCTGCCGCAACTCCTTTGCGCAGAATGCGATCTTGAGTAATATTGAATATGAAAATCCAAGTTTATTACTAATTTGATTGAATATCATAAACTTGTTTGTAAATTGATCTACTTGTCTGTTACTAGACATGATATTGCTTATGTTGTTCATTGTTTGAGTCAACATATGCATGCATATTTGCAATCTCATTTTACCACGGGTTTGAGAGTGTTAAGGTACTTAAAACAAGGTTCAAGTATTGATATTCAATTTAATAAAATTGAAAAATTTAGTCTGCATACTTTTTCAAATGCGACTAGGATAAGTATCTTGTGTCTAGAAATTATGTTTCGATGTCTATCTTTGTAATAACCTTGTGCCTTGAAAAGTAAGTAAGCAAATAACTATATAGATCTTCAACCGAGGCCGAGTACATGTGCTTTACATCTGCGACTTGTGAGATTATTTGGATTAATAAAATTTTGAAAGATCTAGACATTGAGGGCTTGCTTCTTGTAAATTTGTTTTCTGATAGTACTTCTGCATTTCAGATTGCTGCTAATTCAGTTTTTCATGAAAAAAGTAAGCATTTTGAAATAGACTTACATTTGGTAAGAGAGAAAATTACATCTGGTGTTATCAAAACTGTTAAGGTTGGTTATGCTTATAATATTGCAGATGGTTTTACAAAATGGTTGAGTATGGCTCAACACAAATGGTTTTGTGAAAAACTTGGTCTTGTGAATATGTTTAAACCATGAGCCTGAGAGGGGGTGTTGAAAAAAAAATTATAAAACAAGGAAAAAAATAATTAAGGTAAAAGTCGAAAAAAAAGACTTTGAAAAAGTCAAAATGGTTTAAGTACAGGGGCTATTCCTATACATTTTTCTCATAATTTGGTATTTAATTTGTGTTTAGCACGTTTCTTATTCTACAGGGTCCGAAGTGGAAATATAAAGTATATATACTCTTCATCCCTGCATCTCAAGATCATATCATAAATGCTTTTTCTCTTTACGCTTACATAGTCCTGCTTTCTATCTCTAAAAGTTTGTAGTCTGCTTAGATTATCTTGATCTAGGATTTGGTATATGTTTAGTGGTTTTGAGAGTTTGTAGTGAGGATTCTTGTATCAATGTGTATTGTATTTATGGTATTTTTGGGGCAATATATTTTATCTTGTATTTGTATTGGTTAGAACATGTTTTAGGAACTAATCTTCTATAGCTTCTAGTAATAAAAGTAATATCATCAAATGGGTGGTTGGTTGGGTGATAACTGTTGGAGTTGAGGTGTTAGATCTATTATTTTTACACTATGTTAGCAAAATCCTATAAAGAAAAAGACATTCCACTAATGAAGTCGTGAAATTAGACCGGTGAGCAGTTGATACAAATAGAACGATCGAGTTTCCCATGTGGTTTCACGTGAGGTCGTTACGGTGTTCATCGATTCGGTTTTCGTGTTGTTCAGTTTATTTGATTAAAAGAATTTTATGGATAAAACCAAAATCCAACCGAACCGAATTTAAATTGTATTAAACCGAACCGGATTACGTAATTTATACTTGTTTTCAATTATTTATATAGATTTTTGGCAAAAAAATCAAGCTTAAAAATATTATATTTATACTAGGAAATAGTTTTAATAGTTTTTATATAAATATATAAAGGAAAATGTTAATACAAATAAGTCAGTAAAACGTTTATTTATATTTTACGATCTTCTAATGTTTTGTCGATAACAAACGTAAAATCATTTTAACGAAACAAATAAAATACGTAAATAGTTTGAGCCAATAGTTTTCTAAACACACTTACGTTTTCACATAAAACACTAAAACAAGTATAAGTGATTTTATGATTTAGTGATACATATGTACAACAACTAGTCTTTACATATTGGGCAAATATATACATAACTAGTATGTATTATAATGGGTAAAAATTAACAATCCATGGCATTGACCCATACCCATTTGACTAGATGATTGCACCCATTAGATACATTGTATCTAATGAAATACCCATGGATCAACCCATAACCCATGACCCATGACCCATAACCAAAATACCAATGGGCAAAGAGGAGCGTCCCACGGATCCCTAACATTACACTAGACGGATCCCTTGAGGATGGGATCCGTGGAACAAGAGTTGTTTCTCCTTTATAAATAGTGAGTCATTTCTTCCTTTAGCTTGCCACTCTCACACATACCTTCCCCAAGTATTGTTACTCTCTAACCACTGATCATAAGGCATCTTTCTATGTAGTTTGTCTTTTATTTTTGTGTGATTCTCTAGGTTTCTCTTAAAGGCGAGATCACCACTTCTTGAATTCGAGCAAGTTCAAGTCCTTGAGTTGCCATGCTTCGTCATCATCAAGACTACTGAGGTTCTCTTGTTGATAGTTCTTTCTTCCTCCATAGAAGTGTTGTGTAGAAGGCATTAGTGAAGGATGCCGAAAGAGTCAAAACGAAAGCATTAGTGAAAGGTGTTTAACGTCCGTGTCCAAAGCATTGTGAAGAATGCTAAAGGTGTCAAGACGAAGCCATTAGTGAAAGGTGCCAGCGTTTGTGTCAAGGGCATTGGTGAAAGATGCCTAGGAATCAAATCAAGTGGCATTAGTTAAGAATGCCAAGGTCGTATAATCCATGAGGTGCATCGTTATACAAATAGTGATAGTTTGTTTCCAAGGATGTTGATATCCTTGATGGTGTTGTAATAAGGAGTGAGTCTCATTTGGGATTAGGTGTTGTGTAGTGTTGGGTAGTAGTTCCTCCATTGTAATGGAACTCGCACTTAGCCTAGTAATCGATAAAGGGTAGGCTACGTTGTGGTATGTGTGGTTCACCTTGGTGAAAGAACCCGTGGTTAGCCTAGTACCGGAAAAAGAGTATGGGACGCCAGAAGGCTTCTCCGCCATAAGGAGTTGGTGTCGTGTAGTGATTACGAACTCTCAAGTAGGTAACTCGGGAGTGGGGTAGGGCAAGGAAGGTGTCCTTGCAACCAACCACTATAAATACTCGTGGTCGTGGTTATGTGCTTCTTACTTTTATCTTTCATTACACTTTATATATCTATCTATCAACGTCCAACATACACATCTAAATAGATTGACATAAGTCGATCTAAATATTTTAAAACAAAGTTTTAATTGGTAAAACTATTCAACCCCCCTTATAGTTTCCACAATTGGCATCAGAGCTTCGTAACCAAGTTTCTTAGAGTATGTTGTACTTTAAAAACTTGATACGATCCGTGTATGTTTGAAAACTACAAAGAACGATTTTTTTTCAAGTCATGTTTTAAAAATCATTATAGTGTTTATTGTTGGACAATGATAGAGTGCTTTAATATTTTTCTTGTCAAGAATTCTCCATACTTGGAATTTGGCATACCAAGAAGATCATGAAGAAACTATCCAAATATTTCTCTTCATGAAAAGAATGTTTAGCATTGTTTTCCTCACACATGGATCTGGAGATTCTAAGAAGATCACAAAGCATTTTCTCTAAATATTTCTTTCCTTAAAAAGAATATTTAGCAAATGTATGGTCGTTAATAATTTACATTTCTTTTGATATTATTATTAAAGTCTTAGTTGTATAATTAATCTTTATTAATAATTACTTAAGTAGTTATCTATATTAAAGCCATAATCAAGAATAGTATTCTTCGATAGATTTATACAGACTACACTACTAATCTGTAATAATGATATCTCGGTTATTCGATAGCCTCAATCATTATTCATCACAAAATGATTATTGACACTTCATCCACGTCAATGAATATCCATGAAATTTCTTATATTATGATAAAAGGGATTTTATCATAATCTTTGAAAACCTCCCAAGAATTGTGACTAATTCACAAAAAGGGAATCACGCCAAATAGGATTAGTATTAAACCACAAAACCCCAAATCACAAGTTATAGAGCTTAAACACCAAACTCTAGGAATTTTAGAACTCCCAAACCAAAGTTATCAAGGAATGCTTGTCGATTTTTCTTGTCATGCCTGATCCCCGAGCTTGAACTAGCCGGATCCCTAATGAGAGGGATCCGTGGATCCGTGCAATGTAAGACAACATAAGTTAGAAATGATCACCTGGAAGTTCCACAACCACTTTCTCTTCAAAGATTCACGAACAAAACCCAATCACGCTCACATGAGCAATTTGATCATTTTCTTCAAGCATAACAATCTCTTGTGTAAGTATAATCTTCACTACATTTGTAAGTATAATCTTCACTACATTGTTAATTTAATTCCTTGATTTCTAGGATTACAATTTCTTCATCTTTAAGTTGGGTTCAAATGGGTTTATCATAATTTGTTACCACATTGTTTTCTAAGATAATCTAAATCAAAGAATTGACATTGTTAATACAAATTAAACTCATTTATTGAATTCAATAAAGATGATTTGAGCAAAATTGTGATCAAACCCTTTTGGTCGCTATTCATAATTAACACCGCATTGTGGTTGTGTTGTTTAGGAACAATCATGCCAAGTAACCGACAAGAAGATTATCAAGATACCGCCCATTACATCCCAATGTACCATAGAAAGGATGGACTTAGCCCTAAGATAGGAAAACTTTCAAAATGCTCGAAAAGAGACTTTTCATGAAGGTCGTGTAGTAGAACCATCGCTTTCTTGCCAACACCGACATCCGACAAGTTTTGGAACCATTGACTTTGATTGTTTATTGGACATAAACGAGCAAATTTGCCCGGTCTTCGTACCGAGTTCTACAAGACAATAAGGATAGTTAGAAATGATTATGGGACCATCTCAAATGTCTTCATCATAAATGAGCATGAGTACACTCTTTGCTTGTGGAGTTTGGAAGAATACTACGGTACCATATCAAGGAGTTTGCATGTTTTCCAATGAGTGGTCTTTGAGATACACGATATGGTTGATCACCATGATATCTACCACATGAGAACCTTAAGCAACCATGGTTGGGACACCGTGTTCATGCCAAGAGCATCCCCATCGAGGGTCACTAGATATTCGAAAGTGATCTATAGGATCCTTTCCAAATGGAGCTCTCCGAGATGTATAATTTGTATATGAAATGGAAAGTTGTGGTGAGGAGAATGTGTTGTGCTTAGGAGGAACAAGGATCACCCCAATGCATGCCTAATTTTCATGCTCTATTGCCTTGTGACCGAGACTCGCTCAACCTTGCATACTACATGATTAAGAGAATGACGAGTGTAAAAGCATGGACAAAATGGTGCTCCGTGCAATGCTCCTAATCATCACACCCCAAATTACTGCTTTGCGTGGAATGGAATTCTGGGATTGATCATCATAGCATCACAATCACAGTTATATTGAACGACCTAAAGTGTCGTTTGGAAAATACATCATTTGATTTAATAAAATAATCGAGTTTACAAAGTAGGTCCCAAATGAAAATCAACTTGTGCGGAAATAAGTTTGTTACAATTCAAACGATGTTTTAAAGCACGAAACCCAGTGAGACGCTCGTTATTGCGACTCCATGATGTGTCCAAATGCATGCCATGAAGTGAATACCTTAGATACCGAGATAAAAACATGCTAAAAGTGTCAACACAAAGGTTGAGTGAGTTCATAGAGTTTGTTTTGAAATGTAAAGCCTTTCAAAATCGTTTATGCAAAGAAAGGCATTGTAAATCCACTCGGCCCAAGTTCCGCCCATACAAAACTTGCAACCCGTGTGTTCACAACCCATTGC
>CM040240.1:288108062-288365881 GCA_022545495.1 Chrysanthemum lavandulifolium
TCGATTAAAAGTTCAAGAATAATTCTTAGATAACAAATCGGTTTACGCCATTATTTAGTCCATTTAATTTTCTATTCATAAAAACCCTTTTGCTTACTAACATGTCAAACAATTATATAAACAAAAAGCATTTTAATAAAAATTAAACACACTTAAATAATATAAACATATAACTAAACAATTTAACATATGTAAAACAATTAGCCACATGCATAATTATTTCGATAAACGCTAATAAACAATTTAGGCGTAAATAAATGCATACATTAACTAGGGCTTTCAACTACAAGGTAGATGAGCCACATACATCGACAAGTCGATTGCGTAAGCCAAAGTTAATAATATACCAATTAGCACGTAACGAATTTTTATTAGTTATAATTGAGGTCTTCCTCAATTCAATAATTATCAAATAAATAGAACATGTGTATATCACTTAAACAATTTATTACAAACAATACTCCATGGCAAAACATGCATGTTCCACCATGGATTCCGCATAACAATTATCACCCAAGATACGCATATTACATGACACATAACAATTATTCATTAATTAACCACATAAAATTAGCATGCAATCCAAGGGTTTCTACAAGTTTTACAAAATTAAAACCTAATAAAATAAAATAAGGGTAATCGACCCATACATTAAAAAATTAGGGTTTCAATTCAAAACCCTAGAAACCATAAAAAAACATGCATATAATCATAAAGATCCAATTTTTATGTGTTTCGGTAATTAATTACATCATATTAACGGCTCGTGATGCCACTGTAGGGATTTAATACTCATAACAATTATATAATATCAAATAACATCATCAAAGCATGCAGCGGAAGTAATTAGGAATAATATATGTAAGTAATTAACCGAACAAGAAAGTGCGTACCTTTTAGCAATTCAAGAATCAAACGATGATTAGAACAAGAACAAAAACCCAAAACCCTAACTTTAGGGTTTATGTAATTCGACCCAAAAGAGATCGACCACCAAGGAATACACAAGCTCAAGTGTGCTTGTTCTTCGTTCTTGTACACACGTACTATTAGCGATTTGATGTGAAAAGCTAGTTCCTTGAATCACAAATAAAACCAAACACTTGTTTCTTTAGTTAAGCAAAATCGAAACCCTTATGGTGAGGGTGTGTTCGACCGCCACAAAAGAAAGAGGAAGAAGAGGAGAAATTAGGTATATTGGTGATCCAAGGTTAGGAGAATAATGAATACAAGGTTTGTATATATACATTCTCAAAACTTGGTGACCAAGAAAAGCCTCCTTGGGCTTTTGAGAAGCCACGACCGCCACCCAACCCAAGAGGGTTCTAGACTTTCTTGACCACTAATTTTATTCTTAGTCCTCTTAGTTTACATTTAACGACCGTTAGCCAAACCTCATTAAATATTTAACTATCGTTATGTTTTATTTCGTGACTAATAATTAATAATAACATTTTATATATTAATTATTAACATCAACTCTCATACGTAATGTGTGCAATCCCGAAGTCTCGAGTTCGAATCCGGTCATACATATATTAATAATTATCCATAAAACTTTCAGGTATATTATGAATATATGACGAACAAAACTTCATTACAAGAAAATATCTGAAAGACGGCGAACGCAAACTAACACAAGTAAGTATCGAGAATAATAGTCGTTGTTTGGGAAAATATGAACATGTCGTTATATATTTATATCATTATATGTGTAAAAAGAATGGAATATATAAATTAGTGGGTGATAAATTATAAAAATGTATGTTTGAATAAAAATCGATCATGACCTGTGTTTATGTTTAGTCTATCCGTGATAACTAAATGTGTACCAACTTTTTTTATATTTGTATGGTAAGTCATTACTATTCTATTGCTGCCGAAGCATACATAGAACAACTTCATGTCAACCGTTAGATCCATAGACTTTCAATCTTGACCATTCTAATTCCCTATTTATCTATATGTAACTAACTAGAGGCTAGATAGGTAATCTAAAAAGTTCCTGTTACATGCATGAGTTATTTTTAAAAAATGATAACATATAACAAACTCCTCCAACAAAAGAGGAAATGTATATGAACCCTTTACACCAAAATTCGTCTAGATATATTGTTTCATGTTTTAAAAGTTCTAATTTTTGGTGCCTATTCTACCCTATGCATCCCCTAGGTTTAGGTCACTTTTGTACTATATATATGAGGGTCACTTTCACTCATTTTTTACAAAATACAACTCAATATTAGTAGCTTTCACTTTCACTATTCAAGATTCCATTCCACATGGCAAACCATCAGGTGATTGTGTATACATATAGGTGTTCATATTACATCATATACAAAACAAGTTCGACTATCACTTTCTTTAAATCATGCATTCTAATCTTCTTCTTTGGAATTCGCCTAGATGCTTCTTTGTCTCTCTAAACTGATTGTTGGTGATTATATACAAGTTTATGTGTTAATCAACAGATATTCCATAGAAGAGATAAATATAGAAAGCGCATTGACTACTGTAAATGAACCCATCTTTAAAAATCTGTTACACTGTATAGATTTGAGGACATTAGTGAAACAAAAAAAAAATGGTGGTTCATAGAACAATGATGAGGCTGGTCCAATGCTTGGTCCAATTAATGGAATCTTAAATAGTGAAAGTGAAAGCTACCAATATTTTAAATATTTTGAGGGTCATGGGTCTGATTGTCGCTCATGTCATTTGATTTAGTTGTAGTTACTGTTGTTTTAAGTCATAATTTATCTCTGTGATTGATTTCTTCATATAATTTATCTCTGTGATTGCCATTTGGTATATTAGGGGCTAGGACCGTCATCTGCTTAATGCTTTGAGATGTTTGTTGACATGCCTTTCGATACAAAATCTGAGCAAGAGCTTAATACTCAACAAATGAAACACCAGTTTCCTAGCGACCACGACATATCAAAATGCAGATGAACCCTTTACACCATGAGGGTCACTTGCAACCATCCTCTTTGACATCCTCTTTAACCCAAAAAGTATAACTTGTAGCTATTCTATGGTTTTATTAGTCTTCGGAACTAAAAGTGTTCTTAACGAGCTTATGCGATTATGTCACAAGCATTTGTCCGATGAGTTAGGGCCAGAAAAAGTGATTTAAAGATAGATGAAAAAAGGTTGACAGGTGGTATATTTTTAAGATGGCAAGTAAGCCTTTAACATACTTTCAGTGTCAATAGAAACAATTTTAAAGGCCAATTAATTAGACTATATATAACTGTTTAATACTAATGCTACACATTTTAATTAGATGAAGCTTATAGTCACCTCAATCCGATAGCTAAACTATTGGAAAAATACTTAATAGCAAGGTAAATATACATGAATTCTGGTGATCTTACATAGATACATTTTTTTCATTGGGCATCATTCAAATAGTTTAATTTCTTTGAAATTTTACAAATTTGATTTTCACCCATCCCCTGTTTGCGAATTGAACTGACAAAAATAGGGGATGCCGTCAAAACATGTTATCCAACCAAAACTTCAGCAAATATGTCCAAACAGTCACTTAAACTCTCTTTACATTGTAGAAAAAATTGCCTAGATGCTTGTGTGCCTAAGTATTTTTCCCTTACAAAAGCCTAAATAATGTAAGTTTAGAGGCTTAAAATAAAAGAGAATGAGAAATATTATATAGGTTAAAATTCAGTTATGAATTTATTAACACATACTATACATCTGATAGTATACTTATTTTTTTTAGCACACTGTGTGGTAGAGATTGATTGAACGGACGTGCATAATGATTGACTCGATACGCATACACATATTTTGATAGAGAATATTAGCCATCTTTTCTTTTAAAGTGTAACTAATGCACGATTGGAATAATATATCACATAATATTTCATCTTTATTTTCAAATTAAAATACCTTTTTATCTACTTATTTATATTATAATCTAATTTCACCATATTTTCTAAAATTTTATGCTCTTTAATTCAACATCCATTTTAATATATTTTATGAGTTTTAGTTTTATATTTTAGTGGGTTTTTTATTTTAATTCAAAATTTTACAACTTTAACCTTTATTTCATTTATTCCGATCAATATAATCTTGATTTGTCAAAATCATATACTTTTGGAGGAGTGTTTGACGCGTAAGAGATCTGCGAGGGTATTTTTATATGCGAGAATAATGATGTCACGAAAGTTACGCAACCCAAACAAACACTTACAACTAACACATATATCAAACGAATTCATTAAACGGCAAGAAACACATATAACTATACTTCGCCGCCGTCACCACCATCTCATCACATCACCACCTCAAAACATTTGTTCACTACAAATAGTCATCGGACACACGCCAAGTTGCGCTGGTGCACCTTTCTAGTGTTAGTAATGAAGCTTTTAAAGAAGCTGATATGAAAGAAGGTGATATGAAAGTGGGTGATATGACACAAGTTGTGCAAGATGCTGATATGAGTGAAGGAGATACGAAGAAAGATTCTATGAAGAAAGATGATACGAAAGAAGTTGAAATATGAACATTTGTCTAATCGTTCATAGTCTTTCAAATTCATCGTTAGCTATTTTATATCATGAATTGTTTGCATTCCAATTTAATCATTGTCCACGTGATTGGTGTCGTTTCAAACTTTTTTTAGTACTTTGGTATGTTTTAATTTAATACTTTATGAATAAATAAGAATGATTTTGCATTTTTAGATACTTCGTTTCCAATAGTGTTGATTTTTTTTAATTGAATCGTTATACCCGGGCAACGCACGGGTATTGTACTAGTTTTATATTGTTTAGTAAACTCAAAAGAGATTCCAGAAGTTAGAAAAATGTGTTTAGTTTTAGAAATCTGGTATATAAAATATGAAATAAGTTCGTCATTTATGTTTTCGTTAGATTGGTTTAAAGTTTATAATTTTAATGGTAAGTTTTGTTTTAGTATCTCGTATATAAGATGAGTTATGAAATTTGAGTGTAAATTATGTTGAGATATAATAACAAGTCATTTGATCATGAATATGTTGATATATATAAATGTTAACGTCTCAAGTTATATATTTCGGTTAAGTTAATAAAAGTCATAAATGAGTCGGATTAGAATAATAATGTCGAACTTTTCAGTGGCTAAAACGATAATTTATTTCTTATTAAGTTGGGCCTGAGTTTAAGCCAAACGCATCCTATAACTATAAATGGGTTACGGCCAGAAATGCAACCAAACACTAGCCCAAAGAACATGCCATAACAGTCCCAAATCCAAAAAAGTTAGCAATTACTGAACTTAAAAAAATTTAAGAACAAAAAACAAGAGGAAAGAGAGGAAGGAGCTTAGTTGGGTCACTAATTGTTCTCTCCCTCTCCTGACAAAACATAAACCGAACGTCAAAAGACCAAAACACTCTTCGTGAATACATGGGTCGAACAAGCCGAGCACACACCTTGACCAAAATCCTAAACCAAACAACCCCAAATCAATCTATCCAAAAGACAAAATGGTACTGGTCTTGTGAGCTTGGTGTTAAAAGAAAGAAGATGATCAGGTAGATTTTGCTCTTCTCGACTCGTGATTACCGTCAAGTATTTTTTGTGAGGTCTTTCGGTTATCCTTCACTTTATGAGATAAGTCTTCGGATACCGCTAAGATGAACAACGCGTTAGTCTCGCCCGGTGTTATCCCGCAACCGCACTCCGCGTGAGAGTAAGTGCGTGTTTTACCGAAGGTATAGTATAAAATGTGTGTAGAAAATGATACCTTTTTACCACCATCGTATGTGTATTTATACCCTTGATGTCACTATCTCGTCCCCGGGCATGTTGTACTTCATGGGACCGTTAACGTCGCCGTATTTACATCGCCCCCGACATTGTCACCGGCGCCATCTCCGACACCCGTGAGAATGAGACGAATTGTATCCGGGCTAAATGCCAAAGGTATTGTCAGGTCAACGACCTATCCGGGTAACGGCCTTCCGGACCGCCATTCGACGGAGTATTGGGTCCTTCATCTATTGGGCCGCTGGGCCATATACGTCGTTATGTCCCCCCAGTATCATGTTACTTGTTCTTGACAAGTGACGTGATACTTAATCTCTCCATCTCTTGGGTTCGTTCGGAGTCATTGGGTTTGCTCCGGGCTTCATGGGTCGTGCTGTGAACAGTGTACCCAAGCCCATTGGGTGAAAATATATTAAAATAGTAGTTACCGAGTTTTGTGAGATAATGCCACGTGTTAGATGCGCGTTTGCTGACGGTTCAGATTCGTCCGCGTCTTTTCCTGACACGACGGGACGTTTCGTGTCCCCACCTCTTTTGCCTATATATACCATTTTCACCTCATTTGCAAATTTTACTTTCTACTTTTACCTCTTTCACTGTTTGTTTTTGGGTTCTTCGGCGAAATCCAGGTGCGTTCCTTCTTTCTAACTTCTTCTTCGTTTGCGTTGCCTCCTTGTCAATATCCTATGGCTTCTGGTTCGGAACGTCTGGCTACCGATCTTGCTCCTAAGTAGGATATGCACATTTTTTCCTCCGTCCTTTCCGAAGGGGAGTTGGAGGGCCTCATTGGTGAGTATGGCATTCCAATAGATTTGCATCCCCGTTTGCCCCCACCGGACTTCACCATGAATAATTTACCGGGGGATGCCATTGGCTTGTATGAGCAATATTTTGCTTTCTCCGGAGTTCGTGTTCCCTTCTCCACCTTTCTTTTGAAGGTGATAAGGTATTTTAAGGTTCATATTTCATAGTTGGTGCCCATCGGATTGAATAGGCTAGTTATGTTTGAGATATATTGCCGAAGCCTGGAGATTGAGCCCACTGTGAATTTGTTTCGAGTGTTTTATAAGTTGAATAAGCAGGGACATTGGTTTTCGTTCGTGAGTCGAAACGGAGGAAATTCCCCGGCACGTATATTCAAGGATACGTGTTCAAGTCTGAAAAACTGGAAAGACAACTTTTTTCTAATTGATCGGAGGGCTATCCCGGAGACCATTCCCTGGAGGCATCCGGATTCAAGTGTTTCGGATGATGCTCCATCAGGTGGTTATTCGGATGCCGATGTTCAGAAATTGTGTGAGGGAGTGGTAGATCTCCGACCTATCCACTCAGGTCTTTTGTACAAGGTCTGGAAGCACTCCGATTTTTGTCCAGAGTTTAAGGACTTTGACAAGAATGGTAACGAAAACGCTTTAGGTTTATCTCAACTTTTTATAATGTGCCTTCTCCTTTGCTAATTTGGTGAATGATTTTCTTCCGTTTTGTACAGTTATCACCATGTCTCGTTATCTTCATCTGAGGTCTGATCAAGGGTCTAGGCTGGGTCGAGGTCGTCCGTTGGTTGAGGGGGCGGAGATACACCAACACGTGATGCAGCCGCTGCCTGTCGGTGAGAAAGTCCCTGAGCCGAGTAAAGTGCAGAGGATAGTGGAGAAGGCGAATCCGGCGGTGTTGAAGGCCAAAGAGAAGAAGAGGAAACAGATGGAGAGTCGTTCAACTACCGGGGCGTCATCACTGTTGAGAAAGAGGAGGGCTCCTTCTCATTCCATTGATATATCCTCTAGCCGAGAGGATTCTCAAGAGACCCTCTCGGCTACTCCCCCGAATACTGCGGGCCCGGAGGGAACTGCTGAAAATATGGAGCAGGTGGCAGCGGGAGGTGGTGATACCGGTGGCCAGGAGGGGAGTTCAAAAGATTTGACGGAGAAGGATTTGAGTGAGCATGTTGAGGAGGTTTCCCAGAATTTGACCGGGAATGTACAGAGGACTGGGGGCCCTGTCCAAGGTACGATTTCTCTTGAGTCCCTCTCATTTTTATTATTATTATTATTATTATTATTATTATTATTATTATTATTATTATTATTATTATTATTATTATTATTATTATTATTATTATTATTATTATTATTATTTAATATTATATCATTATGTTCTTGTTGACTTCCTTTGTCTTTTTATAGGACCCGAGGCGGACATCCGAGCGGGTGATCACGAGGTTTTTCGTCATGCCAACCGCTTTGTCTGAGGTATCTTTTGATCCCGACCTTTACTCTTCTCCTTCCCTTTTTTACATGGGGTTGATTTCTTTTCCCAGTGGCTTTGGCCGACGGGTTCTCGTGAGCCTTTCATTCCTACCTGGGTTTGTCACCAATACCGCTTGAATGATGTTGTTCAATGCCGGACATGATGATCAATCTTGCTCCTCCTTCATCCGAATGTAACAGAAGACCCGACCGATGATCGAGCCTTGTATAGAGGATGGTTTGAATTGTGCCATGGGTATTTGGTCGCTGCCGAGGTGTTCAAGAGGTTCGAGCGCTTAGGTCACCATTATGCGAGCTCTACAAAGCCCATTCTACTTGTCAGTAAGCATCGATTCCCGCTCTCCGAGACTCGCAATGTTCTTCGGATCCAAATGAAGGCTAATAAGAAGCTTGTCCAAGATCATCGCTCTCCAAGCATCCCACCGTGATTGCACCCAAGGAAGAGGAGATGAGTTCGCTGGCTTCATGGAAGAGGAAGTGAATGAGTTAAAGACCAAAGATGGGGAGAGGGAGAAGAGGGTGGAGTTGTTGGAAGAGGCCTTAAGGAAGAAGACTGTTGAGTCGACAAACCGAGAGAGAGGCTTCGGCTTTGAGGGCTGATGTTGAGAAGCTTCTTGTGAAAGTCTTGGTCATGAGGAAATTTTGAGATTTAATTATGTGAAGGAGCCGATTCCACGGTTATCCGCCTTACATGGGAGTACCGAGTATCGCAGTTTGGGGGATGTTTTAATGCCGCTATAGATTCTCGGTTATCTCGATGGCATAAGGGAGGGCCGCGATGAGGAGGAGGTGAGTAAGATCCTTGCCAAGCAGAAGGATTTCGATATGCAGGCTGTTGAGGGATTTACCGCTGCATATGATAAGATGTTCGTGAGGTCCTTTCCTTACATTAAGAAGATCAAACGCTCCTATCACCTTCCCCTTGCTGACTTGATGAATGTGTTCCCTGATGGATCCGGATCTAGCCCTGGTGCCGGAACTTTCGGCGGATCATAGCTTTATCTTATTTTGTGAACTTTTGAATGTTGGGACAATGTTACATTTGTACTGTGGTGGGCCTGCGTGCCTTTGGATTATGTAATCAGACAATTTATATTTGTGTCTTTGTGGTAGTTGGCTGTAAGCTTGACAATGTTTATAGCTATATTAATTTGGGTCGTTCGTATATCCGGACGACCACTTTTGATTATTTGTCTAAACTTGTTTGTGTTTATGCATTTTATCATTGCCTGTTGGTAAGTATACCTGGGGGCTCATCCCTGGCGTCGTCACGCCTTAGGGGTATCTGCGTGCCGTTTGGGTACATATGCCTTGGCTCTTCCCTTAATGACTTAGCATTATTCGGGGGTATGCAGTTGCCTTACCGAACGGTATGTGGGCCTTCCCTAGTGTCGTTGCACTTACGGGGGTAAAATAGTTTTGATTGTTGGGTTTTCGGGTGCGCGGTCGGAGGTAGCTAATCTCCGCCGGTTGCACCCTTTCCCTTTGCATGAGATATAATCATGGGAAAATTTTCCTCCTCCGTCATAGGCAGGGGAATATATCATTACTTGATGAAAGTGAAAATAAAATAGTTCATGCCCGTAGGCTTACATTTCATTTGTGAATATTTAAAGAAAACACTTTTTCAAATTCATGGTGTGCCACTTCCGGGGCACCTCCTTTTCATCCATAGTTTCCAACTTGTATGAGCCATTGAGATTTGCTTCCTTGACCCGATAGGGGCCTTCCCATTTTGGTCCCACTTGCCTCGATCTTTGGCTCGCTAGCTTCATTCTTCCGTATACGAACTCTCCCGGTTCAAGGATACCAACCGCGCCTTTCGGTTATAGTACTTTTCCACTTGCTTTGTACCTAGCTTCCATCACAATGCCTCTTCTCTCTGCTTTTACCGCAATAGGTCAATATTGAGGCGAATTTCCTCTTCATTCGCTCTTCTAACCGACGAGTCTTCCTCCTCGAGGCCTTCCTCATCATCCTCGTCGTATGTCGGCATACCTATCGTGCTCGTATGATCGCCTACTTCCATAGGTAAGGCTGAAAGGTGTTTCTCCATTACTCATCTTGATGGATTTCGGTGCGCCGAGAGAACATTCGGCAGCTCATCCACCCATCATGCCTTTGCACGCCCTAACCTTGCCTTGATTCCCTCCATCAAGCTCTTATTCGCCCTTTCCACCAGTCCGTTGGCCTGTGGGTGGGCTACGGCTATGTTAATTTGCTTGATGTTGAGCTTTTCACGCCAATTTTTGAAGGGGTTGTCCACGAATTGTTTTGCGTTATCTGTGACGATGACGGCAGGAAGACCGAAGCGGCACACTATGTTATCCCATACAAACCTCGTGACATCTTTGCCAGTGATCCTTGCTAGCGGTTTGGCCTCCGTCCATTTAGTGAAGTAGTCGATAGCGACTAAGATGAATTTGACCTTCCTACCGACGGGGTAGGGACCTACTATGTCCATTCCCATTGGTTGAAGGCCATGGAGCCATGATGGGAGTCACTTAGTTTTGGGAGTCATGCGACCGGAGAGTGGATCCGGCAGAGTCACATTTAATTATCTCGCTTCGCATCCCTGCATGGTAGGCCAATAGTATCCTTGCCGCATGGCTTTTCCACGACCGAGCGAGGACCAGAATGCATCCCGCAAGCTCCCATGTGTATCTCCCTTATAACGTAGTTCGCTTGCAAGGGACCAACGCATCTCATCATCGGCACCAGGTAGGCTTTCTTGTAGAGTACTCCATCTTCCATGACGTAATGATTGATTTTCATCCTTAGGGTGCGAGCTTCGTTAGGATCATCCGGCCATATTCCCTCTTCCAGACACCGGAAAATAAGAGTCATCCAGTTGTCCCCTTCTTCTTCAACAATGTTATTAACCTCCTTTCCTTTCGTTGACCTTTCTCTTAACACTTACCAAAGACCTCCTTCGCCGATGATCAAAGGCAACCGTAGCCACCATCGAGAACATCCGCTTTTGATTCGCCTCGGGAATGTTCCGGATGGTGAAGTTTTGAATGCCTTATGTATTCCTTTGCCTTCGCCAAAAGTTGTCCCTTCTTCTTCAACAATGTTATTAACCTCCTTTCCTTTCGCTGACCTTTCTCTTAACACTTCTACTAAAGACCTCCTTCGTCCGATGATCAAAGGCAACCATAGCCGCCATCGAGAACATCCGCCTTTTGATTCGGCCTCGGGAATGTTCCTGATGGTGAAGTTTTGAATGCCATTATGTATTCCTTTGCCTTCGCCAAATATTTGATCATACTTTCATGACTCGCCACATAATCTCCGCTTATCTAATTGGCCACCACCAGAGTCTAACCGGACTTCGAGGCTATGGACGGCATGCTTTCTGCCACTCTTAAACCTGCTAGTAGGCTTGCACCACTTTGTTGTTAGTGCTTTCAAAGTCAAGCCGGATGGCATAAGTGGACTCCATTCCCTCAAGGCTAATCAATACAAGGCCTGCGCCGGAGCCCTTGTTGTTGGACGCTCCATCCGTATAGAAAAGCCACTTCCCCTCTTCCTTCTTTTTTGCCACTGGCTGCTCGAAGTATTTGCCATTGTTATCTCTGATGGGGGTTTCTGACAGAAAGTCAGCCAAAACTTGGCCCTTAATTGCATTTCGGGGCTCATAGGTGATATTATAAGCACCCAATTCCACCGGTATTTGGCTAACTTCCGGACGCTTCGGCTTGTTGAGGATCCGCTTATCGGTCGGTTCGTGATTACCTTGATGGGATGTGCTTCAAATATCTCCGAGCCTCCTTGACATATGCAATAAAGAGAGTGCCAACTTCTATCGGGCATAGTTTCTTTCGCTTCATTGAGTGTCCGCTTACATAACAGATCGCAAATCGCTTTCCCCTCCTTTCTAAGTTAATCAGACCGACCGCCGCCTTAGAGGCTGCAAGGTACACATGCAGTGCTTCTTTCGCCATTGGCGTTGTTAACTAGGGGAGATCCGTTATCAGCTTCTTCATTTCCTGAAAGGCCTTTTCCGCATCCTCCGTCCATCGATACTCCTCTTTGTTCTCCTTGGTTATGTTCTTGAGTGTTTCGAAGAAGGGTAGAGACCTTTCGGTGGAACGGGATAAGAAACGATTAAGTGTTGCCAATTTACCGAGGCTCGCATCTCTTTAAGGTCCCGCGATCGATGTCCATTATCGCCTTTTGTCTTCTTCGGGTTTTCCGGATCCTCCGGTTACCATGTACCCTGTGAACTTTCCTTCCTCCATCCCAAAGGAGCATTTTTGGGATTCGCCATGTTTATCCTCCGGGTTGTCAAACGCTTCGCTATGTCTCGCTAACATTCCGCACTCTTCCTTGTTTTGATGACCATGTCGTCCACATATGCCTCCGCATTCCTCCCTATCTGAGACTGGAAGGCAGAATCTATCATCCGGTGGTAGGTGGCCCCAACGCTTTTAAACCAAACAAGATCTTTGTGTAACAAGAGGTTGATGCGCTCCCAAACAATCAGCTAAATCACTCAAGCCCGCCACTGTGAATGGCGCATCAGAATCAATTTAAAACCGCCAGAACGAACTCAATGAAGATCGGGAGTATAGTGTTTCCGGTCGTTATGTCCCAAATGAGCTATGCAATGGATTATCGAACGAAAGTGATCGAGAAATTTGAACGAAAAGGGATTTGAATATTATTATAACTACGTAAAAGCCAACAAATTACAACGGCTTAAATGCAAATTAAAGGAAATTAAAAAGATAAAAACTATTAAATAAACGCTATCACTATTTGTAAAATGATGTTTTTGTTTTATGTTTTTACAAAACTGAAATTAAAAACTACGCGACGTACAAACGAAAAAGTGAAACTTACACAATATTAAACCTAAAAATATGAAAATGATGTTTTTACAAACCTAATGATAAAAGAAAATTTGTAGAAAAAGAAAATTATTTTTATAACTAATTATCTAATTATTATTAATTAAAAACTAATTTTAACTATTTAATAATTACCTAAAATACAAGAAAATAGGAAATAAAGCTAGAAAAATAAAATTATGAATTGGAAAATCTAAAATATCAAAATAGAATTTTCAAAACTATTTTTATATTTTTCTGATTATTTTGTATTTTTATGAATTTTAAACTATTAAAACTACTTAAATTATTTAAAAATACAAATTTAACTAAGAAAAATATGGAAAAATATTTTTTGTCTTTTTATATTTATCTAAACTTAAGAAAATGAGAAATTATTTTTGAACCTTTTCTTAATTATTTGTATTTAAAGCTAATTAAAAGGCTTAAAACTAATTTAAATCAAGAAAATAGCAAACAAGCTTGGAAAAATATGAAAATTTCAGGAAAACTCTAAAATAATGTTCTAAATCTAGGAAAATATCAAAACCTGTGCTAGTGTTCAAGAATTTGGATCTCAGTAAATTGGCCTATAAATAAAGACTACAATATAAGCTAAAGGCGCCATAGTGAACCAAGTGATCACAGGACATAATGCAAGCCAAAGCCACTAGAAATCAACCTAAAATTAACCACTCTAAACCTCTGGAAATCAGGAAACAAGCTTATGGTGTGAATTACACTTAAAAGCCAAAACAGTTTTTACCCACCAACTTGCAGCTTAAAATTAAGCCACTGGATAAGCAAGGACCATAAAGCCAGTTTAAGCAACCCAAACTAGACCTGGTAAGGAGCTTATAAACCAAAACATAGCTACTCACAAGCTCTTATGAGCTTATGGATAGCTCTGCAAGATCCTGTCACAACTGGTAGTTCAGTGCCCAGGGCATATGAGCTCTTTTGACAAGCTGATTAGAAGCTTGAGGAGCTTATAGAAATTTTCCCAAAAATCATTTTCTTACTCTTGACCAGCTCAAATTGTAAATTCCAAAGTGCCAAAACCTCTTAACTAAAGATAATCAAATGACACATCTACAAAGTTTTGTGTAAACCTATTTTTTTTTTGCTTTTGACTTTTATAATGTAAATGAAAATTGACTTAAATGAGTTTTGATCCCGGTTTATCAACTAAAATGATGTTTTATCCTAAAGTAGGACTAAAGGAAGCTAGCTTAACAATTCCTAAACCTATTTGCGACTTCTAACTACTGATTCCAAGCAAAAATAAGCATAAAAGCTGTAATTATACAATTTTGACTTATGTGCAAATGCAGGTGCAAATGGTGACTGAATTGAGTTCAATATAGCTACACAAACATAAATCAACAACTTTCAAACAATGAGCAGACCTTAAAGACAGATTGAGCATAAAATCCAAACACCACTTTTATAAACTGATAAGCAAATTATACTGACCAAGCTGCTAACTGACATATACCATTGATCAAACTAGGCTTACATGACCTAAATACAACTATATTAACATGTTAAAACTAGAGGTGACCACGTAAATGATACAAGCTTACTATGCAAATTGACTAAAAATTAAAAGTGAGAAAGCTACTCACAACCCGATCCAAATTGGTTGCGGTGTTAAAACCGAATTAACACTACTCTAACCTAACTAAATCCAACCCAAATAAACCTCTGCAACACCCATTATCAGCTTCCATTCCAATTTGAGCCCCAGTTGACTTCTGTTGACCATGTAACAAAATGACTTAAACCTTGAATGCAAGCTTGTACAAAGCTATCATGAGCTTATACAAGCTTGTTTGAGATGAAATACAGGCTATTGAAAGCTTAAACATAAGGATTTGAGAATGAGATTTGCAACAGTAACCTGAAACATGAAATTTATCTAAAACTTGGATTGAAAACTCAAAATCATATTACAAACGTGATTTTAACTTAAATGAGATACACAAAAGCTGAAATTACAACATTGGATTTCAACTACAACATTTATTAAAAAAAACGACATTGAAGAAAAACTAAAAACTATCCACTCTTCTCTAGCCTTCCTCTTGCTCTTTTTATACCTCCAAACTGCTTCTCCACTTGTCTTTAGCTTTTCCCACCTTTATTTTAGACCCTTGGATGATTTAAGTGAATCATGGCCATTCATTGGCTTTTGGCGGGAGATGTGAATTTAACCTGTTGTGGGGATTGAGTGTGAAGAGGTTGAAATAATCAATGTATTTTGGATGTAGTGTTTGGAGGGGACATGGTGTGGGGTCATTGGAATGATGGGTGAGACTGGAACTTGCAGAGGTTGAGTGAGAGGAAGGAGAAGAGAAAAAGGGCGCCAAAGGGGGTGTTCTGTTTGACCAGGATTGACCAAATATTAGTAATAAAAAGGGGGGTCAAAATGTATTATGACAGGGGGTCACTTGGGTTTTGACCAGGCCAAAAAGGTCAAAAGGGGTTTATTAACTTAGGGACCTTTGTTGTAAATTCTGAATTTCAAGGGACTAGTCCTGCCAATTAAGCAAAGTTTCTCCAAGGACCATAAGTGACACTCTCAAAAAGTATAAGGACCAAACTTGCCATTTTGCAATTTTCCATGGGCCATTTCTGCCAAATTTCAAAGTTGAGGGACCAAAGTTATAGTTTTGCAAATTTTATATTTCAAGGGTTTGTTTAACAACTTTTGAATCCTATGGACTTTAAATGACATTTTCTTTATTTTGATATACTGTGGACTGTTTTGACAAATTTTGAAACTTGGGGACTAAAACTCCATTTTGCAAGTTTGATACGTTTTTCATCCGATTTTGATATTTTTGCATTTAAAACACATAAACTCGATTTGTGATATTTTCATCATTTTGATGCATTTTGAGTGTTTTCGGATGATTTTGCGCTTATATTGTACAAAATGATGAGTATTTAGACACTCATCATAGGTCCCCGCCTCCGTAGAATGCCGTTTTTCTTCATCCTCCTTGCCATTTGCACTTGATGGTAACCTTTGTAAGCGCCCAAGAAGCACTTGTATTTGTATCCCATGATCGATTCGATCTTCCAATGATCTCCCAAGAGGATAGTAGTCCTCGGGACAAAGTGTAATTAATGTTCTTAAAGTCAATGCACATGCGCCTTCCATCACACTTCTTGACCAAACAGGTTGGATATCCGGTAGGATATTTCATCGCCTAACGATTCGCCTTAACCCACTCTTCTACCTCTTTTGTGACAAATTGACTCTCCGCCAAGATTCGACGCTTTGGCATACCTGATCCACCTGGGTTGGCATTCAAAGCGTGCTCGATTATTCCCGGGAACCCGGTCATATCCACGGCTCCCATGCGAACACGCCCATGTTTTTCGTAGAAGTTCTTGAGGCGCCTCCCACCTCCGGGATAAGGTACCTCCTATTGCACCGCCGCCTGAAAAGCCGGATTAACCATCACTTCCTCCGCGTTTACCTACCGCTTGCTTGTTCGGAGTATCTCGCTCCGGATGAGCGGTTCGCATTCTTTCCAACCGTCGCATTCGAGATGATGATGGAACAAGTAACGAGGGTGACGATTCCTTGAGGGGTAGGGAACTTCATCATGGAATGCACTGTGGAAGGCATAGCTCGTAATATCTTCAATCCCGTCCTCCCCAAGATCACGTTGTAAGGCGATGGGGCCCGGATGACGGTGAACTTCATCCTAACCTTCCGATATAGCCCTTCGTCTCCAAACGAGACATCCAACTCGATCTTTCCCAATGGTCTGGTCACCTGTCCAGCAAATCTGAGTAAATCCGTCTGTGTTTGTTTCAGTCGAGACTTTATCTTTGGGCTCAGGTTGTTGAAGCAGTGCTCAAACATCACCTCCACCGAGGCTCCTTCATCCATAAATACCCTTCTCACAAGATACCCTTCCATGCTTGCTTCGATTATTAGGGGGTCGTCCGACACATCCCCGTCAGGAAGAGGGGGAACGTTATGGGCACACGCATCCACCCTTCCTCCTGCTCCGACGACTTCCTCTTCTTTTTCGGGCCACGTCCGGATCATGTTAATGACTTTATCCTTAGCTCCTGCTTCCTTCTTGGGAGGGTCCTGCCTCCCTTCGTCTCGAGGTCTCGATCAAATGATTCAATTTCCGATTCCAGGGTAAATTGTTACACCCGTATCCCTTAATACAACTAGGCCCTACCCTAAATGAATATGGTCTAAGGACTTGACGGATTGACTAGTTGACCCGATAGTCAAACTAATAATTTTTAAATGTTATGTTATAGTTATATAAATGAGGGGGACTTAAGTTGCCATATTGTAAACTTGGAATAAGTATCTTGTGGCCAAAATAGAAGGAAATGAACTTGAAGGACCAAAAGTGTCAAGTGATGAGATGACTTTAAAATGAAGAAATGTTTAAGTATTAAAAGTCCAGAATTCTCATTTCTTCTGGATAATGGAGAAATGTCGGTTTAGAGAATGGAGGGAAAATATGGGTTGGTCATGTAGACCAATTGGTGATAAATTAAGGGTGTCATCCCTAATGGGAAGTCATAAAGATGATCCTTGCAAGGTGAGTAATCCTTAATTAGGTTTAATTGTGAATTGAAGAGTTAGGGTTCATGTACCCAAGTTGGGGTTTTGGGTAATTGTGGTTTTATACATTAATTGAGATGTTATAGTGTAATTGGGTGAAACCCCTTTTTAATAAATTGAAGTAAATATATAATTTGGGATATGATCATGTTATGATCATTTGATTGATTATAAAAGGGTTATAATAATCTTGGGGTAATTTTATTATGGGTAAAAGTTGGGTAATTTATTGGTTGGATCATCATATAATCATGATATGATTATATGATGATTAGAGATTAGTTATGTTAGCCATGGTTATAGTTATTTGATTATGTACTAAGTGCATGTTATAATTATGTGGTTAAAATGTTAGCTATGGAAAGTAATGGATGATGATATTGATGAAGATGGTGGTGATATAGTAATGGCTTAGCTTTGATTGCTAAGGTAAGTAATCCGGTTACTACATGCTTAATGTGGATATTATTGTATAATGTGTTCATGAATGTTATAGCAAAGATTGGTTATAGTTAAGCTAATTAATTATAATGAGAATTGATGATGGTTATAGAGTTAGTTGTCTAAAAATGTGTTAAGGTATGTGTTATTGCCTTATGTGCTATTTGTGCTATGGTTTGTGTGTTAGTAATGCTTATGTGAATTGTATAATGATAGAAGCATTGCCATGTATTAGCCGATTACTTACTAAGCATTATCGCTTACATGTTATAGTTGTTAATGTTATTGTAGGTTCATGTGCTTGAAGCGATATGGCTTGGATTGGGTGTGGTTCATGGATTGATTATTGAAGATGGTAATATGTTATATTAGGAGCTAGGTAGATACCAAGCTCGTGTGACGAATTTGTACCCCCGTGAGTCTTTTTATAGTTTGTAAAAGTGTCGTCAATCAACAAGTGTATGTCATAGTTGTTATAGTATTTTAAATGGTCAATTTGGAAGTCATGGTTAGTTTAAAAGGGTGTTTGGATGTAAGTGTATTTCTACCCATTTTGGGTTGGATGGGTCAAATAAGTAATAAAATACATCATGGTTGATTTAATTATAGTTTGTAAGGTTTTTAGTTATTTTGAAAATGTTCAAGTGTTAATTTGATTGAAAGGAGTCAATTTGGTTGTGCAATTTTGCTGTAAAAAAATGTGCAGGTTTTTGGTCGCGAGGGCTTCGCAGTTATAAGGCGACGGCTTCAGGTTATAAATCCTCTGAGCCGTCGCGTGTTAAATCTGAAAATGTAATTAAAGGGCGACGGCGTCGCTATAAGGCGATGGCTTCAGCCCTTATTACAGCAAATAAATGAGGTTTTATTGTAATCTTTGGTCATCATTTTAAAAGGGTAAATAAGTATAAGTTATAAAAGGGTTGTCAAGGGTAAATTGTTATAGTTTTGCTATTCTTTGAAGAGTTAAAGAAATAGTCAAATGTTCCGTCAAAGTTTTAAAATTTGAGTAATTTTCGGTCAAATCCGGAATCGGGGCGTAACAAATTGGTATCAGAGCTTCGGTTTAAGTGAATTAGGTTTCCACTATAGGTTGCCTAGTCTTAAACCACTCTTACTTGCGAAAATAAGTGAATCGAAATTGTGTATGGTATGTTATAGAGTAAAGCTATGCCTTGTGCTATATGGTAACTAGGTGATGATGCGTTATATGTATAGTGATTGTTATAGAATGGATTATGCGTTTGTGCTAAGTGAAATTTTATATATATGTTATAGTGTTATTATGTAATTTATGTAGATTCATGGCGGACCATGTGTGTATAGGTGAGTAGAACACCATAAACTTCTTATGATTGTGTAGTTACGTGTATAGAATTGGGTTGGTGTATGTGATGAAAGTCGATGACGAACTAAATGTGTTAAGTTATAGAACGCCGTACACATTGGTAGTGTCGGTGAATATATAAGTATATAATTTGTACGTTATAGTAATGATATGATAGATAATTATAAAACGTTCACCGTGGATGGTGACGGTAGGCGTGAAATGAGTTTTAATTATTTGTCATAGAAGCCATAATGAGACTTGAATAAGATAGGGTATGACTTGTGTTGTGTTAATGACCAACTTATGGTCTTATTATGTGAATGACTATCGGATAGCCAATATGATGGTATTAGAGATGGGGTAATCGTAAGTCACAAAAAGTAGTAAGTAAACCTAAATGATAATGGATAATAAATATGTTATAATATAATATTAATTGTGTGTAGTAACACACGTGTAAATGTATAGTGGAAATTTGACATATAATAGTTAAGTGTTTAAAAATATAAAGTTGTAGAATGAGATTGAAAGATGGGAATGAGATAGTTTACTTACTAATAATTAAAATGAGACTTGTGGAAAATGTGGGGAAGAAGGCTTATAGTTGATGACCTATGTAGGGTCTAAATGTGGAATAAAATAGTAAAGCTAAGTGCTAATTAAATCAAAAGGTGAAAAAGTTAAAAAAAATACAAAAGGATTTTGAGGTAGGTGATATAATAAAACGTGTTAAAGTTATAGAACGTGAAAAAGAGAATAATTGAAAGATAACAAGTGTGTAATGGAATAAACCTATAAACGGTTTATATGTGGATAAAGTCAAATAGACTAAAAATAGTAATGGTAAAATGTGGAAATGGTCAACAAGGATTGGCGGGTATATGAAAAAGTGAGATGAGTAAGCACTAGAAAATTAGTAAATGCTATAATAGATCAAATGTTAAGAAATGAGAACTGTGAAGATAAGGAGGTGTAACCCACTTGGGTCATAAGATGTAAAGGTGAGCGATTGAGAGTGCTAAGAGCAAATAGAAGAGAAAATGGGATAATGATAGTCTAAGAAATGTTGAATAATGATTAATTAGTGAAATATAGAAATAGTAGGTTAGATATGATTGCTTAGTTGTACCACGCAATGAATAGTTTGTTAAATATAAGAAATGAGTTCATGTTAGACTGAAGATGTGTAAGTAAGGGATTAGGTTACGTTTCAATAGTGTTGATAATCGTTTAATAATGATGTGAATGATAGGTTTATGGGATTTAAAAGTTTCTTAAGTATATGTTAAAGTTGTGGAGAATTTATGTAATAGGTTCTATATAGCCTAAGACGACAAGTGAGGTGAATGCTTACTCGTAAGGAAGGGATATATATGATGTGAACCTATGGAGGACTAGAGGTGTGTAAGTGATGAAATTAACATATAAGTTATTGACCTAAGATTGTGTGATATAGAGGGGTGGAAATGGCAAGATAAGATTTAAATTATTTAAATTGGTAAGTAGTATTAGAGATGGGTTAGTAAGTAAATTAAGTAATGAAAGTGTTTTCTAGTAATGAGATGTAAGTAGTGTAAGTCTAGAGTGGAATGAAATTGTATCTATGTATTAAGCACACCGCGCTTGAATGGTGTCGGTGAATCTAGTATGAGCATAAGAAAGGATGTGACTAGTCGAGTAATGGTGTATAGATACTTGACTCATATTTGGCATGTATGAGTTATGTGTTAATAATGATCAACATAGGGTCTCATTAATAAGTCATATCTAGTGAAGATCATTAAGTGGTATTAAAAACGAGATAAGAGTGAACTTAAATGCAAGGTATGTTGGTGTGAATGGTATGATGTGACACAGATATAGTAGATGTTGATACATCTGTTACTAAGCGCTTAATATTATGGAAGTTATGAAAGTGGACTAAGCACATTGTTAAGTTAATGATGAGATGAACGGTATAGCTTAAACGCTAATAGTTAGATAAGATGAAGTATGTATGAGATTAAGATGTTGCTTTGAAGTTATTATAACACGGCTATTGTTCCCCATTAGTAATGACTAATATAATGTATGTCGATTAATAAAACGTGTTTAAAACATGTAAGAAGAATAGATGAATGCTAATGAGAGGTTGTAGTTGATGACCTATATAAGGTTTATATATGGAAAGTTGGATAGACTAAAACTCTAATAGTATAAGAGTTGAAATTGGTCAACGAAGAGTTGACAAGTGAAAGTCATAATGAGACATATAAACACATAGAGAATGTGTGGGTCATAAATCGTAATATCTCATTGATTGTTATAAAGGACAAATAGATATGTATGTATGTATGATAATAGCATTAATCCACGCATTCTGATGTTACAAGATTGGTTCTGAAAACCTCCGGAGGAATACGTTATAGGCGGATCCCTACCGGGAAGGGCCAATTGATGTTATAGAGTCGAAACCCTACGAGGGAAGAACCGACGAACGTTATAGCCCCTTTTTGGGAATGTTATAGTAAAGGTGGGTCCAAGTCTAAAAGATGAAAAGTGTAAACGTAAATAAAATAATATAATGTGGTATTAAGTGATAGGAGTACTTGTGTATGTCGGAATTACATAACCATGAGTTCATGTTTCTTGATTTACATCGATTGGGACGCCTCTCCATGTAAATGAGGAAATATGAACGAGTAGGCTTATGTGCTCCCGACATGGTACGAGTAGGTTTAGATGAGTAGAGGGCGGAAATCTAAGATAAGTTAGAACTTATAAAAAAAAACTAAGATAGAATAGTAGGATTAGACGCAACTTTTAGTTAAGGCCTTATGAGAACCTTCATGTTAGGTGACTTAAGCATAAGTTAAAGCGATTACGAGTGTAAAGTAATGTTTATAGCATACCTTGTAGCATGATGTGGTGTAATAATGACCATGGTGGTCGTAAACATTTAATTATGAGAAGGTAATAAAGACTAGCAAAGTATTATAATGAGAACGCTAGTCATAGTTATGTAAGGAAGTAATAGTTAGCATTCGACTTATAAAAAGATAAGCGATGTGTAAATAAGTAAAAATGTGGAATGGTTGGTTAACTTTGACTAAAAAAAAGTCAAAATAATATGGCCATGACTATATAGGTGAATGTTATGGTAAGAAATTGAATAAGGGAATACTTGATTTTGCTAAAATTTTGTCTTGGATAACGTAAAGATATCTTGTTATAGAAATTTTATGATGAAGCAAATGCATTTGGAAATTACTTGAATGGTATGATATAAGTTAAGATTAAGTGTAAATGGCAATAGACGAGAGATTTCGGGGACGAAATCTAAATAAGGGAGGTAGAATTGTTACACCCGTATCCCGAAATACAACTAGGCCCTACCCTAAATGAATATGGTCTAAGGATTTGACGGATTGACTAGTTGACCCGATAGTCAAACTAATAATTTTTAAATGTTATGTTATAGTTATATAAATGAGGGGACTTAAGTTGCCATATTGTAAACTTGAAATAAGTATCTTGTGGCCAAAATAGAAGGAAATGAACTTGAAGGACCAAAAGTGTCAAGTGATGAGATGACTTTAAAATGAAGAAATGTTTAAGTATTAAAGTCCGAATTCTCATTTCTTCCGGATAATGGAGAAATGTCGGTTTAGAGAATGGAGGAAAATATGGGTTGGTCATGTAGACCAATTGGTGATAAATTAAGGTGTCATCCCTAATGGGAAGTCATAAAGATGATCCTTGCAAGGTGAGTAATCCTTAATTAGGTTTAATTGTGAATTGAAGAGTTAGGGTTCATGTACCCAAGTTGGGGTTTTGGGTAATTGTGGTTTTATACATTAATTGAGATGTTATAGTGTAATTGGGTGAAACCCTTTTAATAAATTGAAGTAAATATATAATTTGGGATATGATCATGTTATGATCATTTGATTGATTATAAAAGGGTTATAATAATCTTGGGGTAATTTTATTATGGGTAAAGTTGGGTAATTTATTAGTTGGATCATCATATAATCATGATATGATTATATGATGATTAGAGATTAGTTATGTTAGCCATGGTTATAGTTATTTGATTATGTACTAAGTGCATGTTATAATTATGTGGTTAAAATGTTAGCTATGGAAAGTGATGGATGATGATTTTGATAAAGATGGTGGTGATATAGTAATGGCTTAGCATGGATAGCTAAGGTAAGTAATCCGGTTACTACATGCTTAATGTGGATATTATTGTATAATGTGTTCATGAATGTTATAGCAAGGATTGGTTATAGTTAAGCTAATTAATTATAATGAGAATTGATGATGGTTATAGAGTTAGTTGTCTAAAGATGTGTTAAGGTATGTGTTATTGCCTTATGTGCTATTTGTGCTATGGTTTATGTGTTAGTAATGCTCATGTGAATTGTATAATGATAGAAGCATTGCCATGTATTAGCCGATTATTTACTAAGCGTTATCGCTTACATGTTATAGTTGTTGATGTTATTGTAGGATCATGTGCTTGAAGCGATATGGCTTGGATTGGGTGTGGTTCATGGATTGATTATTGAAGATGGTAATATGTTATATTAGGAGCTAGGTAGATACCAAGCTCGTGTGATAATTGTACCCGTGAGTCTTTTTATAGTTTGTAAAAGTGTCGTCAATCAACAAGTGTATGTCATAGTTGTTATAGTATTTTAAATGGTCAATTTGGAAGTCATGGTTAGTTTAAAAGGGTGTTTGGATGTAAGTGTATTTCTACCCATTTTGGGTTGGATGGGTCAAATAAGTAATAAAATACATCATGGTTGATTTAATTATAGTTTGTAAGGTTTTTAGTTATTTTGAAAATGTTCAAGTGTTAATTTGATTGAAAGGAGTCAATTTGGTTGTGCAATTTTGCTGTAAAAAAATGTGCAGGTTTTTGGTCGCGAGGGCTTCGCAGTTATAAGGCGACGGCTTCAGGTTATAAATCCTCTGAGCCGTCGCGTGTTAAATCTGAAAATGTAATTAAAGATGACGTCGCAGCTATAAGGCGGCGGCTTGACCTTATTACAAAGAAATAAATGAGGTTTTATTGTAATCTTTGGTCATCATTTTAAAAGGGTAAATAAGTATAAGTTATAAAAGGGTTGTCAAGGGTAAATTGTTATAGTTTTGCTATTCTTTGAAGAGTTAAAGAAATAGTCAAATGTTCGCGTCAAAGTTTTAAAATTTGAGTAATTTTCGGTCAAATCCGAATAATATCGGGCGTAACATGGTGTATCATATTGATGGGTTTTGCATTTTAGGTCTAGTTTCATGTTTTGATTAGAATAGATGATGGGTTTGGTGTTTGGTTAATGATTGGAGGTTGATTGATTGTATTTGGAGGTTGTGGAAGAGATTTGGTAGTGTTTGGTTGGGAATGAATTTGTGTACGAGCCACCAAGGTCACGTACACGTGCCTTGGGTTGCGTGCAAGACCCACTTGGACCTTGGGTCCGGGTTGGGTCGTTTTGGTAGCTTCATTGGTTGATATTGTTGGTGTTTGGATGAGACGCGTATAGCCGAAAAGCTTCTAGAGCTTGTTTGATTCACGTGGTCTTAACCGTGACTGTGTCATGACCATTAGGGTCATAACATTGGTTTTGGGTATATTTGGTTGGTTGATTGGTTGGCGCAATTGATTTGAGATTGATTTGGGCTGGTTTGAGATTGATTGCGCTATTATGACTTTTAATTGGACTTGATATATATAATTGTCAACTTTGAGCAACGTCGGTGTTACTTTGACTTTTTAGTCAATAGTTGACCCCGACAACGCCGTAACATGGACTTTAGTTTAGTTTGGACTATCGATTGATTAAAAGCCGAGAAGTCATGACTCGTGCTTGTGGACTTGAAATGAATAACGATATGAAATTAATATTGAATTTGACGAATAATATATATGTACATATATATATATATATATATATATATATATATATATATATATATATATATATATATATGAAAATGCTAATAGACCATGAAATATAAATAATAAAAAGGGCTTTTGTACAAAAAAATATCGATAACAAGACTTATCTTGTTATTTACTATTTTAAATGGAAACTAACGACTAAAAATGGAAATGTTTTATAATAAATAAACAATTAATGTTTCGAGTACACGTTTATCGAAATGTGCCAATTATGGTCATTTAATACTAGTTCAAGTATTTATTTACTTACGTTATGTGCATGGGTTACGGATAACCTAACATTAGTAGTGTTGATTCACGTGGGTAGCGGACTTATTTGGTTGACGAATCTAATAAGAACCCGCTAGGTACGTGGGTAACCTTATTAATGGGTGAATTATCCTTATGACTCTTTAGGATGCGACCGGTTTATGGGATAACGAGCGACACGAATAAATAATTGAGTTTATCGAGTTGACGAATTCGATAAGATCTACTATTTATTCCGAAACTTATTGGACTATGGAGCTTATCGCTTAGATGTCTCATGGTGTTGCATTGAGTCACATATTGGTTGTTTGAGTGCATTCATAGCATCATATTGAGTCGATACACCCACATGAGGATACCAAACACTAGGATTAAATGGTGAAACGCGACATTTTTGGAAATAACGAAATGGAATACATTGGGGTAGATAACATTGATTTCGAGAAATATATATATTAAAGGTTGGTCTACATTAATAGGTTGTGCCGAGTCGATAGTCACGAAATGTGATTTCTATTATCTTCTGCTAGTGTTTATTTGTACGTTGATTGCTTGAGGTGAATTTCATAGCCCCACTGTTATCTACGTTTTTAACTATATTGGGGTGAGAATCTGATGAGTGCTTATTCACTCATCGTTTTTGGTCGAATCTGAACTGCAAAACAGTTAAAAACACTCTGAAATGCATTAAAATATCTCAAAATTGTGTTTTACATGTTTCAGATGCAAAAATATCGAAAACAACGAAAAACGAACAAAATTTGCATAATTGGCAGTTTCAGTCCCCCAACTTTCAGAAATGACAACTCTAGTCCCTGTAATTTCAAAGATTTGCAGAATTTACCCCTGGACATTTTAAATTGGAAAAATAATATTTTTAGTCATTTGGTAATTCTAAATTGTCATTTTTGGTCCCTTTGATAAATTTTGGAAAATTTCAAATTAGTCCCTGAGTTTCACATTTGGCAAATTTGGTCCTTTTATTAATTGAGATTTACAACTTTGGCCCTTGAAATTTTCGAGAGATTGTCAAAACCTACCCTTGGACTACAATTTCATAATTCTACACATTAGTCCCTAAAGAATTGGACTTGGCGCTTTAGTCCCTAAGCTAGTAAATATTAATCCTAAGGTACTAGTCCTAGTCTAAACCGCCTAAGCCCAATTATATCCCAAGCCCAATACCCAAAACTACCCGGTCCACCCACACCGACTACCCCGTCGAATCCTTTGACCGGTTAAAAACCCGACCCTTTACTCCTTTCTTCTTCCCTTTTCCCGCCCAAACATACCCTGCAACAACACAAATAAAAAAACCCACGCTCCCATTAAATAATCCTACCCTGACAACCTACACCCAACCATGTTACCACTACCCATCTTACCCAGCGAAGAAAAGCAAAGAAAGAAAATAAAAAAATAAAAAGAATAGAAAAGAAAAAAAATTAACAATAAAAAAGGGACTAACAGATGGAAGGCATGATGGGAAGCATAATGAGAAGACAGAGAAGAGGAGTGAAGACAAAGAGGAAAGAGAGAAGAGTTTGAAGCTGGACATAAATAGCAGAAAGCTACGAGTTGTGAGGAGTTAGTTTTTTAGGTTTTAAGCATTTTTTTTTTATTATTGTATCTTTCAATTCAGTGGTGAACTAAGTTTGTGTATTTTCAGCTTTTGTAATTCTCATATTGTATTCAGCCTTACATTTCAATAAAATTCAGCTTTGGTCAATTTGCAATCTCAATCTCATCTCTGTTTTTAAGGTTTGTTACCAGCTTATTGAGACTCTTCTGAGTTCTTAAATAGTTGCCTTAAGAGATTATCACATTAGGGTCATTATTTGTTATTCTTCATTCCAAAAAGTAAAAAAAATAAGAAAAATCTTTGAAAATAAAAAATAAGTTCAACACTGCTTCATAAGCTTCAGAAGTTTTATTTCAACTACAGTGCTTATTTTAGCTATTGGTAGCTAATTGTGAGTCTGTCTCACTCAAATCAAGAAAATTCTCAAAAGTCCTAATTGGTCAACTAAAGTCGAAATTGCAAGCTCATTGATAATGGATCGAGGGTCTTGAATGGGGATTAATGTGGGTACATGTGATCTAAAGGTGGTGTTGGATTGAGCTTATTTGGAGTGATGTTTAACCATTTGTGCAAAGCTCGAGTATCCGGACTGTTGTAAGTCCTTTCATTTATTTTATGTCACTTGTTAGCTCAAATCGCATGACATTGTTTTAATTGAATCAAGAGGTATTGTTGGCTCAAATCACCGCCATTGGATTTGTTGTGGTTAGTTATAGTTAGATTAAGCGCTTATTCACACTAGTTAAGTCTATTGTGAGTTAAATTTTGCATGATTAGTTACATCGTGGTGTTTGGAACAACCCGCATTACCGCCTCCCCACTCAGATGACTTAGGACCAAGATGGTTTAAGTTGCATTTAGCTATTGGTAGAAGCATTAGGTTCTAACTTGAGCTCATTTTAACTTAAAGTCAAAGGTCATCTTAATTCCAATTATTGTTCACAATTAAGCCAAGTTATGGCATTGGCTAGTTTCTTGCTCTAGGATCACATAGGGTAGCATTGTTAGGTCCCACTTCATCTCATAACATCATTTTCGTTGATAAACAAAGTTTAGATTTCATAAAAGTCAACCTTTCAATTCTTTTAAAAAGTCAAAAGCCAAAAAATGGGTTTGCATAAAACTTTATGGATTTTATTTGACTTATTTTTAGTCAAAGTCGATTGCAACTTTGGGGCAACAAATTTAGTTGGTCAAGCTTCTAAAATGATTTTTGGATAATTTTAGGAAGCTTTTATAAGGTCTAAATAAGCTCATCAACTAGCACTAATTACTGCTCACACTCGCTTTAACCGAGCGTGAGTCGTATTTATGAGCCTTGCACAAGCTTTAAAACAACTTATCCTTGGTGAAACTTGGGATAATTAGTGTCTCGTTGGTGTTCTTGAGTTCCCATTTCTAGTTTCCCAATTAGCTTATTAGATAAGCTTGTGCTCAAGCTTAAAGTTAGGGGTAGGTACAACTTGAGATAAAGAAGCGGTTAGTATAAATCTTGATTAAGTGCATCATTAGTAGTTAGAGTAATCAGAATCACCGTGTTTAGTTAGTTCTAGCATTTGATAGCCACATTTTGATTTGGTGCTTTCTAGAGCTTTTTAGCTTAACTTTAGGCTTATTTTCATTTCGCTTTACATTACGATCCTAAATCCTACACATAAGCTATTGTTTTATAATTTTCATAGATTTAGATCATTATTTTAGAGTTTCCTGAATTTTCATAATTTTTAGCTATCATTACTATTTTCTTAATTAAAAGGCTTTTAATCATTTTTAAATAGCTTTTAATACAAATAAATCGTAAAAGCTTCAAAAATAATTTTCATTTTCTCGTGTTAAGAAAAATATAAAAGCAAAAATCATTTTCCGATTTTCCTAGTTTAATCAGTATTTTTAGAATTTAAATTAGTTTTAATCGCTTTTAATTCATAGAAAATAGAAAAATAACCGAAAATACAAATCCAGCTTTTGAAAAATAGTTTCATAATTTTCTCACCGATTTTCATAATTTTAGTATTTTTAATTAGTTTTAAAAGTTAGAAATTAGTTTTAATTCAAAATAAATCAAGAAAAATCATAAAATTAGTTTTAATATATTATTAGTTTTCAAATATCATTTTAGTTTAAAAGTAATTTTAGATAATTTTATGACTTAGAATAGACGTGTTTGAATTTATTTCGCTTCGTTAATCACGTTAATTCAAAATCAAAACCAAACAAATCATTCAGAAACACCATTCAAGTCCATAATCACGAAACTCAACGATCACGCAATTTCACACCTCGTTGGGACACGACCGGAAACCACTTTCCCGGTATCACTTTTATCACAACCGTGGGATTCGATACGTTAACCTTTTTCCTAAAGGGTTAATTTGTCGAATTTTACGGCTATTTTGATATTTTGATATTGTGTTTATTTTTCACACACACACTTCAGACGAATCAAATTTTGGCGCCGCTGCCGGGGAGGCGTGTTGCGACAATATCGTAAAGTTTTTGGCGATTAGTGACTTGGAGATCCTTCCTCGTGAAGTTGTTGTTTTCTATAAAAAAAAATAATAAAAAATACAAAAATATTTTTCTTTTGTTTCTATATCTATAAAACATAAAAAAATACAAAAAAGATTTTTTTTTTTTCGTTTTCTTTGTTTAATAACATAATAACAACATAAAAAAAAAATTTACCACCGAAAACCAAGACAGTGTACTACCTAACTGGGGGTACGACCATAATAAGTTCCCGAACCAAAGATTAACAAGAATACTTGCCTTTGTGTCGCTCGTGTTTTGGTTTATTTCTATCGGTTTAACAAACTGTGAGGGTACAAGGATGGCACGACATTAAATTGCGTTTGAAAAGAGACGGGTTTTAATAAGCTTCACCTCTGCTTTCTCCGCCTTTTGTGCTTTTACTTATAAAGTGATCATTTCACGTGGGATTATTGGTTTAAGTTCATTGTCGTTTGCCTCGATTTTGTTTTAATTGGATTTGTTGTTATCTTTTACTTTTCAAAAGCGATAAAACCCAAAAGATTTTCTTTCTTATTTTTATAAAATGTTTATCCAAAATCCAAAAATATCCGTCTTTACCCTCTCACATATTTGATTCTTCATCCCAACCCTCTCAGAACCTTTGATTTTTTCCTATGTCATATCCACACCATTTTGGTTGCCAATGGTGTGGTGGTCCTCATAATGGTGGGAATTGTCCCTACTGTAGCATGGTAGAATCGGAGATGGGTCCGTGCATAACCAAGCTCCCTATCCTTACCATGACACATCCGATTCATTCTACCACCACCACATCATGAGATATTGACATATCTGTGAGTTTTGTGGAGGTCCGCACCAAGGATTTGAGTGTCAATCCGAAACGCGTTTGTCTATGAGCAGTTTCGGTAACACCTGGACTTTGGTTGTAACCAATATCCATATAATTCGCCGGTCCAGACTCAACAGTTTTACTGTTGTGAGAATTGTGGAGGTCCTCACGATAATTTCCAATGTCAATCATGGAATCAGAATTACTATGGATGTGATCCTTGTTATAACACTCCTTGTTTTGACAATTTCCAACCCCCACAACTTCCTGTTATTGATCAATTTCCTCGAATAATGCTTGAAGAACTTTCAGAGGAACAAGCAGCTCGCAACGAAAGATATCTAGCCGATGAACGAGCAGCTCAAAAGCTTCTTGACGAAGCTGCTAGACAGCGTTTCCTATTTAACGAAGCTTGCCGTCTAGATGACGAGGATGAGGAGGATTGGGAGATGATAAAGGACAAGGTGCATATCTCTAGCCCACAAAGTACCGCACATGTCCACTCTCCGCCTCATATTGCCTATCCACCATAGAACCTTCGGATAACCTTTAAATGGGGACGAGCATCTTGACACTATTCCGTAAATGGAATCGTCTAGTGTTGAGAGTCTTGTCCCAATCCCGGGAGTCCGGGGTATTTCGATAACATGTGTGGTATACCTTTTAACGATAATTCTCCTCATCGTGATAGTTCTAATGATCGTTCTGAGATTTTCTCCGATTCTGACAATGATGATACTTCATATGATGACAATTCGTCATCTTGTGAAGACATTGATTATACAGATGGTGAGGATTACGCTCAAGGAGTTCTTGAATTTTTAGACAATTCTACGAGTGGCAATCCCACCCGACTCCACACCCATTATTTCCGATTCTTCCCTTCCTCACTCCGTTTGAGGAAGTAATGTAATTTGGAAGAGATCGAAGGTTACTACTCCGTCAGAATTGATGACGATGAATCAATTCCGAGGAGACAGCCATTTTGAACAATTACTAAATGAAAATAAAGACCCGTTGTCTTCACTCCTCCGGAAGAAATCAAAGTTGAGCTTTTGACCAAAAATCCTTGAGCCCGAGGATTCACTTATTGATTTACTCGAGGAGTTCGCCGATGAACTCGCTCGCCTCGGTCCTTTTCCATCGGAAATGAGAACGAAATCTTTGACCACGAATCCGATCTTAGGAAATTGAGTATTTGTTGTATGGAGATCCTTCAATTGACAAAAGGAGTTCTCCAATGAACTCGCCTCATGGAGAACCTCGTTACATCTCCATCTTTACCCAAAGAAAAGAATAGTGGCAATCCCACTTCGACGTTAGACCTTTTGAGGAGTTCGCGATGAACTCGCTCTCGTTGATCATTCTCCACCGGAGATGATGATGTGCACTCGACTTTGAAGCCGACCCACTAAATTGGAAAATTCTCTTTACAATTGGTCTTCCGATAATTAGTCAAGTGACACTCGTGATGAAAGACGCCGACTCATTTCTTTCTCCGGATGACTCGATACCTTCAAGTTTTCAGAGTGACAATTTTGGCTTAGGTCCATCATCCACTCGTACGCCTGCTAAACCGCCTGATGATGGAACCTCTTCTGAGCCCGATACGGACATTTTCTTTGTTTCAGTGGTGGATGAGATTTCTGAACATTCCATTAATGTTCCTCATTCTAATCTCTTTCCCACCCATCCCAACCGTGATCAACTCATTGTCACTTTGCTTTCTTCTCACATTTCTTTTCCATGTCTTAACTCCTTTGGGAGTGAAGATACCATCTTTGATCCGGGTATCCTTCCCGCTTACTTCCCCATGGACCAATGAATTCGGGGTCGAGTCAAGCTAGCGACTCGGGAAACAAAAACAGTAGCACACCATATATGGGTTTTCACCCGTATTTCTGACTTCTTTCTATTTTCTACCACCCTAGTGTGGGGGAGTTGCCCCACGTGCTGTATATAGTGTGTGAAAAAAAAATAAATAAATAAAATAATAATAATAATAATAAATTGTTGTGTTTCCACACTTGGCTAGTAATGTTATCTTTTACGCTCAAGGATTAGGCATAATAAGCGGACTTTGAATATTGAGGAAAATATTCATTTATAAGTGTGGGGAAATTGGCGAATTTGATCGTAAATGTACCCTTTAGTCCCTTTTCCCCAAAATGGCCAAATTTAAAATTTTTTTAAACACAACAAATGGTAATCACCCACCATGTCTAGCCCACATAAGGATTGGCTAATCCGAGAGCAAACCATTCTTGGTAAAGATTTCTCAAATCCGTTTATGGCTTACAATTTGCCTAAAATTGTATGGTAATCAACTCCCATATCTTTCATTAGTTAAGAGTTGGCTAGTCCGAAGCAAACGGCTTCGGTAAAGACGAATCAAAACCGTTTACAGTTGGTGATTTGCTCAAAATCATTTGGTTATCATTGTACCAAGGTTCTTACTTAAACTGAAACAATTGGCTACTCCAGAAGTAATGGCTTTTGGTAAAGAGTTCTTTAAAATCCATTAAAACTTCATAAATATTGCTAGGGACTAGCAATGCTTTAGTGTGGGGGGATTTGATGAGTGCTTATGCACTCATCGTTTTAATCGAATCGAATCGCAAAGCAGCTTAAAACACTCAGAAATGCATTAAAATATCTCAAAATTGTGTTTACATGTTTCGGATGCAAAAATATCAAAACAACGAAAACGAACAAAATTTGCATAATTGGCGCTTTAGGTCCCCAACTTTCGTAAATGACAACTCTAGTCCACTGTAATTTCAAAGATTTGTAGAATTTACCCTGGACATTTTAAATTGGAAAAATAATATTTTTAGTCCTTTGGTAATTCTAAATTGTCATTTTGGTCCCTTTGATAAATTTTGAAAATTTCAAATTAGTCCCCTGAGTTTCACATTTGGCAAATTTGGTCCTTTTATTAATTGAGATTTACAACTTTGGCCCTTGAAATTTTCGAGATTGTCAAACCTACCCTTGGACTACAATTTCATAATTTACATTAGTCCCTAAAGAATTGGACTTGGCGGTTTAGTCCCTAAGCTAGTAAATATTAATCCTAAGGTACTAGTCCTAGTCTAAACCGCCAAGCCCAATTATATCCCAAGCCCAATACCCAAAAACTACCCGGTCCAGTCCCACACCTGACTACCCCGTCCAATCCTTTTGACCCGGTTAAAAACCCGACCCCTTTACCCTTTCTTCTTCCCTTTTCCCGCCCAAACATACCCTGCAACAACACAAATAAAAAAACCCACGCTCCCATTAAATAATCCTACCCTGACAACCTACACCCAACCATGTTACCACTACCCATCTTACCCAGCGAAGAAAAGCAAAGAAAGAAAATAAAAAAATAAAAAGAATAGAAAAGAAAAAATTAACAATAAAAAGGGACTAACGGATGGAAGGCATGATGGGAAGCATAATGAGAAGAGAGAAGAGGAGTGAAGACAAGAGGAAAGAGAGAAGAGTTTGAAGTCGGACATAAATAGCGACTACGAGTTGTGAGGAGTTAGTTTTTAGGTTTTAAGCATTTTTTTTATTATTGTATCTTTCAATTCGTTGGTGAACTAAGTTTGTGTATTTTCACTTTTGTAATTCTCATATTGTATTCAAATTTACATTTCAATAAAATTGACTTTGGTCAATTTGCAATCTCAATCTCATCTCTGCTTTTAAGGTTTGTTACCGACTTATTGAGACTCTTACGAGTTCTTAAATAGTTGCCTTAAGAGATTATCACATTAGGGTCATTATTTGTTATTCTTCATTCCAAAAAGTAAAAAAATAAGAAAATCTTTGAAAAATAAAAAATAAGTTCAACAACTTGTTTCATAAGCTTCAGAAGTTTTATTTCACTACACAGGCTTATTTTAGCTATTGGTAGCTAATTGTGAGTCCGTCTCACTCAAATCAAGAAAAATTCTCAAAAGTCCTAATTGGTCAACTAAAGTCAGAAATTGCAAGCTCATTGGATAATGGATCAGAGGTGCTGAATGGGGATTAATGTGGGTACATGTGATCTAAAGGTGGTGTTGGATTGAGCTTATTTGGAGTGATGTTTAACCATTTGTGCAGGCCTGAGTATCTGGACTGTTGTAAGTCCTTTCATTTATTTTATGTCACTTGTTAGCTCAAATCTGCATGACATTGTTTTTAATTGAATCAGTAGGTATTGTTGGCTCAAATCACTGTCATTGGATTTGTTGTGGTTAGTTATAGTTAGATTAAGCAGTTATTCACACTAGTTAAGTCTATTGTGAGTTAAATTTTGCATGATTAGTTACATCGGGGTGTTTGGAACAACTGCATTACCAGCCCCCGACTTACAGTATGACTTAGGACCAAGTGGTTTAAGTTGCATTTAGCTATTGGTAGAAGCATTAGGTTCTAACTTGAGCTCATTTTAACTTAAAGTCAAAGGTCATCTTAATTCCAATTATTGTTCATAATAGCTTAAGCCAAGTTATGGCATTGGCTAGTTTCTTGCTCTAGGATCACATAGGGTAGCATTGTTAGGTCCCACTTCATCTCATAACATCATTTTCGTTGATAAACAAAGTTTAGATTTCATAAAGTCAACCTTTCAATTACGCTTTAAAAAGTCAAAAGCCAAAAATGGGTTTGCATAAAACTTTATGGATTTTTATTTGACTTATTTTTTAGTCAAAGTCGGTGCAACTTTGGGGCAACAAATTTAGTTGGTCAAGCTTCTAAAATGATTTTGGATAATTTTAGGAAGCTTTTATAAGGTCTAAATAAGCTCATCAACTAGCACCAATTACCTCGCTCACACTCGGTTAAGCGAGTGTGGTCGTGGCTTATTGTGAGCCTTGCACAAGCTTTAAAACGACTTATCCTTGGTGAAACTTGGGATAATTAGTGTCTGCGTTGGTGTTCTTGAGTTCCCATTTCTAGTTTCCCAATTAGCTTAATAGATAAGCTTGTGCTCAAGCTTAAAGTTGGGGTAGGTACAACTTGAGATAAAGAAGCGGTTAGTATAAATCTTGATTAAGTGCATCATTAGTAGTTAGGAGTAATCTTGTAATCACCGTGTTTAGTTAGTTCTAGCATTTGATAGCCACATTTTTGATTTGGTGCTTTCTAGAGCTTTTTAGCTTAACTTTAGGCTTATTTTTCATTTCAGGTTTACATTACGATCCTAAATCCTACACATAAGCTATTGTTTTATAATTTTCATAGATTTAGATCATTATTTTAGAGTTTCCAAATTTTCATAATTTTTAGCTATCATTTACTATTTTTCTTAATTAAAAACAGTTTTTAATCATTTTTAAATAGCTTTTAATACAAATAAATCAGAAAAGCTTCAAAAAAATAATTTTTCATTTTTCTCAGGTTAAGAAAAATATAAAAAGCAAAAAAATCATTTTTCCAGATTTTTCCTAGTTTAATCTGTATTTTTTTAGAATTTAAATTAGTTTTAATCAGTTTTTAATTCATAGAAAATAGAAAAATAACCAGAAAAATACAAATCCAGTTTTGAAAAATAGTTTCATAATTTTCTCACTGATTTTCATAATTTTTAGTATTTTTAATTAGTTTTAAAAGTTAGAAATTAGTTTTTAATTCAAAATAAATCAAGAAAAATCATAAAAATTAGTTTTAATATATTATTAGTTTTCAAATATCATTTTTAGTTTAAAAGTAATTTTAGATAATTTTATGACTTAGAATAGGCGTATTTGAATTTATTTCGCGTTTCGTTAATCACGTTAATTCAAAATCAAAACCAAACAAATCATTCGTAAACACCATTCAAGTCCATAATCACGAAACTCAACGATCACGTCAATTTCACACCTCGTTGGGACACGACCGGAAACCACTTTCCCGTATCACTTTATCACAACCGTGGGATTCGATCGTTAACCTTTTCCTAAAAGGTCGATTTGTCGAGTTTTACGTATTTTGATATCTTGATATTGTGTTTATTTTCACACACACACTTGATTTAATCAAATTTTGGCGCCACGCCGGGAGGTGTGTTGCGACAATATCGTATTTTGCGATTAGTGACTTGAAGAACCTTCCTCGTGAAGTTATTGTTTTTATAAAAATACAAAAAATACAAAAATATTTTTCTTTTGTTTCTATATCTATAAAAGATAAAAAATACAAAAAGATTTTTTCGTTTTCTTTGTTTAAATAACATAATAACAACATAAAAAAAATTACCACCGAAAACCAAGGCAAGTACTACCTAGCCTGGGTACGACCATAATAAGTTCCCGAACCAAAGATTAACAAGAATACTTGCCTTTGTGTCGCTCGTGTTTTGGTTTATTTCTATCGGTTTAACAAACTGTGTGAGGGGTACAAGGATGGCCTGACATTAAATTGCGGTGAAAAGAGACGGGTTTTAATAAGCTTCACGACCTCTTTCTCCGCTCCTTTGTGCTTTACTTATAGAAGTGATCATTTCACGTGGGATTATTGGTTTAAGTTCATTGTCGTTTTGCCTCGATTTTGTTTTAATTGGATTTGTTGTTATCTTTTACTTTTCAAAAAGCGATAAAACCCAAAAGATTTTCTTTCTTATTTTTATAAAATGTTTATCCAAAATCCAAAAATATCCGTCTTTACCCTCTCACATATTTGATTCTTCATCCCAACCCTCTCGTAAACCTTTGATTTTTTCCTATGTCATATCCACACCATTTTGGTTGCCAATGGTGTGGTGGTCCTCATAATGGTGGGAATTGTCCGGTACCGTAGCATGGTAGAATCGGGAGATGGGTCCGCATCTATAACCAAGCTCCCTATCCTTACCATGACACATCGATTCATTCTACCACCACCACATCATGAGATATTGACATATCTGTGTGAGTTTTGTGGAGGTCCGCACCAAGGATTTGAGTGTCAATCCGGAAACGCGTTTGTCTATGAGCAGTTTTACGGTAACACCGGGACTTTGGTTGTAACCAATATCCATATAATTCGCCGGTCCAGACTCAACAGTTTTACTGTTGTGAGAATTGTGGAGGTCCTCACGATAATTTCCAATGTCAATCATGGAATCAGAATTACTATGGATGTGATCCTTGTTATAACACTCCTTGTTTTGACAATTTCCAACCCCACAACTTCATGTTATTGATCAATTTCCTCGAATAATGCTTGAAGAACTTTCGGAGGAACAAGCACCATAACGAAGATATCTAGCCGATGAGCGAGCAGCTCAAAAGCTTCTTGACGAAGTCGCTAGACAGCGCTTCCTATTTAACGAAGCTTGCTGTCTAGATGGCGAGGATGAGGAGGATTGGGAGATGATAAAGGACAAGGTGCATATCTCTAGCCCACAAAGTACCGCACATGTCCACTCTCCGCCCTCATATTGCCTATCCACCATAGAACCTTCGGATAACCTTTTAATGGGGACGAGCATCTTGACACTATTCCGTAAATGGAATCGTCTAGTGTTGAGAGTCTTGTCCCAATCCCAGTGGAGTCCAAGGTATTTCGATAACATGTGTGGTATACCTTTAACGATAATTCTCCTCATCGTGATAGTTCTAATGATCGTTCTGAGATTTTCTCCGATTCTGACAATGATGATACTTCATATGATGACAATTCGTCATCTTGTGAAGACATTGATTATACAGATGGTGAGGATTACGCTCCAGGAGTTCTTGAATTTTTAGACAATTCTACGAGTGGCAATCCCACTCCGACTCCACACCCCATTATTTCCGACTCTTCCCCTTCCCTCACTCCGTTTGAGGGAAGTAATGTGAATTTGGAAGAGATCGAAGGTTACTACTCTCCGTCGAGAATGATGACGATGAATCGACCGGAGGGAGACAGTTTCATTTTGAACAATTACTAAATGAAAATAAAGACCGTTGTCTTCCTCCTCCTGGAAGAAATCAAAGAAGTTGAGCTTTTGACCAAAAATCCTTGAGCCCGAGGATTCATTATTGATTTACTTCTCGAGGAGTTCGTGATGAACTCGCCGCCTCGGTCCTTTTCCATCGGGAAATGAGAACGAAATCTTTGACCACGAATCCGATCTTAGGGAAATTGAGTATTTGTTGTATGGAGATCCTTCAATTGACAAAAGGAGTTCTCCAATGAACTCGCTCTCATGGAGAACCTCGTTACATCTCCATCTTTACCCAAAGAAAGAATAGTGGCAATCCCACTGACGTTAGACCTTTTGAGGAGTTCGCGATGAACTCGCTCTCGTTGATCATTCTCCACCGGAGATGATGATGTGCACTTCGACTTTGAAGCCGACCCCACTAAATTGGAAAATTCTCTTTACAATTGGTCTTCGATAATTAGTCAAGTGACACTCGTATGAAAGACGCCGACTCATTTCTTTCTCCTGATGACTCGATACCTTCAAGTTTTCGAGTGACAATTTTGGCTTAGGTCCATCATCCACTCGTACGCCTGCTAAACCGCCTGATGATGGAACCTCTTCTGAGCCCGATACGGACATTTTCTTTGTTTCAGTAGGTATTGTTGGCTCAAATCACTGTCATTGTTAGCTAAACCGCCTGTTGTAAGTCCTTTCATTTATTTTATGTCACTTGTTAGCTCAAATCTGCATGACATTGTTTTTAATTGAATCAGTAGGTATTGTTGGCTCAAATCACTGTCATTGGATTTGTTGTGGTTAGTTATAGTTAGATTAAGCAGTTATTCACACTAGTTAAGTCTATTGTGAGTTAAATTTTGCAAGATTAGTTACATCAGGGGTGTTTGGAACAACCTGCATTACCAGTTCCCCAGCTTCTGTATGACTTAGGACCAGTGGTTTAAGTTGCATTTAGCTATTGGTAGAAGCATTAGGTTCTAACTTGAGCTCATTTTAACTTAAAGTCAAAGGTCATCTTAATTCCAATTATTGTTCACAACAGTTAAGCCAAGTTATGGCATTGGCTAGTTTCTTGCTCTAGGATCACATAGGGTAGCATTGTTAGGTCCCACTTCATCTCATAACATCATTTTCAGTGATAAACCAAGTTTAGATTTCATAAAAGTCAACCTTTCAATTCTATTTTAAAAAGTCAAAAGCCAAAAAAATGGGTTTGCATAAAACTTTGTGGATTTTTATTTGACTTATTTTTGAGTCAAAGTCAGTGCAACTTTGGGGGCAACAAATTTAGTTGGTCAAGCTTCTAAAAATGATTTTTGGGTAATTTTAGGAAGCTTTTATAAGGTCTAAATAAGCTCATCAACTAGCACCCAATTACCCTGTTCACACTCAGTTTAACTGAGTGTGAGTCAGGGCTTATTGTAGGCCTTGCACAAGCTTTAAAACAGCTTATCCTTGGCTGAAACTTGGGATAATTAGTGTCTGGTTGGTGTTCTTGAGTTCCCCATTTCTAGTTTCCCAATTAGCTTAATAGATAAGCTTGTGCTCAAGCTTAAAGTTAGGGGGTAGGTACAACTTGAGATAAAGAAGCAGTTAGTATAAATCTTGATTAAGTGCATCATTAGTAGTTAGGAGTAACTGTAATCAGCTGTGTTTAGTTAGTTCTAGCATTTGATAGCCACATTTTTGATTTGGTGCTTTCTAGAGCTTTTAGCTTAACTTTAGCTTATTTTCATTTCGCCATTACATTACGGATCCTAAATCCTACACATAAGCTATTGTTTTATAATTTTCATAGATTTAGATCATTATTTTAGAGTTTCCATGAATTTTTCATAATTTTTAGCTACTGTTTACTATTTTTCTTAATTAAAAACAGTTTTTAATCATTTTTAAATAGCTTTTAATTCAAATAAATCAGAAAAGCTTCAAAAAAATAATTTTTCATTTTTCTCAGGTTAAGAAAAATATAAAAAGCAAAAAATCATTTTTCATTTTTCCTAGTTTAATCTGTATTTTTTTAGAATTTAAATTAGTTTTAATCGGTTTTTAATTCATAGAAAATAGAAAATAACTGAAAAATACAAATCTAGTTTTGAAAATTCTCTTTTGTTATTTTAGATTTTTGAAAAATAGTTTCATAATTTTCTCACTGATTTTCATAATTTTTAGTATTTTTAATTAGTTTTAAAAGTTAGAAATTAGTCTTTAATTCAAAATAAATCAAGAAAAATCATAAAATTTTGTTTTAATTCATAATTAGTTTTCAAATATCATTTTTAGTTTAAAAGTAATTTTAGATAATTTTTATGACTTAGAATAGACGTATTTGAATTTATTTCGCGTTTCGTTAATCACGTTAATTCAAAATCAAAACCAAACAAATCATTCGTAAAACACCATTCAAGTCCATAATCACGAAACTCAACGATCACGTCAATTTCACACCACGTTGGGACACGACCCGGGGAAACCACTTTCCCGGTATCACTTTTATCACAACCGTGGGATTCGATACGTTAACCTTTTTCCTAAAAGGTCGATTTGTCGAGTTTTACGGGTATTTTGATATCTTGATATTGTGTTTATTTTCACACACACACTTCAGACGAATCAGAATCATGCTACTGTTTCTGGACCGTTAAAACTATTTGGATTTGTTTATATGCTTGACTATTTAGATAGATGTGCGGTAGTTGTTGCCTTAGTCTAGGTTGAACCGTTGCCTAGCTAAGAATAGACTTCTACCTCGACCTAGTCCGGGGTTGGCAATTGTTCTAGATTTTGCCACGACAGTTCTGGACTAGAGTCTCGGGCCCGATTAATCCACGGATGCGGGATATGGTTGGTGATCCGGGTAGGATCGGTGTGTGCAACGGTATTTATCTATCTTAGGTCTTGCATAGCAAATCAACTCCTCTGGTCCACTATGATTTTATTGGTTTAAACCTATGAACTCACCAAAGTAGTGACCTTTTAACATGAATTCTCGTGTATTTAAGAGATGTTTGGAATACGTGATCGGTGGAAGCTTGGCAAGAAGGCGGGTACAAGGATCATTTCGACTGATAAACTTTGGGGACCTATTATATTAAATCATGTTTTGGGCCTAATATTTATACTTTTGGATTAAATGTTTTGAATAACTAAATTTGGGATTGGTTTTGAATGTTAAATGACTATCTTTTGCTATACTTGTGTGCGATACCAATGCAATAGTAATGCCCCAAAACTTGATTAAGTCTTCCAACACCGAGATTTGGGGTGTTACAGATTGGTATCGAGCTCAAGGTTATAAAGAATTAGGTATTTTATAAACCTAAACTATAACCACTTTTAAGAAAAATTGATCCTCGACCGACGCTTGCAGCTTGCCGTCAAGCTTTAATTGATTATGGTATGAACTACGATTTGAATTGTGAGATGATCCATTAAGGGATATTGTGAACCGATTATTGAAGCGTTATGATTTGGAGATATGATTGTTGATTTTGGGTAAATGAGATGTGATTATCGAGATACTACGAAATTTGATTTGAGAAAACGGTATATTATGATTTCGAATTTTGAACTCGATTGATTTGATATGGGATTATGTGATGGAACCGAACTTCGTGTTCTATTTAAAGGCATATTTTGAGTAAGCGGTACCTCTACTTTTAAAGCTTTCATTATGTGATATATGTTTTGGGTAAGTTGATGCGCTTATTAAAACTAGTTGTTTCGAACACTTATACCTACCCTATGCCATTGTCATAGACTATGCCTTCACTAGCTTTTGATGTGTCGAGGAGGTCCTTGTTGTTGCTAGTTCGTTAGCATTGACTCTCGAGCGGTTCGCGCAGGTGATCCTTATGAGATTGCCCGTCACACTAGTTCATCATCATCATCATCGATCGCTCTATCTCATCTAGGCGCCTCACTTTACATCGGTCTTAGCACGAGCCCGGACATCTAGACTTGCTCGTAGTCTTGCCCGCATGTCCGCGCGACCACCATCATCTCCTATTCACTTAGCGTACCCACTTTCTTCATCATCACCACCAAGATCACCATGTCTTAGGAGACCTAGATCTCCTCTTGCACCACCTCGAGATTTACTCAAGAGAGACTCGACTCATGGACTCTCCTCTATGGATGAGGCGAGGATGAGCATGAGGTTGAGGAGGAGCATGAGATTGAGAAGCAGATGTTGATGAGGATTGTAAGGTTAAGTATGCAACATTCACCTTGAAGGCGAGCGTTGACTGGTGGAACAACTATCACGATCGGTAGGTATTGATGTAGCTTATAGCATGACTTGGACTCGGTTTAAGACTCTCCCGATCAAGACTTCACCGTCCTAGGAATGAAGTTAAAGTTAGAGAGTGAGTTATGGAACCATAAGGTTAAGGTTACTTGACATGGCGACTTATACTGTCGTTTCCAAGAGTTATCATTGCTTTGCCACGATATGGTTCGCATTGAATTCCTTAAGATTGAGAGGTATACGATGGATTGCCTTTAGCTACTCGAAATGATGTCATCGTTATGGCCGCTTAATTTGCATGAGGCAATCTCGTGGCTCGGTTTGATGGACTCTTATGTATTAGAAGTAGGAGACAAGGGTAAGAGTGATAGGAGTGATAAGAGGAAAAGGAATGAAGTTGTCAAAGGAAATGGCAACAAACAGCATGAGACAGCCAGGGTGTTCGCCATAGGAAATGGAGAAAGGAAAGGTTATGAAGGTAGTAGGCCTATGTGTGGTCGTTGTAACCGAAACCACCATGGACTATGCCCGAATGTGTGTAGGAAGTGATCTAAGGTAGGACATTTGGCCAAAGACTATAGGTCCCGACCACTTTCTGCAGCTCAAACTGCACAAGGAGCGGACTAGAAGGCCACTGTCACCTGTTTTGGATGTGGAAAGAAGGACATTTCAAGAATGAGTCCGAGATCCGTGGATGAGAGGAAATCCGGTAATATAGGAGGATTTGCTAGCCGAGCTGGGAAGTAATGGCTTAAACCACGTGAAGCGTGAGGTTGTGGAGAACCGGAAACCATGGTGCTAGGAATCAGCAGAGAGACATGGTGAGGATCGATGAGTATGCAAATACTCATCATTTTTGTACCATTTTAGACTGCAAAAACAACTAAAAACACTCAGAAACGCATCAAAATGATTAAAATATCAAAAATAAGTGTTTTATGTGTTTTAAATGCAAAAAATACCAAAATCAAATGAAAAACGTATCAATTTCGCATAATTGGCAGTTTTAGTCCCCCAAGTTTCAAAATTTGTCAAAACTAGTCCCTGGTAATTCAAAATAATGAGAAATGTCATTCAAGGTCCCTGAAATGTTTTAAAATTATCAAAAATGGTCCTTGAATGAATTTTTGGGAAAATGGCAGAAAAGGTCCCTCAACTTTGAAAAAATGACAAAAATAGTCCTTGGTTAATTTTAAAAAAGGAAAATAATCGAAAGTAACCTTGTACTATTTAGGATTGTCAATTTTGGCCCTTGTGTTAAACTTTGGAATAATTGCAGGATCGGTCCCTCGTTTTCAGAATTTTACACAACTAGTCCTATATTAATACAACACCAAACGGACCTAAGTCTAATCCAAACCCAAAACAGAACATAGGCCCAAGTCCACTAACTAGCCCAACTCTGCCATTTTGAACCCTTTGTACCCCGTGAACCCCAGTCCAAACCCATTTGTGAACCCCCCGCCAATATTAAAACGTTTAAATATTCAAAAACCGGTTACTGTACATCCACCTTCTCCAAACCGCGCTATACCTAATACCAGTGGTATTGTCTCCACTATTTCATTTCAGTGGTCAAAAAACTTGTCCTACATCTCTCTATCACGATTATCACTTACAATAAACAACAAAAAGTGCTCAATTGTTAAATACCCACTGGTATTACCTTTCCCGCCAAAATGCATCAAACGACCAAAATGGTCCCAACTAATCCAATGGCCATGGGCGGTGGGATTCACTTTCAGTTGGAGAGAGGAAGATTTTGGGTGTATAAAAGAACCGAAGAAGAAAGAACGGGAGAGTTAGTTTTTTTATTCCATACGTATGTCGTTTTCATGTTTATGTTTTTAATTAAGTTATAAACTGTAATCTGTTGTTTCCTTGTATGAAGTTAAGTTATTTGAGTGAATTAAAGCGATGTTAAAGTGTCAATTCAAGTTGTGTTAATAATTGTGTTCTATGGTTCACTTGTCAAGAATTGCAGTTTCAAAGTTATTGTACTTAAGCTCCAAATAGCTTATTTGGGTTCAAATAAGCTCACTTAGGCTTATTATAGCTGTATGGAAATGGTGTTTGGCTGAAGTAGAGCTGGATTTGGGTTGTTGCAGAGCAGTGTTCGGGTTGGATTTGATATAGAATAGCATATATTGGGTTCTGTTTAAACTACCAAATAAGCTTGGGCATTTGTAAGCTTATTTCTCATTTTCATTTTTTAGTCAGTTTGCAATTTGTGTTCATATTTGAATCTTGTAGTCATTAAATAATCTAGACATGTTTAATTAGTGATGCTAGAGTTAGTTTAAATGGTTATATTAGCTAAATCAGTCATAAGCTTAGTTTAAATAGTCAAATCAGTCAATAAAATGGTGTTTGGATCAAGAGGTTAAATGAGTCTAAGGCTTATTCATGAGTTGATTTTTGTTGGTTTAAACTTGTTTAGTGTTATTTGACTCATATCGGTCTTGATTTTGTGCACGCAATCCATAAAAGTCAAAATCTTCAATCAATTTTCTTATAAGCTTTCTTCGTTGAGATTTTGTCAAAACAAAACTTGTTTTGAGGTTAGATATCATAGAAATAGCTTGAACTAGTTGCATTTCACTATTAAACATCATATTCGGTTGGTAAAAATCAAGGTTAAAGTTCATATAAGTCAACAAAGCAAAACTTAAAAAGGTCAAAAGTCGAAAATACCGCTTTCTACCAATCTAAGATGATTTTCCTTGATTCATCTCTCGGCTAAATCAAGTCAAACCTTGGGTTTTGTAAGTTCTATTGGTCTAGTTTCTTATTAGGATTTCATTAGATTTTAGAAATTTTTCTTAAGCTTCAAAAGCTCATCAAGCGTGGCTTATTTGCCTGCTCACACACCTCTCGATCAAGGCCGAGGTTTCATAGAACCTTGCGAGCTTGTGAAAAGCTCCTAAGAGCTTCTCTTGGTCTTATATTTGGTTTACAATTTGCCAACCAGGTCTAGTTTAGGCTTCCATTTTCATTTTTTCATTTCCAGCTTATTCACTAGGTCTGCTCAGTGCTTTTTGTTTGTCCCATCCCATTCAGTATAATACCTGAGCAGTGGTTTTCCAACTTTTTCAAAAGCTCCTCAAAAGCTTATTAGTGTAATTAAAACTTTGTAATTTAGCTTTTTGGATAGCCTAGTTGATAATCTTGTTAAGTCCAGTCTTGATTTTTATTTTCTAGCTTATTTAGGTGCTTAAAGTTAGCTAGAAAGTACCTTGAAACCCATGTAGTGTCCTGTGAATCAGTGTTTAGTTTTTGCTTATTTGTGCTTATTAAGTGCTCATTATCAGTTATTGTACTCACTCAGTGTTCATAGTAGCTTATAATCATTAGTTTTGCTTATTTCAAATAGCCTTTGCCCATTTTCCAACTTGTCAATCACTTTAGCTTAAAAAATTGCTTATTCAATATCTTTGTTCAACCGAGACAAAATCTCTTCTTATTCCAGTGCTTATTAGTCGTTTTTGTAAAAAGTTTCAGTTATAGAAATTGCTTATTTCAGTGTGTTTAATAGTTCTGTAAAATAAAAATTGAAAAAAAAAAAAAAAAAAAAAAAAAAAAAAACAAAAAGGGGAGGTCAAGGTTCGAACATGCGACCTCCCCCTTGATAGAGTGTTTAATGTGTACCTGTAAACCAATCGCCCTTGGGACTTTTTCTGTCATTTCTTTACACAACTAATCCTTTATATACGTTTTGTTCAAATTAGCTTATTAGGCGTATTTAGCTTATTTAGAGCTTATTTATAGTAGCTTTTTCAAGTTTTTCAATTTTCATAAATCTGTATTAGTATAAAGTATTTTTACAAAAAGTTTCGGATTTTTCTAATTAGTTTTAGTATTTTTAAACATTTAATTAGTGTTAAATCTTATTTAATTCATAATAAAAAAATATAAAAGTCAAAAAAATATAATTCTTTTTTCAAAAAATTTCTTTTTTCATATATTTTGTAAAAAAATTGATTTCACATTCGTAGGTCTTTTATTTTACGAATTTTACGTTTTTGCTCGCGCTCCAGCGTAATTTTTAGTAATAACGCTCGGTTTTGTTTTAACGCACGTTTTTAGGTAATCTAAGTTCACGTTTCCATTAAAATAGTTAAAATAAGATATTTTGTTTTATAAAATCTAGAAAAAATCAATTTTTAAGAATAGTGATAGCGTTTATTTGATTTAAATTAGCTTTTTAATTATCTTAATTTGCATTTAAGTCGCCGTAGTTCACAAACTCGTTCCAAAATCCAATCAAATCCTTTTCCATTCAATATCACTCGATCACTAAGCGCTTAGATTGAATCGCATACTCGTTGGGACTTAACGACCGGAAAACATCTATATTCTCTCGATCTTCATTGCATTCGTGCTTAGACTGTTTTAAGTTTCTTACGGTTGGCCATTCACAAGTGGCCGGTTTGTGTGACGTAACTTGACGGTTTGGCACGAACCAAATTTTGGCGCCGCTGCCGGGGAGCTGTGCTAACAATCTTTCGTCTAGCAGATTAGCGATTTGAATATTCACTCACTGTTCATATCATCCGTATACGTATATATATTTTCTTATAAAAAATCCAAAAACCCAAAAACAGCCAAAAACGTATAAAACACAAAAATATTTTTCTTTTGTTTCTATATATATATCAGATAAAAAATAAAAAAAAAGATTCGTCGTTTTCTTTGTTTAAATAATAAGAATAACAACATAAAAAATTACCACCGAAAACCAAGGCAGTGTACTACCTAACTGGGGGTACGACCATAATAAGTTCCCGAACTAAAGATTAACAAGAATACTTGCCTTTGTGTCCTTGTGAGTGGTGTACCTTTTTCAAAGAAGCCATTCATCTTGTGATTATTGGTTTAAGTCATTGTGTTTTGCCTTGATTTCGTTTTAATTGGATTTGTTGTTATATCGACGTTTCAAAAACAAAACATAAAACCCAAAAGATTCTTCTTACCCCATTTTCATAATTCTTTTTCCTCGAGTTACATCTAGTGCATGCAAGATTGCTCTTCAAGTTTCAAAGTCCACTTTCAAAACTTGAAGATATTCCACAAAACGTCGCGGACGTTCGCTCCTCGACCTTGATCGAGGAACATTTGTCACCACCTCCTCCCGCCGTAATGGCGGATGAAAAACCGATGAACGAGCTTCTCAAGCACCCATCGAGGGTTACGGAGATGCCATTGTTGTTCCACCATCGTGGTGAACACTTGAGCTCAAAACCGGGTTATCAATCTTGTAACCTCAAATCAATTCTATGGTTTTGAAAGGATGATCCTCATGCTCATATTCGATGGTTTAACAAGATTGCATCTACCATCAAATACAAGAATGTCCCTACCGATGCCAGTCAAACTTCTCCCTGCTCCCATTTTCTCTCGAGGACAAGCCCGGATTTGGCTTGAAAACAACCCCTAAATCGATTGAAACATGGGAAGATCCGGTGAAGAAATTTGTGAACGAGTTCTATCCACCATCAAAAACCACGAGTCTCAAAAATGAAATCATCAAATTCACACAAAAGTTTGATGAATCCTTTAGTGAATCGTGGGATCGTTTCAAGGAATTGCTTCGCAAATGTCCTCATCATGGTTTCACCGAGTTGATGCAACTCGATACTTTCTACAATGGAGTGAGTCAATCTGATCAAGATTCTCTCAATTCCTCCGCGGGAGGAAATTTCTTAAGCAAAACTGTCAAAGAAGCTTTAGCGATCATTGAAAACAAATCCAAGGTCCGCACTACACGAAGCAAGCCGGTTGTTTCTCAAGTCAGTGTTGGTCCTTCTTCTTCTTCATCGCCCGTGAGTCAGTCTAGCACCGATGCTAAGATTGACAAACTCACCGAAGCAATTCAAGCTTTAGTTCTCTCCAACCAAAAGAAAGTTTCTTTCCACAAACTTCACCTCCGTTGAAGTTAAGAAAGTGGAAGTCCGTTACTGCGGTGGCCCCATGCCTATTACAATCAGATGGCCACCGATGGTAACCCTTTGAAGCGAATGTGGGGGATTCCCAATTCAGAGGCAACCAATATCGTGCTCCTATGGACGCGAACCATCGTCCTAACCACTACCCTGCACCACCTGGTTTCAACCAAAACCAAAACCGTGGTCCGAATCAGAACAGAACTAGGTTTTCCAAACCAAGGTAATTTTGGTCAGAATTATGATTATCCAAATCAAGGGCAAAATTTCCCAAACCCGGGGAATTTTAACAGAAACCAAAATCAGGGAAATTATAACCCAGGGTATTTTCATGGCAACAATCAAGGGAACTTTCAAAATCAAGGCCCTAATCCGTACAATAGAAATCAAAATCAAGGCCCCGTTCCTAATCAAACACAAGCCATTGTTCCAACTGGCCCATCATCCGATGAGTTGTTGAAACAATTCATGAAATCCCAAGAGGAAAGGAATAGGTTGTTGGTTAGCCAGATCTCTGAAATCAAGAAGTCTTTAAATGATCGACCCTCGGGCTCAGGTACTTTACCTAGCAACACGATCGCTAATCCGAGGGGCGATGCAAAGGCGATCACAACCAGGAGTGGTACTTCATACGATGGACCAGCTATTCCTTCTTCTTCTTCTCTACCAAAGGTAGTACTTGAGGCGACAAAGGACAAAGTGCAACCCACTAGCTCTCAGAGCACTGCACAAGTCCATCCTCAAGTTATCCCAAAATCCAAATCCAACCCAGGAGTTGTCTTTGAAACTCCTGTATCTCCCGTTGAAAATCCAAAATCCAAATCTTCTATTCCTTACCCATCACGCTTACACGAGCAAAAACTCCGCGAAAAAGCTAGTAGTCAAATGGACAAATTTTTTCAAATTTTCCAAGAGCTACATTTGACATAAGCTTTATGGATGCTATCATGTCGATGCCCAAGTTTGCATCAACTCTCAAACACTTGTTAAGCAACAAGGAAAAAGCTGCTTGAAATGGCAAAACTCCTCTTAACGAGAACCGCTTTCGTAGCTTGTTAAAGAAGCTTCCCGAAAGCTTGGAGATCCCGGAAAATTTCTCTTACCTTGTGTATTTCCGTGAATGATTGAATGCTTTGCCTTGGCCGATCTTGGTGCAAGCATCAATCGATGCCTTATTCAAGATGGAAGAAACTTTCTTCCGAACTTACTCCCACCGCATGACTCTCGAGCTTGCGAGATCGTTCCATATCTCGTCCTATTGGCATCGCCGAGGATGTATTCGTGAAAGTAGGAAAGTTCCATTTTCCGGCTGACTTTGTGGTTGTTGACTTTGATGCCGATCATAGGGTTCCTCTCATTGTTGGACGAGGATTCCTGAGAACGGTCCGTGCTCTCATTGATGTATTCGAGCAAGAAATCACATTACGTGTGGGTAATGAAGCTGTCACCTTTAACCTTGATCAAACTTCGAGGTACTCCGCAAACTATGATTCTGAGTCGGTTAACCGAATAGATATCATTGATGTTGCATCTGAAGAGTACTCTCAGGAAGTTCTTGGTTATGTTCATAATTCTTCGAGTGATAATTCCACTCAATCATCTCAACTCATCATTGCTAATTCTACTCCTTCTCTCACTCCGTTTGAGGGAAGCGATTTCATCTTGGAAGAAATAGAAGCATACTTGTCTAGTGACTCGGTTTCACCTGAAATTGATCACGCTCCAATAGACATGGATGAAGATATTCTTCTTCTTGAGAAGTTGTTGAATCAGGACACATCTTCTCCACTTCCTCCCGACGAACTTCATAAAAAGGAAATCAAGTCAGTTGAGAAAACTGAAGAATTTCCTGAGGTCGAACTAAAGGACTTACCACCTCATCTTGAGTATGCATTTCTTGAGGGTGACGATAAATTTCCCGTCATAATTGCTAAAGACTTGAGTGAGGATGAAAAGACTGCTCTCATAAAGGTCTTGAAGTCACACAAGCAAGCAATTGCTTGGAAACTCTCCGACATAAAGGGTATCAACCCGAGTTTTGTACTCATAAAATCTTGATGGAGGATGACTTCAAACCAGCAATTCAACAACGAGAGAGGGTGAATCCTAAGATTCACGAGGTTATCAAACAAGAGGTTATCAAACTTCTTGATGCCGGTTTAATTTACCCGATCTCCGATAGTCCTTGGGTTAGCCCAATCCATCGTGTTCCAAAAAGGGTGGCATAATCGTTGTCACAATGAAGAAAACGAGTTAATTCCAACTCGATTGGTGACGGATGGCGTGTGTATTGACTATCGCAAGTTGAATGACGCCACCCGCAAAGACCACTTTCCTCTACCCTTTATGGACCGATGCTTGAGAGATTAGCAGGAACTAATACTATTGTTTCCTTGATGGTTTCTCGGGTTACTTTCAGATCCCCATTGATCCACAGGATCAAGAGAAAACCACATTCACCTGCCCATACGGAACTTTTGCCTATAGACGTATGCCTTTTGGCTTATGTAATGCTCCTGGCACGTTCCAAAGATGTATGATGGCCATTTTCCACGACATGATCAGGGATACTATGGAGGTGTTTATGGATGACTTTTCGGTCATTGGGGACTCGTTCCAATCATGCCTCTCCCATTTAGACAAAATGCTCAAACGGTGTGAAGACACCAATCTTTGTCTGAACTGGGAGAAGAGCCACTTTATGGTCAAAGAAGGCATAGTCCTTGGCCATAAGATTTCCAAAAACGGGATTGAGGTCGACAGAGCAAAAGTCGATGTTATTGCTAAACTGCCTCCTCCCACTACTGTGAAAGGTGTTAGGAGTTTTCTCGGGCATGCCGGTTTCTATCGGAGATTCATTCAGGATTTCTCAAAAATAGCCCGGCCTATGACCCATCTCCTTGAGAAAGATGCTCCTTTCATTTTCTCACCTGAGTGCATCGAAGCTTTTGAAACTCTCAAGAAAAAGCTTACGGAAGCACCCATTCTAGTTGCCCCCGATTGGGATTTACCCTTTGAACTAATGTGCGACGCAAGTGATTTTGCTATCGGTGCATCTGGGCAACCAAAACCAAGCACTTTCAACCTATACACTACGCAAGTAAAGCGATGATCAAGCTCAAACTCATTACACCACTACGTAAAAAGAACTATTAGGCTGTGGTGTATGCGTTTGAGAAATTTCGCCATACTTGATCTTGACGAAATGCGTAGTGTATACGGACCACTCGGCTCTAAAATATCTCTTTGCAAAACAAGATGCAAAGCCGATATTGCTCCATTGGGTTCTCCTCCTACAAGAATTTGATATCATTATACGTGATAAAAAGGAGTCGAGAACCTAGTCACGATCATCCGTCACGCTTAGAAAACCCTCACTAGGATGTTTTCGAAGAAGGAAATAAACGAAACATTTCCTCTCGAAACACTCAAAACGGTTTCTTTTCGTGGAGACTCGTCTACCCCATGGTTTGTCGACTTCGCAAATTACCATGCGGGTAACTTCATAGTGAAAGGGATGTCGTCCCAACGAAAAAACAAATTCTTTAAAGATGTAAAACATTACTCGGGACGACCCCTACTTGTTCAAAATTTGCGCGATCAAGTCATCAGCGATGTGTTTATGGTCGAAGCCAATGACATTCTCAAGGCTTGCCATTCGGACCTCTTGGGGACATCATAGCCCCAACTACACCGCCAAGAAGGTGTTTGACTCGGGTTTTATTGGCCCACAATTTATAAGGATGCTCATGATTTTGTCAAAACCTGTGACGCTTGTCAACGTCACGGAAACATCTCACAAAGAAATGAAATGCCACAAAACGCTATTCAAGTGTGTGAGATTTTCGACATCTGGGGCATTGACTTTATGGGGCCATTTCCATCATCTCGGGGAAACAAATACATACTCGTGGCTGTTGACTATTTGTCAAAATGGGTTGAAGCAAAAGCTTTACCTACTAATGATGCCCGAGTTGTAGTAAAATTCTTAAAATCCCTTTTTGCTAGGTTCGGAACTCCACGAGCTATAATCGGTGATCGTGGTACGCATTTTGCAATGACCAATTTGATCGAGTCATGCAAAAGTATGGTGTAACTCACCGCCTCTCTCGCACCACCCCAAACAAGTGGGCAAGTGGAAGTTTCAAACCGAGGGATTAAAAGAATCTCGAAAGGACAAGAGGCGAAAACCGTGCCTCTTGGTCGGATAAACTAGATGACGACTCGGGCCTTCCGTGCGACTTATAAACACCAATCGGTGTACTCCATACAGTCGGTGTACGGAAGGCATGTCATCTACCGATTGAACTTGAGCACAAGGCATACTGGGCCTTAAAACATGCTAACTTCGATATTCAGACAGCCGGTGATCACAAGAAAGTTCAAATGAATGAATTAAATGAACTTCGTGATCAAGCATACGAGAACTCTTTGATCTTCAAAGAAAAGACAAAGAAGATTCATGACTCGAAAATCAAGAACCGCGTTTTCAACGTCGGTGATAGAGTCCTTCTTTTCAACTCTAGATTGAAGATTTTCTCGGGAAAACTCAAAACCCGCTGGTCTGGACCATTCACCATCACTAAAGTATTTCCTTATAGAACCGTTGAGTTATCTCAGTCCAATGGTCCAAATTTCAAAGTGAATGGTCATCGATTGAAGCATTATTTTGGAGAGGACATTCCATCTGTGATTGTCCCGGATCTCCAAACTTTCCCCAAGAACCAATGAATTTGGGGATCGAGTCAAGCTAACGACTCGGTAATCAAAACAGTAGCTAAACATGGGTTTTCACCCGTGTGTACCACCCTAGTGTGGGGGGGATGCCCCACATGTTGTATATAGTGTGTGTGTAAATAAATCAAAAAAAAAAAAAAAAAAAAAAAAAATTGTAAATACTAAAAAGAGAATAAATGTTGTGTTTCCACACTTGAATATTGAGGACAATATTCATTTCTAAGTGTGGGGGGGAAATTCTGGCGAATTTGATTGTAAATGTACCCTTTTAGTCCCTTTTTCCCCCAAAATGGTCAAATTTCTAAAAATTTTTTTTAGGAACACAACAAATGGTAATCAGTCCACCATGTCTAACCCACATAAGGACTGGCTAATCCAGGAGCAAACGGCTCTTGGTAAAGATTTCTCAAATCCGTTTATGGCTTGCAATTTGCCCAAAATTGTATGGTAATCAACTCACCATATCTTTAATTAGTTAAGAGTTGGCTAGTCCAGAAGCAAACGGCTTCTGGTAAAGACAAACCAAATCCGTTTACAGCTGGTGATTTGCTCAAAATCATTTGGTTATCATTGTACCAAAGTTCTTGCTTGAACTGAAACAATTGGCTACTCCAGAAGTGATGGCTTTTGGTAAAGAGTTTTTAAAATCCATTGAAAACTTCATAAATATTGCTAGGGACTAGCAATAGTTTAGTGTGGGGGATTGATGAGTATGCAAATACTCATCATTTTTGTACCATTTTAGACTGCAAAAACAACTAAAAACACTCAGAAACGCATCAAAATGATTAAAATATCAAAAATAAGTGTTTTATGTGTTTTAAATGCAAAAAATACCAAAATCAAATGAAAAACGTATCAATTTTGCATAATTGGCAGTTTTAGTCCCCCAAGTTTCAAAATTTGTCAAAACTAGTCCCTGGTAATTCAAAATAAAGAGAAATGTCATTCAAGGTCCCTGAAATGTTTTAAAATTATCAAAAATGGTCCTTGAATGAATTTTTGGGAAAATGGCAGAAAAGGTCCCTCAACTTTGAAAAAATGACAAAAATAGTCCTTGGTTAATTTTAAAAAAGGAAAATAATCGAAAGTAACCTTGTACTATTTAGGATTGTCAATTTTGGCCCTTGTGTTAAACTTTGGAATAATTGCAGGATTGGTCCCTCGTTTTCAGAATTTTACACAACTAGTCCTTGTATTAATACAACACCAAACGGACCTAAGTCTAATCCAAACCCAAATGTAAACATAGGCCCAAGTCCACTAACTAGCCCAACTCTGCCATTTTGAACCCTTTGTACCCCGTGAATCCCAGTCCAAACCCATTTGTGAACCCCCCGCCAATATTAAAACGTTTAAATATTCAAAAAGCAGTTCATCAGTACATCCACCTTCTCCAAACCGCGCTGTACCTAATACCAGTGGTATTGTCTCCACTATTTCATTTCAGTGGTCAAAACACTTGTCCTACATCTCTCTATCACGATTATCACTTACAATAAACAACAAAAAGTGCTCAATTGTTAAATACCCACTGGTATTACCTTTCCCGCCAAAATGCATCAAACGGCCAAAATGGTCCCAACTAATCCAATGGCCATGGAAACTGGTGGGATTCACTCAGATTGGAGAGAGGAAGATTTTGGGTGTATAAAAGAACCCGAAGAAGAAAGAACGGGGAGAGTTAGTTTTTTTTTATTCCATACGTATGTCGTTTTCATGTTTATGTTTTTAATTAAGTTATAAACTGTAATCTGTTGTTTCCTTGTATGAAGTTAAGTTATTTGAGTGAATTAAAACTGATGTTAAAGTGTCAATTCAAGTTGTGTTAATAATTCGTGTTCTATGGTTCACTGTCAAGAATTGCAGTTTCAAAGTTATTGTACTTAAGCTCCAAATAGCTTATTTGGGTTCAAAGAAGCTCACTTAGGCTTATTATAGCTGTATGGAAATGGTGTTTGGCTGAAGTAGAGCTGGATTTGGGTTGTTGCAGAGCAGTGTTCGGGTTGGATTTGATATAGAATAGCATATATTGGGTTCTGTTAAACTACCAAATAAGCTTGGGCATTTGTAAGCTTATTTCTCATTTTCATTTTTAGTCGGTTTTGCAATTTGTGTTCATATTTGAATCTTGTAGTCATTAAATAATCTAGACATGTTTAATTAGTGATGCTAGAGTTAGTTTAAATGGTTATATTAGCTAAATCAGTCATAAGCTTAGTTTAAATAGTCAAATCAGTCAATAAAATGGTGTTTGGATCAGTAGGTTAGGCTGAGTCTAAGGCTTATTCATGAGTTGATTTTTGTTGGTTTAAACTTGTTTAGTGTTATTTGACTCATATCAGTCTTGATTTTGTGCCTGCAATCCATAAAAGTCAAAATCTTCAATCAATTTTCTTATAAGCTTTACTGTTGAGATTTTGTCAAAACAAAAACTTGTTTTGAGATTAGATATCATAGAAATAGCTTGAACTAGTTGCATTTCACTATTAAACATCATATTCAGTTGGTAAAAAATCAAGGTTAAAGTTCATATAAGTCAACAAAGCAAAACTGTTAAAAAAGGTCAAAAGCTGAAAATACCAGTTTCTACCAATCTAAGATGATTTTTCCTTGATTCATCTCTGGGCTAAATCAAGTCAAACCTTGGGTTTTGTAAGTTCTATTGGTCTAGTTTCTTATTAGGATTTCATTAGATTTTTAGAAATTTTTCTTAAGCTTCAAAAAAGCTCATCAAGCAGGGCTTATTTGCCCTGCTCACACACCTCAGTCAGTGCTGAGGTTTCATAGAACCTTGCAGAGCTTGTGAAAAGCTCCTAAGAGCTTCTCTTGGTCTTATATTTGGTTTACAATTTGCCAACCAGGTCTAGTTTAGGCTTCCATTTTCATTTTTTCATTTCCAGCTTATTCACTAGGTCTGCTCAGTGCTTTTTGTTTGTCCCATCCCATTCAGTATAATACCTGAGCAGTGGTTTTCCAACTTTTTCAAAAGCTCCTCAAAAGCTTATTAGTGTAATTAAAACTTTGTAATTTAGCTTTTTGGATAGCCTAGTTGATAATCTTGTTAAGTCCAGTCTTGATTTTTATTTTCTAGCTTATTTAGGTGCTTAAAGTTAGCTAGAAAGTACCTTGAAACCCATGTAGTGTCCTGTGAATCAGTGTTTAGTTTTTGCTTATTTGTGCTTATTAAGTGCTCATTATCAGTTATTGTACTCACTCAGTGTTCATAGTAGCTTATAATCATTAGTTTTGCTTATTTCAAATAGCCTTTGCCCATTTTCCAACTTGTCAATCACTTTAGCTTAAAAACAGTGCTTATTCAATATCTTTGTTCAACTGAGACAAAATCTCTTCTTATTCCAGTGCTTATTAGTCGTTTTTGTAAAAAGTTTCAGTTATAGAAATTGCTTATTTCAGTGTGTTTAATAGTTCGTAAATAAAATTGAAAAAAAAAAAAAAAAAAAAAAAAGCAAAAAGGGGAGGTCAAGGTTCGAACATGCGACCTCCCCCTTGATAGAGTGTTTAATGTGTACCTGTAAACCAATCGCCCTTGGGACTTTTTCTGTCATTTCTTTACACAACTAATCCTTTATATACGTTTTGTTCAAATTAGCTTATTAGGCGTATTTAGCTTATTTAGAGCTTATTTATAGTAGCTTTTTCAAGTTTTTCAATTTTCATAAATCTGTATTAGTATAAAGTATTTTTACAAAATTTTCGGATTTTTCTAATTAGTTTTAGTATTTTAAACATTTAATTAGTGTTAAATCTTATTTAATTCATAATAAAATAATATAAAAGTCAAAAAAATATAATTCTTTTTCCAAAAATTTTCTTTTTTCATATATTTTGTAAAAAAATTGATTTCACATTCGTAGGTCTTTTATTTTACGAATTTTACGTTTTGCTTTCGCTCCCAACAGAATTTTTAGTAATAACGCTCGGTTTTGTTTTAACGCACGTTTTTAGGTAATCTAAGTTCATGTTTCCATTAAAATAGTTAAAATAAGATATTTTGTTTTATAAAATCTAGAAAAAATAAATTTTTAAGAATAGTGATAGCGTTTATTTGATTTAAATTAGCTTTTTAATTATCTTAATTTGCATTTAAGTCGCCGTAGTTCACAAACTCGTTCCAAAATCAAATCAAATCCTTTTCCATTCAATATCACTCGATCACTAAGCGTTTAGATTGAATCGTACAGCTCGTTGGGACTTAACGACGTGGGGAAACACTGTATTCCTCTGATCTTCATTGCATTCGTGCTTAGACTGTTTTAAGTTTCTTACGGTTGGCCATTCACAAGTGGCCGGTTTGTGTGACGTAACTTGACGGTTTGGCACGAACCAAATTTGGCGCCACCGGGAGGTCGTGCTAACAATCTTTCGTCTAGCAGATTAGCGATTTGAATATTCACTCACTGTTCATATCATCCGTATACGTATATATATTTTCTTATAAAAAATCCAAAAATCCAAAAACAGCCAAAAACGTATAAAACACAAAAATATTTTTCTTTTGTTTCTATATATATATCGAAAAAAAAAAAAAAAAAAAAAGATTCGTCGTTTTCTTTGTTTAAATAATAAGAATAACAACATAAAAAATTACCACCGAAAACCAAGGCAGTGTACTACCTAACTGGGGGTACGACCATAATAAGTTCCCGAACTAAAGATTAACAAGAATACTTGCCTTTGTGTCCTTGTGAGTGGTGTACCTTTTTCAAAGAAGCCATTCATCTTGTGATTATTGGTTTAAGTCATTTTGTTTTGCCTCGATTTTGTTTTAATTGGATTTGTTGTTATATCGACGTTTCAAAAACAAAACATAAAACCCAAAAAGATTCTTCTTACCCCATTTTCATAATTCTTTTTCCTCGAGTTACATCTAGTGCATGCGCACTCGTTCTTCAAGTTCAAAAGTCCACTTTCAAAACTTGAAGATATTCCACGAAAACGTCGCGGACGTTCTGCTCCCTCAGCCTTGATTGAGGAACATTTGTCACCACCTCCTCCTGTTGTAATGGCAGATGAAAAACCGATGAACGAGCTTCTCCAAGCACCCATCGAGGGTTACGGAGATGCCATTGTTGTTCCAGCCATCGTGGCTGAACACTTCGAGCTCAAAACCGGGTTACTGAATCTTGTAACCTCAAATCAATTCTATGGTTTTGAAAGGGATGATCCTCATGCTCATATTCGATGGTTTAACAAGATTGCATCTACCATCAAATACAAGAATGTCCCTACCGATGCCGTCAAACTTCTCCTGTTCCCATTTTCTCTCGAGGACAAGCCCGGATTGGCTTGAAAACAACCCCTAAATCGATTGAAACATGGGAAGATCCGCGAAGAAATTTGTGAGCGAGTTCTATCCACCATCAAAACCCACGAGTCTCAGCGAAATCATCAAATTCACACAAAGTTTGATGAATCCTTTAGTGAATCGTGGGATCGTTTCAAGGAATTGCTTCATGAAATGTCCTCATCATGGTTTCACCGAGTTGATGCAACTCGATACTTTCTACAATGGAGTGAGTCAATCGATCAAGATTCTCTCAATTCCTCCGGGAGGAAATTTCTTAACAAAGCTGTCAAAGAAGCTTTAGCGATCATTGAAAACAAATCCAAGGTCCGCTTTACGAAGCAAGCCGGTTGTTTCTCAAGTCGGTGTTGGTCCTTCTTCTTCATCGCCTGTGAGTCGGTCTAGCACCGATGCTAAGATTGACAAACTCACTAAGCAATTCAAGCTTTAGTTCTCTCCAACCAAAGAAAGTTTCTTTCCACAAACTTCACCTCTGTTGAAGTTAAGAAAGTGGAAGTACGTGTTACTTGCGGTGGCCCCATGCACATTACAATCAGATGGCCACCGATGGTAACCCTTTTGAAGCGAATGCTGTGGGCGGGATTCCCAATTCAGGAGGCAACCAATATCGTGCTCCTATGGACGCGAACCATCGTCCTAACCACTACCCTGCACCACCTGGTTTCAACCAAAACCAAAACCGTGGTCCGAATCAGAACAGAACTAACCAAGGTTTTCCAAACCAAGGTAATTTTGGTCAGAATTACGATTATCCAAATCAAGGGCAAAATTTCCCAAACCCGGGGAATTTTAACAGAAACCAAAATCAGGGAAATTATAACCCAGGGTATTTTCATGGCAACAATCAAGGGAACTTTCAAAATCAAGGCCCTAATCCGTACAATAGAAATCAAAATCAAGGCCCCGTTCCTAATCAAACACAAGCCATTGTTCCAACTGCCCATCATCCGATGAGTTGTTGAAACAATTCATGAAATCGAGAGGAAATGAATAGGTTGTTGGTTAGCGGATCTACGAAATCAAGAAGTCTTTAAATGATCGACCCTCGGGCTCGGTGCTTTACCTAGCAACACGATCGCTAATCCGAGGGGCGATGCAAAGCGATCACAACCGGTGGTACTTCATACGATGGACCGGCTATTCCTTCTTCTTCTTCTACCAAAGGTAGTACTTGAGGCGACAAAGGACAAAGTGCAACCCACTAGCTCTCAGAGCACTGCACAAGTCCATCCTCAAGTTATCCCAAAATCCAAATCCAACCCAGGAGTTGTCTTTGAAACTCCTGTAGCTCCCGTTGAAAATCCAAAATCCAAATCTTCTATTCCTTACCCAAAATCCAAATCCAACCCAGGAGTTGTCTTTGAAACTCCTGGTGCTAGGAATCAACAGAGAGACATGGGAACAGCGCGTGTTTACGCTATTGGGAAGGAAGCTGGTGAGGACCTAACGTGTTACACGTGCGTTCCTTCTCAATAATCGCTATGCTTCCATCTTGTTTGATCTGGGTGCGGATATGAGTTTTGTATCCACCAATTTTATGCCATTAATAGGAATCTCCCAAACACCTCTAGGGTTTAGTTACGATGTGGAATTAGCTAATGGGAATAGAGAGAAGATAGACACCGTAGTTCGAGGTTGTACCTTAAGTTTCCTAGACCACCCGTTTAGTATAGACCTATTGCCAGTTACCTTGGGAAGTTTTGACGTCATTATCGGAATGGATTGGTTATCGAAGAACGATGCACCTTAAGTTCGAGGTTGTACCTTAAGTTTCCTAGACCGCCCGTTTAGTATAGACCTATTGCCAGTTACCTTGGGAAGTTTTGACGTCATTATCGGAATGGATTGGTTATCGAACAACGGTGCACACATCATCTGTGATGAGAGGATCGTGCGTTTACCGTATGGCGGAAAAGTTACGAGCATACAAGGAGATCGGAGCGGCCGTGGAAGTCCTTCCGGTTGAGCATCATCTCTTGTATTAAGGCCCAGTACATCGATAGAGGAGGTTGTCTTTTCTTGGCTCAATTTACGAAAAGAAAAGCAAGGAGAAGGGTGAAAGACACCTTAATGATGTACCCATCGTTAGAGAATTTCGGATGTGTTTCCGACGATCGCGAGGATTCCACCGTCCGACAAGTGGAATTCAAATAGAGTTTATACCGGTCGCGGCACCCGTGGCCGGGCACCTTATCAACTTGCTCTAAGAGAATTGGAGGAACTGTCTAAACAATTGGCGAATTGTCAAAGAAGGATTCATTCAACCAAGTTCGTCGCCATGGGAGCACCAGTGTTGTTTGTGAAGAAGAAGGATGGATCATTTGGATGTGTATTGATTATAGGGAGTTGAATAAGTTGACGGTGAAGAACCGATATCCGTTACCTAGAATAGATGACCTATTCGACCAACTCAAGGAGCTTGTGTCTTTTCTAAGATCGATTCGATCGGTTATCACCGACTTAGAGTTCGAGAAGAGGATATCCACGAGACAACGTTTAGGACTCGTTATGGGCACTATGAATTCCAAGTGATGTCGTTTGGTTTGACCAACGCGCCGGTGATTTCATGGATCTCATGAACCAGGTGTGTAAGCCATACGGATAAGTTTGTGATAGTATTCATAGGCGACATCTTGATATACTCCAAGAGTAGTAAGGAGCATGAAGAGCATTTAACGCTCATTTTAGGATTATTGAGAGAGGAGAAGTTGTATGCCAAATTCTCTAAGTGTGAATTTTGAATTCCGTCCATTCAATTCTTAGGTCACGTGATAGATAGTCGAGGTGTTCATGTTAACCCAAAGAAAGATTAAGGCCATTAAGAATGGGCAACTCCTAGAACCCATCAATCCGACATTTTCTAGGTTTAGCGAGGCTATTATAGGAGATTCATTGAGGATTTTCCAAGATAGCCAAACCCGACCAAAATGACACGAAGGATGTTAAGTATGAATGGGGAGAAAGGAAGAAGAACCATTCCAACTTCTTAAGGAGAAGTTGCGTAGTCGCCATCCTAGCTTTTCTGAAGAAGCGAAGACTTTATCGTGTACAAATATGCTTAGCATAAAGGCTTAGGTCTTTGTTTGATGCAACGGGAGAAGGTGATTGCTTATGCATCCGACAACTTAAGAAGCATGAGAAAAACTACACCACCCATGACCTTGAGTTAGGTGTTGTAGTGTTTGCTCTTACGATCTGGAGACATTATCTGTATGAAACCAAGTGTGTAGTATTTACCGACCATAAGAGCTTGAAGCATATCTTAGATCAGAAGGAATTGAACATGAGACAACGTCGTTGGTTAAAAATGCCTAGTGATTATGACTGTGAGATTCGTTATCATCCTGGTAAGGCTAATGTTGTGGCTCATGCACTTAGTCGTAAGGAGGACATTCCACCCCTACTCGTTCGATCCTTAGGAATGACTATTGTTTCGCCTCTACCGTCTCAAATCTTAGCCGCCCAAGCAGAGGCATTGACGAAAGAGAACCATCCTTATGAGAATCTTCATGGAATGGTAGAAAGTGAAAATGGCTTCTTGAAGCATTCGATGGAACTTTATGCTTGAAAGCAGTGGATACCATTTCATGGTGGAATCAATGTTGATTATGCATGAGTCGCATAAATCAAAATACTCTATTCATCCGGGCCGATAAGATGTATCGGGACCTTAAGAAACTTTCTTGGTGGCCTAATATGAAAGCCGATATAGCTCGGTATGTCGGTTGGTGCTGACTTGTTCTAAGGTAAAGGCCGAACATCAGAAACCCTCTGGACTCTTAGTTCAACCTGAACTCCCAGTATGGAAATTGGAGCGAATCACCATGGACTTTATCACTAAATTACCAAGAACAACTAGCGGCAATGACGCTATCTGGGTAATAGTTGATCATTTAACTAAGTCTTCTCACTTCTTAGCCATTAGTGAAACTGATAGTCTCGATAAGCTTGCTCGATTGTATCTTAAAGAGATAGTATCGCTTCATGGAGTACCGATATCTATCATTTCCGATAGGGATAGCCCTTTTACATCCCACTTTTGGAGATCATTACAGACAGCATTAGGAACAAAATTGGATATGAGTACTGCTTACCACCCTCAAATCGATGGTCAAAGCGAGAGAACCATTCAAACTTTAGAGGACATGCTTAGAGCACGTGTTATAGATTTGAAAAGTTTGGGAGAGACATCTCCCTTGGCGAATTCTCTTACAACAATAGTTATCATTCTAGCATTAAGGCCGCTCCATTTGAGGCCTTGTATGGCGAGAAAATGTCGTTCTCTGTTTGTTGGGTGAAGTTGGCGAAAGTCGACTTACAGTCCCGAACTTGTCCTAGAAACCACCGAGAAGATAGTTCGATTCGTATCGCTTGCAAACCGCTCGTGATAGACAAAAGAGTTATGCCGATAAGAGACGTAAACCTTTAGAATTTCGGGTTGGAGATCGTGTTATGTTGAAAGTTTCTCCTGGAAAGGGTGATTCATTTTGCAAAGCGTGGAAAACTCGATCCCGATATATTGGTCCTTTCCAACTCGGAAAGAATCGGACCGATAGCATACCGCTTTGAGCTACCATCGAATTGAGCGATGTACACAATGTCTTTCATGTTAGTAATCTTAAGAAATGTCTTTCGGAGGAAAACATAGTGGTGCCATAAGAGATATTCGTATCGATGAGAAATTGAATTTTTGAGGAACCGATTGAGATCATGGATCGTGAGATTAAGCGGTGAAGAATAGCCGTATTCAATTATCAAAGTTCGTTGGAACTCCGGCATGGACGGAGTTCACTTGGGAACGTGAGGACATTTTCCGTAGGAAGTATCCTAAACTTTTCATGACATCAAGCAGCTCGGAGTGAAACCCGGACGGGTTTCTTCACGGGCGGGAGGCTGTGACAACGGCAATTTAGGAGTCTATTTTAGGTAACGCATTACGTTAAACTAAATTGAGTTTTGCCTTTATCACTATTTTATAAACCATGACTTGATTTTATATCGTCTATTGGTTTTTACGGTTTATTTCACTATTCAATGAGTTATCGTATGAGTTTTCTATATTTGGTAGGCACTATTCGATTCGGCACTAGAAAAGCCTAAAACGAGAAATAACGTAAGTTTTAGACCGTAACTCGAAAATTGACAAATAAATAGTCAACACTCGTGGAAAAACATAAATAACGATGTTAGAAAGTCGAATGAACGTCGTGGGACACTCGGGGACAATATATTAGCTCGGGAATTGGTAAACGGGATAGTTACAAAAAATTACAACTCTGACCCTCCCTTTCCTCTAGCAGCCCCTCCCTCCCCATCATTTTTATTTTGGTCCTTTTCCCCAACTATATAAAGCCTCACCTCCCCCTCATTTCATCCCTTTCACTCTCTCACTAAAAACACACACACACTCATCTTTCTCTCTATACTCTCTCTCTCCCCTCAAATAATAAACCCTAACCCTAATATCAACAACCACCGCCGTCACGTATTCTGGCCACCACCGCCACACGATGGCGCATGACCACCCACCACCACCATATTGAAGCTCTCTTCCTCCTCATTCCAACCATATATTACACGCTCCATTTGGACCTCCATAACACCTTCAAATCTTCGAATCAAGAGTCGAATCTTTAGGGTTTCAAGTGGGTTTTGTAATTCGTGTTTGGATAAGGTAAAAGGGACTTGAATACACCTTGTTTGAGCTTGGTAAAGCTACGTATGGCTTGATTAGGGTTTCGACCCTATGATGAAATTTAGGGCTTTTGGTTTAAACGTGTGATTAAGTCTAATTAACACTTAAATAAACATGTAGCTAGTGTTTGGCAAGCATGTGGTGTATCATATTGATGGGTTTTTTCATTTTAGGTCTAGTTTCATGTTTTTGATTAGAATAGATGATGGGTTTGGTGTTTGGTTAATGATTGGAGGTTGATTGATTGTATTTGGAGGTTGTGAAAGAGATTTGGTAGTGTTTGGTTGGGAATGAAGTGGTGTACGAGCCACCAAGGTCACGTATGCGTGCCTTGGGTTGCTTGCAAGACCCACTTGGACCTTGGGTCCGGGTCGGGTCATTTTGGTAGCTTGATTGGTTGATATTGTTAGTGTTTGGATGAGACGCGTGGGCCGAAAAGCTTCAGAGCTTGTTTGGTTCACGTGGTCTTAATGTGACCGTGTCATGACCATTAGGGTCATAACATTGGTTTCGGTATATTTGGTTGGATGATTGGTTGGCGAGATTGATTTGAGCTGGTTTGGGATTGAATTGCGCTATTATGACTTTTAATTGGACTTGATATATACAATAGTCAACTTTGAGCAACGTCGGTGTTACTTTGATTTTTAGTCAATAGTTGACCTCGACAACGCCGTAACATGGACTTTAGTATTTTTTGGACTATTGATTGATTAAAAGCCGAGAAGTCATGACTCGTGCTTGTGGACTCGAAACGAATAACGATATAAATTAATATTGGAATTTGATGAAATATATATATACACACACACACACACACACATATATATATATATATATATATATATATATATATATATATATATATATATATATATATATATATGTATGAAAATGCTAATAGACCATGAAATATAAATAATAAAAGGGCTTTTGTACCAAAAATATAGATAACAAGGCTTATTTTGTTATTTACTATTTTAAATGGAAACTAACGACTAAAAATGGAAATATTTTATAATAAATAAACAATTAATGTTTCGAGTACACGTTTATCGAAATGTGCCAATTATGGGCATTTAATACTAGTTCAAGTATTTATTTACTTACGTTATGTGTATGGGTTACGGATAACCTAACATTAGTAGTGTTGATCCACGTGGGTAGCGGACTTATTAGGTTGACGAATCTAATAAGAGCCCACTAGGTACGTGTGTAACCTTATTAATGGGTGAATTATCCTTATGACTCTTTAGGATGCGACCGGTTTATGGGATAATAAGCGACACGAATAAATAATTGAGTTTATCGAGTTGTCGAATTCGATAAGATCTACTATTTATTCTGAAACTTATTGGACTATGGAGCTTATCGCTTAGATGTCTCATGGTGTTGCATTGAGTCACATGTTGGTTGTTTGAGTGCATTCATAGCATCATATTGAGTCGATACACCCACATGAGGATACCAAACACTAGGATTAAATGGTGAAACGAGACATTTTTGGAAATAACGAAATGAAATACATTGGGGTAGATAAAATTGATTTCGAGAAATATATATATTAAAGGTTGGTCTACATTAATAGGTTGTCTTGAGTCGATAGTTCTTTGAGCCGTGATTTCCGTTATCTTACGCTAGTGTTTATTTGTCGTTGATTGCTTGAGGTGAGTTTCATAGCCCTACTTTTATCTCGTTTTTAACTATATTGGGGTGAGAATCATGCTACTATTTCTGGACCATTAAAACTATTTGGATTTGTTTATATGCTTGACTATTTAGATAAATGTGCGGTAGTTGTTTCCTTAGTCTAGGTTGAACCGTTGCCTAGCTAAGAATAGACTTCTACCTCGACCTAGTCCGGGGTTGGTAATTGTTCTGGATTTTGCCACGGTCTTTGGACTAGAGTCGCGGGGCTCGAGTAATCCTGGATGCGGGATATGGTTGGTGATCCGGTAGGATCGTGTGTGCAAACGGTATTTATCTATCTTAGGTCTTGCATAGCAAATCAACTCCTCTGGTCCACTATGATTTTATTGGTTTAAACCTATGAACTCACCAGTGGTGACCTTTTAACATGATTTCTCGGTATTTGAGAGATGTTTGGAATACGTGATCGGTGGAAGCTTGGCAAGAAGGCAGGGTTCAAGGATCATTTCTGACTCTGATAAACTTTGGGGACCTATTTTATTAGATCATGTTTTGGGCCTAATATTTATGCTTTTGGATTAAATATTTTGAATAACTAAATTTGGGATTGGTTTTGAATGTTAAATGACTATCTTTTGCTATACTTGTGTGCGATACCAATCCAATAGTAACGCCACGAAAACTTGATTAAGTCTTCCATTGTATCGAGATTTGGGGTGTTACATTACTGATATCCATATCGCCCATCGCTCCTCTTATCTCCTCCGTAATGTCCTCGGCGACCACTTTCGTCCTTTGGAAGGGCCCAGTTGAGCTCTCTGGTTGTATCATAATGTTCTCCCGGGGCATTCGGTGCTGGCAAAAGCCTCCTCCGATCTTACAAAGTCATCCACCCGAACCATCATCTCCTCCACGGTCTTTGGGACCGTATCAACAAACCGTTTGGCTAGCTTAGGACACTTACACCCATTCATGAATGATGAGATCCTCATGATCTCCGGAACACCCTGTATGAATCCCGTCTCGACGGTCCACCTTTCTTTAAACTCAGGTAGTGTTTCATTAGCCTTTCTCACTATCTTGGCTATTTCAATAGGGTCCTTGAGACAGGCCTTGTGCAGAGAGAAACGAGCCTCGAATTGCTCCCTGAAATCCGCCCACTCGTCTATACTGCCCGGAGGGAGCCGGTCAAACCATCCTCTGGCCTTTCCATCTAGAGTCTGTTGAAACATGCGGCACCATTCCGGCATCGACCATTCTCCATGTCCTGCGGCTTCGGTGAACCTATTGAGATGATCTTGAGGGTCTGTCGACCCGTCGTACAGCTTGATATGAGTGGGCATCTTGTGCTCAGGTGCGGAGAACTCGATGATTCGCCTGGTGAAGGAGGATATTGAGATTTCCTTGAAGGGCTTTCCCAGGTCATCGTCCTTTATCTTATTTTCGGTTACAATGTCCTTCTTCTTGCCCACCGGCTCACCCTTGTTAGGAGTTGTTTCGTCCTCAAAATCCAACCGTATCGGCTCAACGGTATCCCTTCGGCTATTGTGCTCTTTTATCATAGACTTGAGTGCAGTTACATACCCTTTCAAGCATTCTCTTGTCATTGGGTGGAACTTCCTTCCCTCCTCCGGAGGTTATGGAGGTGTCGAACCCGTCATCCTATAGCCCTAGCAGTTGAATGCGGGTCCTACGGAAGCGCCAATGTCGAGTATTCTTTTGAGGTCTTCGGTTATCCTTGACCTTATGAGATAAGTCTTACGGATACCGCTAAGATGAACAACGCATTAGTCTCGCCGGGTGTTATCCAGGGACGAGACTACGGCGTGAGAGTAAGTGTGTGTTTCAAAAGCGTATAGTATAAATGTGTGTAGAAAATGATACCTTTTACCAATTCTTGTATGTGTATTTATACTCCTTGATGTCACTATCGGTCCCCAGAATGTTGTACTTCATGGGACCGTTAACGTTGTCGGTGACATCGTCACGACATCATCATAGCGTCATCTCGACACCCGGAGAATGAGGCGAATTGTATCCGGGCTAAATGCCAAAGTCTTGTCGGTCAGCGACCTATCCGGAAAGCGGTCTTCCTGGACGACCATTCGACGGAGTATTGGGTCCTTCGTATATTGGGCCGCTGGGCACACACCTTGACCAAAATCCTAAACCAAACAACCCCAAATAATTCTATCCAAAAGACAAAATGGTACTGGTCTTGTGAGCTTGGTGTTAAAAGAAAGAAGATGACCAGGTAGATTTTGCTCTTCTCGACTCGTGATTACATTCAACTAACGAAACCCGAACACACCGCTATTGTTAATCCATTGCATCCTAGTCGGGTTGAGTGGGTCTCGACCTACAGCCCATCGACCAAACTAGTTGCCTAGTTCGATGCTACTCAAAACCAAAAATTTCTAACAAACAAGTAGCAGATGACTACTAGACTCATTTAGAAATAATTTACAAAAGCCCGAGACCATAAGCTCTCGGCTTACCAAGACTCGATAACCTCAAAACTAAACCCGAGCTAAGATTCGACCAAAAATCAATACTAATCCGATAAATGTACTAGTATGCTAAAAAAAACAAAACAAATTATGCATATTTTCCAGATTCGAGCCAGACTTAATTTTCGTTAAACACTTATTTTTGGTGAAGTTAATTAGTGCCACGCAACAATAACACAATCATCGTTCAAATCATTTAATCAAAATCTTACTCGACCTGTTTGTATAAAAAGTATAACCTTAACAAATCATAACTCCCTTAAAATTAACAAGGTAAACATAGAAATTAAAGATAACCAAGATCCTTACAAGATTGACATGGTCGAGTGACTGAAAACAATAAGACCCTAATTCGATTCCCAAGGAAATCCACCTGCACCGTCGATTGTAGATCGAGACTTATTGAAGACTTAGATCTTGGAAAACTACTATGAATGAGATTTTGAGTGTGCGGATTTGCTGAGAATCGAATAACAATAAAAGAAAACATTGAGGAAAGTCTTTGACATGCTTTTGGGGCATGGGGGTTGGGGAGTATCCGATTTGAGCTAAACTCGCCCTCTTTCATCAATCTCTAAATCTTCCTGCTTGCGTTGACTCTCTTTTTCTTGGCTTGCATTTGGATTGAGAGTGATATCACAGAAAAAGTGATCGGCGATGTTATCAATGTGGTTGAGGAGAAAGTGATGGTTCAACATAGGAAGAGAAAAGTTCTGAAATGTAGGGGATAGGGGAGGGGCGGTGTGTTTAAGATGTAGGATAAAGCGTATTTATTTATTTTTATTATTAATGAATGTATTTTGTGTACCTCGTGTTCCGCTGAGTTAGACAGTAAACATGGCATCTTGGTTTGGCAAAACACGATAAATATATTTCTGGAAGCCTTTTTTTTAACTAATAGAAACAAAATTATTGACTCTGAATAATAATTATTGGATTCATGCCGTTAGTAATGTACGCGTGTGGTGTCGATTCTCAAAAGTGATACGCAAAAGTGAATATGAATAAATTATTTTGAGCTTTAAGGTTGAGTAAGGACCTGCAAAATTGCGAGTTGTTATACTGGATCCATTTGATTCACCTTTTAAGCATTAATACCATACCCTCTTGATTACATTTCCAAATCTCAGTTCAAACTCTGACCACTTTCTTCAATTTTTCTTTAATTTTGATGTCTTCAATCAATTGGTGCGTCACTGGATCTTCATGATCTCCAAGGCAAGTCCTTTAGCCTCTTGAAACATGTCCTTCTGTTTCAACTTGTGACTTCAAGGCAAGTAAATCCCTTAGCCTTCTTCCTACACCGGATTTGAGCACATCTTTATCTCGGTTAAATCCACCGTCTCTAATCTTTCTTCTTCAAACGGCATCCATGGTTGCGTTCCTTTAAAAAACGCAGGTTTGAATCTTGATTGGTGATTTGAAACATGAATTTGTTGTTGCTTGATCCCCTTCGGCTCTGATGCCACTGTTTACAGGTTCTTAAGGGTTTTCCAGGATCGAATGTCAAACAACATTCATGGTAACAACAATCAAAGAATCAATAAAGGTGAAAACAAAGAAGATGGGTGAACCCATAATAAACTGATATATTAAAAGTGAATGGGTTACTTCGAATTACAGAGTTTTGATCCTATATATAATGAATGAAACGGTGTCTTCAAGAGACATACCGATTCATATATAACCGTTGCAACATTTTCTTAAACCTAATAACCGTTTCATCTATTGGGTTGTTGGCCTTTGGCCCAACCTGAATACAGGCCTAAAAAACGTTACAAAACTTTCTGTTTGGCAATCTGGACATTATCTTCCAACATAAAGAATGTGCAACGTAGAACATAGGTCATGCGTTCAAATTGTCTTTGTGATTATGATGTGACGTGGACTATCGCCTTTTGTTAGCCGTGTGACCGGTCAGTGTGACACTCGACACTAAATCGGTTTCCGACTATATCTACTTTTGCTTGCTTGAAAACAAATTGTTCAAATTGTTTTTGAAAATTCTTCTCATCATCACACAAAAAAGTTTTGCTTTAACTTGACCGAGCCCAAATAAGAAGTTGGAGTTTTGTGGGTCAAATTAGCCCACCCACGATATTTTGTTCTACCAAATTGCACACCTTTGAGCTCAAGCTTTTATAAATGCGGCTTAAACTATATATGGTCCTAGGTAATACAAATACAAACACAAACATACACATTCCATACCTCTTTCTTTTGTTTGATTGTTTAGGGTTTTCATGGCAGCTCAGGTGTGTGTCCCTAGTGATGTAGTTGAACAAATACTAGCAAGATTGGATGTGGAAGATCTGATCCGATTCATATGCGTGTGTAAGACATGGCTATCTTTAATCTCTAGCCCTTTTTTTGTTAAAACGCATCTCATCCATAGTCATAACAAAGATCGTAAGAATAATGAGACTCGAAGAATTTTTATGGAGTGGTTACCCTATGGTTTTTGCCAGCAAAGCATCATGAACAGTAGTTATAATGGATGTTATATCCTCGGTTCTTCCAATGGCCTTGTATGCTTACTTACTATGGATTTCAAACGAATTCTTATAGCCAACCCCTCGATTAGACAGGTTAGGCAACAACTCCCAAGGCCACCAATCATGAACAGTAGTTATAATGGATTTCAAGGTTTTATTTGGCGGTTTTGGTTACGATTTCTTAACGGATGATTACAAGGTTATAGTACGTGATAACAGATGTTTTCAAGTGTTATCGTTAAAATCAAATGTTTGGAAAGTTATTCAAGTCGAGTATAGTTTTATTAGTAAAGTTGGTGTTTTATGTAACGGGCTCTTCACTGGTTTATGAAAAACCATAACAAGAAAGTTGTAATTGTTTCATTTGATTTGTCTAAAGAAGAGTTCAAAGAAATCCCCCAACCTGATGATTCACGCTATAAATGGAGGTATTATCATCGACTAGGGATTATGAACGAATGTCTATCCATATATACAACTATTGGTGATAACATATGGATAATGATTAATGAACAACTACAATGTTAAGCAGTCATGGGAAATGTTGCCACATGATTGTGAGGCTAAGCGGCAAGTCATACACGCGTTGCATGAACTGTATGAACCGTATGAAGAGCAGAATTACAACATTCCGTGCAAAGGCGGAGCTATGTGAGGACCAAAGAGGGTGGTGGCCCTCCCACAATTTGAAATACTATGTATAGAAGTGAAACTTTTTTTGTGTAATACTTGTAATTTAGTATATGATTTACTTGTTTGGCCCCCCTAAAGTAAATCTATATACATTTTGGCCCTCCCAAAATAAACCGTGTAGCTCCGCCAATGATTCCGTGTGAGAGTGACAAGTCCTTCGGCCAATATATTTCCACAGTTAACTCAAATATATATATTGGTGCTCCCATATTTGTGCGCAGCCTTGTATCTCCCCATGTTAAAGGCAATCAGTGAATAAGAGTCGTAAGTTATCTCATATGTAATATTTTCATACTTATAATTGTTCATGATGATTTCTTAAATCTATACTAATAAACTATGAAGTAATTATTTTGACATTGATCTAGCTTAGTTTTTACTTACAACTATAGAGATTGGAACCGATTAAAGTAACTCTTCTGCATACTATTTATATCTGCTGCACAATAATAAGGCTCTATATTGAAGAATATTATTGGATGACCCGAAAACTGATATCATTTGGGTGAGAATGAATACGGATTGAAAATAATATCTTTATTACCCTAATATGATCTATTGCAGACGATAATATGACACACAAAACTTGAATTCTTATGATCGTTTGACTATCATGTACTAATGACCTTTTACATCTCTAGATTTGCCAGAATACCTTGCTCTAGTTTGTTTGAAAGCTTTATATACCTGTATGGTGGCCGTTTGTTTAGAGCTTGTTGCGATGTGATGTATAAGCACGTATAAACTAGTATCGAAATTGAAGTTATATCGAGCACTTAACATTTTGTCCATCTTACTTGTAACTAAGTGGCCCTTTGAGGTACATCGCTTACTTTTGTCATGTTTGTGAGCTCTCTTGTGCCCCTTTTTAAGGGATTTTTCTTTCCACCCCTTCTTTCAATGGTTTCTTTGTTTCCTCACTTCTGCGATAATCATATATGTGGAAATAGTAAAAAGAAAAAATAGTACGGCGCATAAGAACTTGGAAGTTTCTATCGTTTCTTGATGCTTAGCGAGTTGTGACAACCCATATTTTTAGGTTTCATTTATGATTTAGAAAGTCGTATCTAATTCGCCTGTATGAATCCCGCATTCCCACGTATTTACTTATTCTTATGCTCTTCAACCAAACACCACTAAAAACACGAATAAGTCGATTAGTGAAAGAAATAGACGTATACAAAAAGCATAATCGTTAGGTATAAAAGCAGTCCATAAGCATATAAAGCCGAGACTCCTCATGTCACACACGAAAAAGCCACACATGAAACATTCTATTCCAATTCTCAAACATACATGTTCTCTTGTTTTTTACAAACAAATATCTATTTTTCCTCTTCCAAGAGTCTAATCTTGGTTTATATCTTTTCCCGGTACTCTTGTTTACAACCACAAGCATTGCAATTCAGATTGTGGTTCGAGTCAAGTACTAATTCCATCTCAAAAGTAGAAAAATTATTTATCAGCATGAACTCGAAAGTTAGCTAGGCAAGCCGAAAAGCACATTAGTACATTACATATGCAACACCACATGATCACAACAAAGGCAAAATAGCGGTCAAAGGGACTTGGCATGTCACATGTGAACTACATATTATATTGCTTTCTCAAGGAAATACTAGTACGGGAGTACAAAATAAAAACTTAGAATTGTGACATCATGTGAGTTTTGACATCATTTTGATCATACTTGCTATTAAGAATATGTTATTGGTTGGTTGAAGTACAAAATCAAATAAATATTTGATATAATATTAAGTTTGTATAAAGTTAGAAAGGAATGCTATAACCTTATCATTTGGTGACTTTCATTTTTCTAACCTAATCTGTCACATGTCATGATATAAATGTTCTTTGTAATTAACTTAAATATAAAAAAAGTAATATTATATGTTAGGTTGGGTTGTTGATAAATGATGAAAAAGTTAAGATTGGTTGTACGTATTGGTTTTATAGGTGGAGAAATAAGAAAATAATATTTTAATAAAAATTTGGGTTGTGATAGATTATTGATAAAGATAGTTTTAAAGCATCGGGAGTAGTAGCTTGGCACCCCATGCCAGTGATGTTCCTTTCACCAAACCAAGCCACTGCATACCCCTCGTAAAACCACACGCCAAATATTTGGCTTGTGCCAAATGAAGATCTTTTTTTTTTTTTTTTCATTTTTTTTTCATGATTTTGTGTTTTAATCGGAGTATAGTGGGTCTCAAAAATAGGATTTTGACTTGAGTTACAAGAGAAATATTTTTAGGTGTGTGAGTGAAAGAGAATTGGATCTATGTGCAACTTTTTTTATCTTCTTAGGCCGGGTGTAATGGTCACTCGACTATCACTTCCACTTCATCGTCACATTAGCTTTTCAACACACCACCAATGATCACTAGCTAACCACATAAATATCCCCCATTTATACAAACATACCTCAAAATATATCACACATACTTACAAACATACCCTTTTTCCTTCTTTTACGTTAGGTGAAGGAGACCACATAACCAACCTCACTTTCCTCGTTTCGTGCGTCCACCAATCCCATCCGTTATGGTCTTCGCGTGCTAACCTTAGTCTTCACGTGTAGTGAAAGACCCCATAACGGCTAGTCTTAGTTGTTCTTCACATTGTGAACTGTAGGACCTTAGTTTTATCAACCTTATCACTTTACCAAGCAAACCCAACACGTATACAAGTATACCCATGTGAAACAAACACAAACAAAGCTTAGAAATAAGATGAGAAAGATGGTGACTTGATGTTTAATACAAAACCGTGTATGATGTGATGATAAGATATGCAAACAATAAGTTGTATATTCCTTGAGAGAGAAATACACACACACACACACACACTTTCAAGCACACCCCTCAAATGACCATTTGAGGGGTATTTATAGTACAATACATGAAAACCTAAAAGGCTTTCCTATGGGCTTGGCTTGGGCTTTTCGTGGACTTGGGTTTGGACATGGGTTACACGCCATTATTCAATGCTAGCTTAACTAAACTAAAGCCCATTTAGCTTAGTCCAATCCACGAGCCGTTGACTATTCTATTACGATATCTAACACACGTTACAAAGTTCCTAAGCGTGAATGACCATCACTTTTAATAAAACTATTAAGGCTAACAATCTCCCTGCAGGGTGGTCATTCAAACGATGCTCCACTTGATTAGGTCTCTACTTTTCTTGAGCTAGGACTTTGTGTGTAGATATTGAATAGTCTTGATACTTTGTTCCTTCATGCTTTGTGATCGATAATGTGGTTGTTCCGCCGTTGTCAACCGTTGGTTAGGTGTCTCCGTCATTCTCCACTTCTTTCTCCACCATGCTCTCACTTCTATTTGTCTTTGGTTACCAATGATGTAGTTCGAGTCTTTAAACTTTGTAGATTCTTTGACATTGACGAAGAATCATCTCCTTTGATTATGATGAGAACTTTCATGTGTTGTTGGTATGAGCATGTGGCGAGTCTGCGATCCATCCGCTCCGAGCTTCCATAAGAAAACATAAAGCAGGTTAGTAATAAGCGGTTAAGCGCTTACAAGTTCGAATTTCGAGGGTGTTATGACATAGTGTGAAAACACGTCTCTAATTCACAGAGGCCGTTCTGAGCCTGAGTCCCACAGTGAGATAACACGATATACCAAGTACATCTGATTCGGATGAGTCGTTGGTACACAAGCATCACCCCACGATAGACCGTTTGAGACACACTAAGCGTAATCCACGGAATTACCGAAGTGACTGCTTTGTCGGTCGTTTGATGTTGACCTGGCAGAATTTCCATTCAATCATTGAAGATTACGGTTGTAAAACTTCTCATAAATGTTACGCAGATTGCTAAGATCTGCGTGGACTCTATAATATATCACTTGTGTCCTTATTGATGAACAACAAGCGATGTCATGTCAAGTGTTCCTATGAGATCTTTTGATGAATCTCGTGGCTCTAGACTCAATAGTGCATTTTGGTTTTCTGACGGAGACTAGGGAGAGGTCTCCTTCTTCAATACCAACAATCTCTAAGAGAAAGTCAATAGATTATGTAGGGTTCCCAGTGAGAATGAAACAAATCCCTTTTGAGAGGAATTGAGTGGCTAGAAGGTTTAGTGCGGTCGTCCATGGGTCCATAGCGTCTTTGTCTTCATACCGGTGTCATCTAGTGACAACCGGTAGCATATGTATTGAACCGGTTTACGCCTAAGGTTGAATATGGAGGCTATTTCTTTTCACCCTTTTCAATACATTTCTTTTAATTCTTCAACCCTTCTTTCTCCTTACTCACTTTACTCCTTTTTCAATCATACACGAGGACTTCTAATACTAACTATGGGTAATGTCCTTGGGTAGATCCCTCCGACTCTGGCGGATCATAGGACCGATTTCTATCCTTAGTTACCTTATAACTCCATGACTGTCCTATTGTTGCCATAAAACCATTTTTCTTGAAAATCTCTCAGAATGTTTATGATAGAAAACATGTTTGGAACACTCCAAGAGTTTTATATTTTCATAAACACTCCCCCTTCACATGTGCTTATAAGTTTTGACATAAATCTGCACATAGAGGGTAGAGTTCGCACGTTTTTGAATTGATTGACTTTAAATGAACAAGACCGATTCGAGACACGTTTACATCACTAGAGAACTAGCTTGAAATTATTACCCGTCCTGGTCAAGTCCATAGAAAGTTTCTCGAGATGGTACATGATTTATCGTCAATTCATTGGTTCCGTCTGAGTCGAGCTCATATTGAGATTCAAACCACGATCATTAAACATTTTTGATCACATTTTAATCACGTCTCCTCCCCCTCAAAAATAGCATATTCGGGATATTTTTGATATCAACTGATTAAAAAACATTTTAGAATCTTTTGGGGAGACAAACGGATATGATTTAAGCATGAATTTGGAACATTTTTGTTTTATACTCCCCCTTTAATAAAGCATAATCAATTAAAGGGTTTTAGAGGGAGTTATCTTGAGCACAAACTATTTGAAAGATTTTGAAAATCTTTTGAACAATCTTGAAAAAGTGCTCAAGATGATGATGATTCTCACCATTTTTAAATGTAGTGCCTTTGAAGCGTACACCTCATTTTTCGATCAAAGCACGAGTTTTGATTTGAAAATAATCAAAAGTCATCATTTCGGTCCGGGTTTCGCTTCGATGTATACGAAAGCCATTATTATGAAGAAATTTTGAGAAGCGACATGTTTTAGAAAACAATGAAAGAACTCTCGCTCAAGCATCCATACATGCCGTATCATTGTTGAATGACATTTCTAAAGCGTCTGAATATCGATTATACAAGAGACATGTCGTAGAAGAATATTTTGGATTTTGGTTTCTATTGTTTTGTATTTTTGAAAGTTTTATATTTTATATTTTGCTTTTGTTGGTTTTCAAATTTTGTATTTTGTTTTCAAAAATATTTACAGTGAAGCTTTTTGAAAATCGTTTTCAAGAAGATTCGAGAAGACGTTCTAACTCCTCGGGGGTTAGGCTTCGCATTCAATTCGTCGAACTAAATACTCAAACCTTTCTTTTGGAAGGGCTTTTGTTAATAGATCGGCGAGTTGGTAATCGATCTTCACGAAGAATAATTCAACAGACCATTTTCGACGTACTCTTTGATGAAGTGATAGCGGACTCGATATGCTTAGTCTTTGGTGATGAACAGATTGCATGATATGGCTATGGCACTTTTCGGTCACAATACATAGGTATTTTATCGAAAGTAAAGCCATAATCTGTGAGTTGTGTTCTCATCCATAGAACTTGAGCACAACACGCAGATAGAGACACATACTCGGCTTGAGGTTGAAAGTGCAAATGCAATCTTGTTTCTTTGAAGACCACACTAACTTTTCTCCCAAAATTGTGCTCCACCGGATGTACTTTTCTCGTAACTTGGTCACTGCGTGGTCCGCGTCGAAAAGGCAATTAGATCAAATCCGGTTCCTTCGGATACCAAAGTCCCATATGAATGGATGTCTTGGTGCACCGAAGATCCGTTTAACCTCTTTGAGGTGCGATTCGGTGAGGCAGCTCGAAACCGTGCTAATAAGCAAACAACAAAATGAATATCCGTCGACTAGCGATAAGATACATGAGAGAACCAATCATGCTCCGATATTTCTTCGGATCAATAGGTTTCCCAAACAAATCGGCTCCAATTTTGGTGATGTTACCATTGGTGTTCGAATCGAATCACAATTGTCCATACCATGATTTTCAAAATCTCGGTTGTATACTTAGCTTGATTAATAAAAATTCCACGAGGGGTGATGTATTTGTAAACCAAGAAAGAATTTTAGTTCCCCATCATGGACATTTCAAATTTACTTTTCATGAGATTTTCAAAATGTTTGAAAGATTCGGATTAGTGGACCCAAAGATGATGTCGTCCACATAAATCGAACAATCAAAATGTCGTTTTGCATTTTGTGTAAACAAGGTAGGATCAACTGTTCCTTTGGTGAAATTGTTTTGGATAAGGAAAGAGGACGATTCGTCATACTACCACGCCTTGAGCTTGTTTTAAACCATAGATTGCCTTTTGAGTTTGTAGGCGTAGTCCGGATGTTCCAAGTCTATGAAGCCTTACGGCCGACTCACGTACACTTCTTCTTTCGTAGTTCCATTCAAGAACGCGGTCTTAATGTCCATCGATAAACCGTGATGTTTTGTGGAGCGATAGGCCAAGAATATCTGGCTCGCTTCAAGTCTAACTACCGCGAATGACTCTTCAAAGTCTATTCCTCTTCTGTCTGTATCCTTTGGCCACAAGACGAGCTTTGTTGCGAATAACAGTCATTTCTTCATCCCGTTTGTTCTTCCATAGCCATTTGAGATCGATGACGCGAACGTCAATGGGTCTTGGAACCTTTTCCCATGAGTCATGTAGACGGTATTGAAGAAGTTCCTCCTGCATTGCTTCTATCCATGCGGGATCTGCCATTGCCTCACGAATGTTCTTTGGCTCTAGATTGCTAATTGAGCAAAGGTAAATGCACAAGTCGCAATCGGTGGCAAGTTGACGTCTCATCTGAATTGGCCTTGAAGGTTCACCAATAACTTGTTCAATTGGGTGGTCTTTTGTCCACTTCGAGTGAAGGATACCGCTGGTTATCGTGTGCGAGTTAGATGGTTCTCGTAAGCTTGAAGAAGATTGGTGATTAGTAGCAAGCGGGTTTTCAAATAAGTCTTCATCTAACGTTGCATCGTTGGTTTTGGTTTTGCTCATCAACCTTTGGTAGAGCGGGTGCAAGAACTTGAGTAGATGTAGATGATGTTGATGGAGTTGGTGCATTAGTTTCGACCGTTGTAGATGCATCTTCATTGGTGGTGGAGGATGAGTTTGGCGGGTGCTGCGGGAATGATGGTTTGATGCATTTGTCGAAGTTCCACCATAGTATTCATCGAACATTAACTCGAAGAAATTCTCCCATTCTTGTTCTTTAGGATTGTCAAGCGAAGTTGATTGAGCTCTTTGAGGTACGAGTCCCGAGCGATGTGTCCAAGTCCGTCGGTTTAGTGCGGGTTCTAGGCGAGTCTCTCGAAGCCATCTTTGAAAGTTCGTCAAACTTCACATTCATCGTCTCCATGATTTTCTTTAGCCTTACATTATACACCACGAATGCCCTCGAGTTATCTCGAATATCCAATGAAGATTCCAATATCACCTTTTGCTTTCGCTTTTCCAAGATCTTCTCATCATTCGTAGGATAGCACAAAGCGCCAAACACGTGAAAGTAAGAGATATCGGGTTTTCGTTGTTCACTATTTCATATGGGGTTTTATTGAATCTTGGATAGATGAGGATCGGTTACGAGTGAAACAAGCGTGGCAACAAACATCGACCCATAGAAATAACGGTGCACTAGAATAAATTAGCATTGTGCGGCGACTTCCACAAGAGTTCTATTTCTTCTTTCAACTACCCCATTCTGTGTGGAGTTCTAACGGTGATGTCGATGAGTAATTCCAACATCTTCAAAATAAGCTCTTAACTCGATTAGTGAATTTTGTGCCGTTATCTGTTCTTACAACCCTTGCGGAGTTTGAAGAAGTACTTGAATGCGTTTGAAAGGTGATGATGATGCACGGTGCTTCGTCTTTTGATCTCGAAACTTAACCCATGTATATCTCGAATAGTCATCGACGATAACAAGAATATACTTTTTCCGTTAATGCTTTCAATTCTCATTGGGCCACATAAGCCCATGTGCAACATATGCAACTTAGCTTCCGAACTAGGTGCGGTTGGGTTTATATGATGCTCTTTTGCTTTTTCTTTGTTCACATGATGGACATAAGTGATCCTTGGTGTATTTGAACTTTGGAAGTCCGTTGACGATGTTGTCTTTGGCAATTTTGTTGATGGTGTCAAAATTGAGATGGGATAACCGTCTGTGCCACAACCAGGATTGTGTTCCAGATGCTCGTGTCATAAGACATATTGGTGATGAAGAGGCCATTTGGCTTATGTCGATAGCATACAAGTTTGTATCACGATTCCCGCTAAGAGATCGATGCCATCAAGTTTCTAACGAAGCAAGCATTTTCCCGAAAGCAACCTCTAAATCGCATCACAGTAATCGCCTGATCGAAACAAATTGTGTCCCAACCCTTCGACATAGTAAACCCGAGTGATCAAATAATTTCAAAAGGTAGATCTCCATAACCCATGATAGTTGCTACATGATCATTTCAAACGTCACGTTCCCATGAATTTCAGACGAAATTGATCGTGACTTGATTCCTGGTCATGTGCTTGGAGCAACCCGAGTCGACGATCCAAAGACAAATTTTGATAACCCGATTCTGAGAAAAAGAATATTGTGGAAACCGTTTTGATTTTGGTTTCTTTGGGTTAGAGGTAAAATCGATCACACTCGAGAGGTTTTCTGAGGAAGTGCGGTTTATCACTCATTGTACCATTACGTAGTGTGTAAGTTCTACATGGGTTTCCAAATATCATCCCTAAAGTATACACGTTGGTTCCTGTCGAGAGTGTAAAGCCTAAGTTTTGCAACTAGTCTTCTACTCGTTTAGCGTAATTACTTTTTGGGACGTTCTTCTTAACAGCTTATCATTCACATTCTTAGACACACAATCATCTTGAACATTTAAAGATTTCTTGCAAGTTAAACAAAGAGATTCAACACATTCATTAGACTTAGCAAGTTTCACAGATTCAAGACATTCGGATGAAATGTCTTTCTTATTCAAAGGTTGTAAATTCCTATGGTGTTCTTCACTTTCTTCTCTTTATTCAAGCTACTACTCCTAGAGGCGATCGAGACTCTATTGTTCCTTGTATTGCTCTTAGGCTTTAGTCTGCTGCTCCTAGAGGTGCTTTCTAGTCTGTAGAAGGTGAGGCACACGCATTAGGATTCACATTTTATGAAGGAGGTGGTTTCACTATCCTAGTCTCTTTAGATGTGGAGGCGATGCATTAGTGGTACTCATCTTAAAAGGCCAGCGCTAAAACTTTAGGATTCTCAATAACCTCTTTCCCTTTATCAACATTTTGTTTAGGCACGACAGTGGAGTGGTGGTTTTGATGAAACATTTTCTCATTGACTTTTGGAGGAGGCAAAAGCAGACATTTTGGTTTTGAAACCGGTTTGGGAACATTTGCTTTCTCCGCATCAATGGTTTTGTAATCACAGTTTCACGGCCTTTCCTTTTGGTATCCATTGAGCCCTCAAAAATCATTTTTGCTTTCATGTCATTGAAGGCACGCTCATCTGACAGTTTGTCATACTGCATTCATCGGTTTTTCGATCAAGTTGTTTAAAATATGAGATATTTTCTTTTCAAGTTTCATAATAGCTTTTCATATTTTGAAACAATTTGGAGGTCTCATCCTGGAGTCTTTCATGATCTTCAATGAATATGTTTGCAAAATGATGGACATAATATCGATGTCGAACATCTTGAAGAGAGTCATTTAAATTTTCCAAAACTTTGATGTGTTCAACACTTTCATTAGCTTGCTTTACCGTGGATTGTGGTCCTTGACAAAGTCGAGTTGTTTCTTTAAAAAACGCTTGTTCAAAATGAATTACCCTTGCACCGATGTTATTCAAATGAGGGCAATTTGAGTTTCAAAAACTTTTTCATTCATTATCAAAACTATTAAACCGGATGTTTCTAATATTGGTTTTAGTTTTAACGCCTCTTGAAGATCTGCAATTCTCGTTTTCACATTTTCCAAAATACTTCGCTTCACTTGTGTTAAAAGGATTGTTTGAAGACATTTGTTCAATGTTTGAAAGAGAATTGGAGACAACAACCTGGTTTTGAAACGATTTTGAAACTGGTGTTGACACTTTGTTTGAAACACTTGGTTTGGTGGAAACGTTGATTGAGAAACAAACGAAATACCATTAATTTGGTTCCATTTATTATAATCAATAGGTTTGATTTCCGGATGTTTTGTTTCATTTTGATCTACTCTCCTCGAGATAGTTCCAACGTTTCAAGAGAATCATGCACAATTATAGGTTCATGCAAAGGTTTTCCATTGTTCAACACATTCCGTTCTTTCTGAGCTTTCTTGAGGAGCCAAGGAGGTGAGTTACCAAGAGCCATTTTTGAGTAGTATGAAAAATCGGATTTACTTGATTAGAAAGCATCTTGTTTGTCTTAGCGGAATGACCCGTTGTAAGAAGTAAATTGTCCAATTTTTGATCGTTTCGCTTTTATCCGAAATCTCATCAAGAAGAGAATCTTCTCGTTTTGCAAAATCGCTTATCAACTTCTTCTTCTTTTTCAAGATCGAATATGTTGCTTTTGTTTTGAAAGTTGGTCATTTAGATCGAAATTTTCTTGTTTAAAGATTTGATTTTCAAATTGATTCACATCAAGTGTGTCACACTTGAGTTGCAAATCTTTTTCTTAAAAGTAATCTCGATAACCAATTTCTAATTCGACATTTTGTTTGTATGAAATTCATAGGCTTTGGCATGCTCCTTGTAACTCTCAAGCTCGGTGGTCAATTTAGCATTCGCGCCTTAACTTCGCGATTGACCGTTCTAACTTTCAACTTCAATGCCACATTGATTGATTAATGATTCAACATAAGCGCGTGTTTCCTCATCGGTCTCGAGATTTTGTGCCACACGACCTCCACTAGGATCCACATCCGGGTTTCGAGTTAGTATTGCTACAACTCGGATTGTCCGTATGTATCATAAGTAGGTGTTGGCGTCACGAAATCTTGTTCGTCATGAGTAAACACATCAAATATGACATTGTTATAACATGGATCAATGATTGGTACCTCGGATACGGTATTGGCGTCATAGGCGGAGGTGAGTCCGACTCGGTCGTGCTTAGCTTCCTCAAGATTTGCCATGAAGATGCAGTCAGATTAATTTCCTCGAGGTCTTCCAAATCATCCATAATAGCCATAAAGTCATGTTCCTCAAGACTCAACCGAAATCCGTAGCGTTCCTTTTGTACCAACAGATGGTTTTCAAGATACTCAAGATCGTTCTTGTTCGGCTTAAGGACAATTCCTTGCCATGACCCATTCCTTGACAGTTATAACACTTAACTGATTACCGATTCACATTTCCATGATTCCCAACGACTGGGTCGCAACATTCGATTCGATTACCCAACGCTTCTATTCCCAACATTCTTTATCGATTACCCATATTCACACCCTACTGCAATTTGCACATTCGAGTGTTTGATGATATCCTTTGGTTGTTGTTAGTAGGTGTAGAATAGCGACCTTTGATTACTTGACCCAAGAGAGAAATTATTTGGGACATAGGTCTTCTTGATCGATTCGAGATCGGTGATTTCTTGTTCTGGTATTGTTGATCCGGATAGAATTGTTGTTGTGGCCGCAAGTTGTTGTTGTTGGAAGATGATGAAGCTTGTTGTTGTGTATTCACCGAAGATAGAGTCTTAGCAATGAGTGCCAATGGATCATGATTCTTTGCTAATTTTTCTTGCTCGACTTCATTAGCTTGACTTGGTTTTGTTTCAGAAAATCATTCAGTTGATCAAAGTTCACCCGATGAAGGTCTTTTGTTTGGTTGACAATAGTGACATATCGTCCCCATTCTTCCGTAGATTATTCAGAACTTGATGTTTTGAGCGATAGTTACGGGTGTCGACTTGTTTCGATTAGCTCATTCATCAAAGTGCAAAACCTTCCATAGTAGGATTCAATGGATTCTCCCGGTGTAGAAGTGAACTTTTCCCATTCGCTAGCAACTTGTTCTCCATGTCTTGATGACCAATTTCGCTCCATGACAAAGTCGTCTAACACGTTCCCACATATCGAAAGCGCTTTCTGGCGCTCACCGCAGAAAGATGTCTATTGGTAAACCCGCTTGGATAATATGAATTGCCATGTCATCTCGCTTGACTTGTTTCGATCCTCCGCAGGTGTATTGATTCGTATTGAAGATGAGAAGATGGTGCGGTGGGAGGTGTTGCATCGAGATTTCCGTGCTCATTAACTTGTCGAGGCTTGAAGGGTCCATCCCGAATTGATTTAATCATGAGTTTGCCATTAGGTTTGGTCTTGATGTAACGGAGCATTCGACTTGTCCATTGAAGATAACCACCTTTTGCCAACATAGGAGGTCGGTTTCGGCCTACCGCATGAATGTCTTGTTGAGTTGCCATTGATGAAGGTAGGATCCGATAAAGTTTATGTAGGATCGATTCAACGATAAAGGAGTTGTGGTTGATGAAGATTAAGCTCGATTGAGGTGTTTAGAAAGTCGTACTCAGAAACTCGGTTCTCAAAAAAATTTACCCAAAATTTGAAATTCACTATAAAAATCAATTCTAAGGTCGTATGAAAATTTTGAGTTATGACAATTTTGACGTAAAATTTGACCGAAAATTTTGAATTTAGGCCCAAAATTTGAATTTTGACCAAAATTTTCTCGCTTAAAACAAAATTTGAATCTCGTAAAAATTGAACGTTTGGTCTCCTCAAAATTTAAATTTTTTTTTTTTTTTTTTTTTTTTTTTTTTAAACCTTTATGCGTAGAAGAGAGCTTAGGCGTAGAAACACAAGTTACGAGTAGACAAGGCTTAGGCGTGGGATCTTAGGCGTGGGAAGCTTATGCGTAGAAACCTTATGTAGAAACCTTAAGCGTAGGAACCTTAAGCGTAGAAACCTTAGCGTGAAAGTATCTTACGCGTAACCTTAGGCTTATGCGTAGACAAAAGTTACTAAATAAACCTTACGCGTAATTTTAAACTTATGCGTAGAGTTACTCGTAAGCTTTTAGCTTATGCGTAAACTATGGTTAAGAACCAAAATCCTTTACATCACACAACAGAAGAGATATCCACAAGTCGGTGTTCCACACACTTATCCAAGTGAGGAAGCACCGAGTAATGCTTATAGCACGAAGATTCTTCACCAAAAGTTACGAGTAGAAAACTAGGGTTTTGACTTTTTGACTTCTACTCGTAAGAAATTTCCAACGATTCAAATGATTTCTTTTGCCCGGATAGCCTTAAAACACTCGAATAACCCAAAATGTTGACCTTTTCACCCAAAGTGCTTAGAAAAGTTACGAGTAGAAATGACCAAAGAATCAAAAACGAGCTCAAAACTTAACCAAAACGCCGTAAAGCTTGAACTTTTGCAAAAATGAAACTTTAGCACCAAATAAACCTTAAACCACAAGAATCTTGAATTTTAAGTGCAAAAATTAAAGCTTTAAGCGTGACAACGTGTATAACAAAGCTACGCCGTATAGTACCAACCTTCAACACAAACACAAACACTCCTAAACCATTGTTGGCGATTGATACCAATTGTGGGACCTTAGTTTTATCAACCTTATCACTTTACCAAGAAACCCAACACGATACAAGTATACCCACGTGAAACAAACACAAACAAAGCTTAGAAATAAGATGAGAAGATGGTGACTTGATGTTTAATACAAAACCGTGTATGATGTGATGATAAGATATCTGAACAATAAGTTGTATATTCCTCGAGAGAAATACACACACACACACACTTCAAGACACCCTCAAACGATCATTTGAGGGTATTTATAAGATAATACATGAAAACCTAAAAGGCTTTCCTATGGGCTTGGCTTGGGCTTTTCGTGGACTTGGGTTTGGACATGGGTTACACGCCATTATTCAATGCTAGCTTAACTAAACTAAAGCCCATTTAAACAAATTCAATCCATTGGCCGTTGACTATTCTATCACGATATCTAACACACGTTACAAAGTTCCTAAACGTGAATGACCATCACTTTTAATAAAACTATTAAGGCTAACATGAACGTTCCATTCTTCTAGTGATTTATCAACAAAACATGTGGATAGCAAGTGGATGATCTCTTTTAATATGCCTTGATTTTTTTCTCTTTTTCTTGAATAATAATCAAGGATATGCATAGGACGTAAAATACGAGAGTTGATCGTAAGACATATACTTTTGATTTACATACACCAAAATAAAGTTAGAATAACGATTATGTGACATATATATAACCCTTTATAGGATGAGATCAATTATGTAAATGAAGATGGATGACATGTTTGACGAAATTAGCCTAACTATAAGCAACGACAATACAACTGTAAGCAATATTAGTTAACAATATCTCAAAGTAGTTGCCATGAGCAGCAACAATTTGTTTGTATTATAATATCATGTAAATTATAAGTATAAAATGATGAAAAATTATATTTACATAGTGTAATAAAAACTCATTAGATATAAAAAAAATGAGGGTATCTTAGTAATTTGTATATTTATTGAGGCGTTGAAAAAGAAATTCTTTTTCAAGAAGCATTAGAAAAAAGAGCGTTGAAATGGAAAAGCAAATGCTTAAGGCTCTAAGTCAAACGAGCTTTGGTATTCTCAATCTTAGATGTTCAACGCTAAATACCCGAAATCGCTTCGCGTCAAATATACCTTGAATATGTTTAAACCCCCTCCAATGATAAATACATGTATGTAAACGAGTAAACGAATGGAGGTTTCCTTGTTCAGTGGTTTTAGTTTGGGATTTTTTTTTCCTCAGAATGTTTGAGGCCTCACCTGGTTATGTCGAGACTGTTTCCGACCTTTCCCTATCCACCCCAAATACATACACTTAACAAGGTTTGAAACCTTAACTTTTCGTAAAAAAAACTAGAATCCTTACCACTAGGCCTTTTGATAGTAGTTTCATATTAAATACACACAACACCACCATATAGCCTACAAGTAAGGTCTTTAGCTTTCAAACAAAAAGTCAAAGAACCTCGCTAGCTATGTACATTTAAAGGTAGCCAAGAAAACGCCATGGTATAAAAAATAACCCGATAAAATTACGTACATCTGAATCAAAAACTCACCCTCCCCAAATAACCACACATGTATATACGATGTGTTCTAGAGTGAAGTAAAATGAATGAAAGGTAAGAGCACTCCCATCCATAACACCATAACACCAATAACATCGCCCACGCCACACATCGCCTTTAACATTTAACATTAACATCCCAAAAACACTCCCATCCATAACATCCCAATAACACCATAACACCAATAATATTTTATATTTTCAATTTCAACCCCTAAACTAAAACAAATACTTCATTTATTAAACTAAAACAAACATTTTATTAAAACTAAAAACATATTACAATACGTGATTAAAAAAAATACAACGAAAAAAAAAAAAAAAAAAAAAAAAAAAAAACACTTCAAATAAAACGCTACAACAAATTAAAGAAAATACGATCTATCGACGAGGTTTCAGTTATATTTTGCGATGATTCGATCTTTTTTTTCGTTGATCCACCGCACGACCATTGGATCTTGCCCACAAGAAGGTCATAAAAACTCGATCTCTTCCAACCTTGTTAATGTGAGATCTCTTTCTGTGCCCGACACGCCGCCGGAGGCTCTCGTTTGATCTGAAACTCGTTTGCCATAGTTTACGTAAAATAATCGACGAGCTCGTTCCTCCGATCTTGTTCCCCAAACTTGTTGTAGTCTCGGATCGTGCTTTCTTGGTAGCACGCTTCTTTCCCATGGATTTTTGGATTTTCGCCATCACGACCTTTTCCTTTTTTTCGTGGAGATGTGGGTGTCTCAAGAACATCTTGTGTTCGGTTGTGATTGTTGTATTTGTTGCTGTGAATTGAAGGTTTGAAAGTTGGAGTTTAAGGTGTTTTGTTGGTTTCATTGTTGCCAAATAGTAATGTTTGTTGTTGTTTCCACATTTCTTCGCTTGATAAGCCCAGTGGGTTGGGGTTTGAAGATGAACCAAAGATTCGGGTTAGATGATGAACCCGGGTTTGAGGATTCCACCCATCTTTGAGAAGATTGAAGAAAGTATCGTCGCCGCCTCCCTATTACGCTTTTTTGCAGCTTAATTGAAGTTGATAGATTGAGAGTATTGAGAGGATTTAGAAGTGGAAGTGTGAATAAAAATGGTGTTTGATTGTGTATTTATAGTGGTAAAAAGGTTTTGATTTTTTTTTTTTTTTTTATCAATTCTAGCAGTTAGGGACTAAAATGAAATTTTTTAAAGTTAACGGCTAGTAGTCAGTTAGAGGACTAGTTTTGAAAATTTTTGAATTTTTTTTTTTTCGCCGTTAACGGGATATGCATGGGAATACTTGGTGGTAACGCCGTTGTTCTTCGCCCATCCTTATAACGCCAAGAATCTGCTTACTGACCCTTTAAGCGTTAGCACATTCTTAATAGAATCTTTCAAGAAAGTAAAGAATTCAACTTTCACTTTCACTCTCTTCCTTCCTTTATATATACCCCATTTACTTTCACTTTCATCCACTCTAGAACACAACTTTCACTTTCACTATCTTTACTTCATTTTCATTACACTTTAGAACACACTATACCATTTTGATCACACTTGAAACATGTTGAACATGACATGTCAATTGTATCCAACTTTTCCACAACAACAACACATGAAAAAAACTCAACCACCCATTTCAATCCAAAACCCTATCCACATGTCACCTCCTCATTGGCTCCCATCTCCAAATAGATAACACCCCCAGATTCCCTCAAAAAAACCAAACACAAAAACATAACACAAAAAAAAACCAAACACCAAAACATAAAAAAAAATGCCTTCACCAACAATAACAACATTACTATGTGATTCATGCAAAACGACGTCGGCCAGCTTATACTGCAAAGCTGACTCAGCCTACTTATGCATCCCATGCGACACCACTATCCACCACGCCAACAAGCTCGCGTCACGCCACGCGCGCGTCTGGCTCTGCGACGTCTGCGAGCACGCGCCGGCGCGTGTCACCTGCAAAGCCGACGCGGCTGCTCTCTGCGCCGACTGCGACCGCGACATCCACGAGGTGAACCCTCTCGCGAGGAGACACGAGCGCGTGGCGGTGGTGGAGTTTTATGATTCTGTTGAGGTGGCGCGTGAGGAGCGTGAGGCGCGTGAGTGTGAGTTTGGGTTTGGTGGGTTTGATGTAAATGTGGCGGCGGAGGAGGAGGCGGCGTCGTGGTTGAGGTGTGGGGATGGGGATGAGGTGGTGGGTGTGAAGAAGGGTTGTGGTGGTGGTGATGACGTGGCAGGGAAAGGTGGTGGGGGGTATAGTTTGCAGAGTGATGGTGTGGTGCCGGTGGGTGGTGATGGTGGTGGGTATGATGACGTGGCGGTGGTGGATGTGGTGGAGGGGTTGCCGGCGTATGAAGTGGAGTATGGTGGAGTTGGTAATAAGCCGTTTATGTATAATTTTACTGCTCAGTCAATCAGTCAAAGTGTAAGTTTTATTTTCTCTTAAATAGTTAGTACATATAATAAACTTATAAGTCTTCAAATAAGCTGGAAAATTGAGGTTTATGGTATATAAGTAGGGGTAAAAACGAGCCGAGCCGAGCTCGAGCTCGTTTAGGCTTGAGCTCGGCTCGTTTATATATAAAAAGCTCGAGCTCGAGCTCGTTTCGAGCCTCGCATTTTGAGCTCGAGCTCGGCTCGTGAAATTTTTCACAAGCTCGAGCTCGGCTCGTTAACACAAAGCTCGACTCGTTAACACAAGGCTCGAGCTCGTTAACACGGTTATACGTATAGAAAATATATATACGTATATATTTCTAGGGCTCGTTTAGGCTCGCGAGCCTAAACGAGCTTTTTGTATAGAGCTCGGGCTCGAGCTCGATTATTAAATGAGCCCAAACTTAGGCTCGAGCTCGGGCTCGAGCTCGTTTAGGCTCGGCTCGTTAGAGCTTTTTACCGATCCGATCCCGAGCTTTTCACGAGCGGCTCGGCTCGTTTCCACCCCTATATATAAGCCAAAAAAACAAATAAGCTCGTAAGCCGGCCTGATTGGCTAAGCTTATTAAACGTAAGCTCATTTGAGCTTATTTTATATAAGCTCCAATTTTACGACTTTATTTTTAGTCTTGTTGGCCTCTATAAGTTTATTATGATATAATAAACTTGTATAGAACAAGTTTCAAAATAAGCCGTAAAATTGGAGGTTATAAAAATTAAGGCGAAAATAAAAAATTAGGCGAAATTAGAAATTTCGCCTTATTTTTTATAAGCTCCAGTTTTATGGCTTATTTTGAGACTTGTCGGCTTATATAAGTTTATCATATCATAATAAACTTATATAAACCCACAAGTCTCAAAATAAGCCAAAAAATTGAGGCTCATGAAAAATAAGCCCAAATGAGCTTACGTTTAATAAGCTTAGCCAAACACCTTCATAAGCTTCAACGAACACCCCCTTATTCCCTTAATCGGTGAAAAATAGGTTAGATTATTTTATTGTGTTCTTAGTGGGTGTTTGGGATTACATTTGTCTTTTTCTGCTTCTACTTAAAAACAAGTACTTATAAAAAGAGTATTTATTTGTAACTAGTGTTTGGATTTGCTTATTTTATAAAAGACGCAATATTTTTGTAGGATTGTAGAAATAATCATTTTGATATAAATTTTCAATCAAGTTTAGGTTAAATATGAGAGTAAAAAGTCATTTTATTTCAATATCAAATAACTAACACGAAATAGAAAAACTGCTTATTTGCTTATCATAAAGCAAAAAAAGTAGATAAGCTCATTGGATGAAAAAAGTGCTTTTGTCCTTAAGGAAACAAAAAATAAGCAATCCCAAACACCCTTTTAGTAACTTTATAAGTAAAGGATGTTTAAATATATGTGTGGGCTAACGAGCTTATTTGATTTTGGCTTATATTTCATAGGCTCAGATTTTCTAGCTTAGTTTGAGACCTACGGGCTTATATAAGCTCATGAGTCTTAAACTTATATAAGTCCATTAGTCTCGTACTAAGCCAAAAAATCAAAGCATATGAAATTTAGGTGGAAATCAAATAAGCTTATATCAGTTGTATGCCGACATAGCTTAAACAAATACCTTATTGAGGTGAAACATTATGATAAAAATACTAAAGAGTTACCTCTCTTACACCGGATATATTTGAGTCAAATAGAAAAGCTCGCTTTACATGAACAATGAAAACATCATTCGTAATCTGTTTGTTTGGTTAATTACGCTGTTTATAAATGTTTTGCTAGAAAATATTTCAATAGGATTGGTATAGAAATAGATGAAAATATGTTACTAAAGATTGCTTTAACGATGATAATATGTTGCTAACATAGGTAAATTAATGAAACTGTTTTTAACGATTAGTAAAATGATGGAAGAATTGCGCTGTTAACATCGTTGCTAACGTTGGTGATAATAGATGAAATGATGTTTGTTAATAATGGTAAACATATGTAAGTTGCTAACGCTGAAATGATGTAAGTTGCTAACGTTGGTAAGGGGCTGCAATGTGTTGTTGACGGTGGTACATAGATGAAAATAACTTGCTGCTATTGGTAATAAAATGTAAGTGGGTCAGCATAGTATTTACGGATATCGTTACACTCCGTATTCTTGTTACTATTCTTATGAAAAGATGTGAAAGTAATTTGCTAGATTTTAAGTCATAAATCCTTTCGTTAGTCAGCAACTAATCATGTGATCATCTTATAATCAGGTATCATCATCTTCACTTGAAGTAGGCGTTGTCCCAGACCACAACACCACTTTAGCAGATGTATCAAACCACCACCACCACAACCAATCATCAACAGAGGTTTATCCAACGCCATTAATGGGTTTAGATCGTGAAGCCAGGGTTTTAAGATACAAAGAGAAAAGGAAGAACAGAAAGTTTGAGAAAACAATCCGATACGCTTCAAGGAAGGCGTATGCAGAAACAAGGCCAAGGATTAAAGGAAGATTCGCCAAGCGAACAACAGATGAGTCAGTAATCTCCCAGGATTCCTCATACGGTGTTGTTCCATCTTACTAATAATGTTTTCGATGTGTTTCATGTGTGTTTTTAATTAATCTATGTGTATATATTTTAGTGTAACTCTTAATCTTGACGGTTTAACTGCTATTTTGCCTTTGTTGTAATGTAAGATATCCGAGTTCTGTCCATGGCAATTATATAGCTTGCGGTGAAACTATGTTCATCTTATCATCTATAATGTGATATTTTGGCTTTAATCGGCGTCTAAATTTGAGTTCATTGTGCGTGTGTTGTAGTCTAAATTTGAGTTCTACCCATGGCTTTTTTTCTGTGAGATTACCGGTCTCGGCTTTATGTGCTTATGGACTGCTTCTATACCTAACGATTATGCTTTTGTAAGTGTCTATTTGTTTCGCCTAAATGACTTATTCGTTTTCTTTGTGGGGTTTGGTTAGTTACTTAAATGGTATAGGAATAAGGGAATACGTGTTATTCTTTACAACTTGTTAATGACAATCTGACTTGTAATTTTATTAATGAAATTGTTCAGAATAATTATTTTCGTAGAAGAATTTTACAAGACAAAAAAACGTGTACAACTCGAAATTATTATCCATCAAAAAATTTAATTAAATAATATTCGTCCCAGAAACACGCGGGTAACATAAAGTTTACTATACACGATATACTTCTTTGAGCTAATTACATAAATTTATATACTTTTTCACCTTTCGTTCTAAAACTTCAATAATTACACAGTTGTGCCATGGATGTTTGTGGCTTTTGTATAAGCGAAAATTACTGCAGAGGCCCCTTTCAAGGAGCCTTCTCCCGCTGAAGTCCTACTTTTCTGCAATTACCAAAAAGGCTACTTTAATCGCTGCTTATTAGCAGCGATTTGTCTACTCAACACGTGTCACGCTAGGGTTAATCGGAAAAGAAAAAAATTAAAATAAAAGGTTATTCGCTGCTACCTAGCAGCGATTTCTGCACATCTGGGGCCCACAAGCTGAAAAAGTAAAGCACACCTACCATTTAGCTGCCACTTAGCAGAGAAGAGAAAAAAATATGAGACCCACAACCATTTCTCTGCTTATTAAGAGCGATTTCTTTAAAAAATAAGTAAATATCACTAGTGGCCTAGGAAACCGTGCATGATTTATTTTTATGAGTGTTTTAAGGTTTTGTGTGTAATAAGTTAACGATAATTACAGTCTTTTTCACGTTATTGGTTTACTAGCTAATCTCTTGCAAATCAAACACTTGGAAAAGAAGACGGTAGCTACTATAGCGACCAAAATGGCATTTTTATGTGTTTTTCTTTGCAGCTACAGTAAAACCTCTATAAATTAATACTCGATAAATTAATAACCTCGATAAAATTAATAATTTGTCCGGTCCCAACTTGAGACCAGTACAAATTTAGACCCTAATCGATAAAATAATAAGATAATAATTTTTTGAAACCCCAGTGTATATATATTAGTCCCAACGAAACTATAAATTAATAATTACTAAAAATTTCATATATATGTATTATATATGTGTGTGTGTGTGTGTTGAGAGATACACTCAAAATTTGAGAGAGATCACTCAAAATCCCAAGACTGTTAAGTAAAAATGAATCCATAAATACTGTTTTTGTTGAACTTCAAATCTATATCAGTTTATCTTACAATCGCATTGGCTTAAAGAAATGGTGTGTTGTCTTACTCGTATTGCGAACAAAAGTGTTAATTTTATTTATATAAAGTGTGAATGTTAATTCATAAACGTTAATCGAAACTTGTTTTCAAGTTTATTTCGCTCTAATGAAGATATCAGAATTCAATGAAGACATTGAATTAAAATTTAATGATCATACGTGAAACCTCTTTAAATTAATAAATTATTAATTTATCGATATAATAATATCTCTCTAAATTAATAAAATATCACGGTCCCAACACTATTAATTTATAGAGTTTTTACTGTATTTATCGTTCGTTTTGATCTTCGAAAACATATACGTGTTTAAACAAAACCTAGTAATACGTTAAACCAACAAATACATTAAATCAAGATGAGCTTTTATAAATGAAACTATATAATTATTCATAGTCAAATTTTGACGATTCGCTTAGGATAACATAAAGACAACATATATGTTGGATTTATTATTATATGCCTATTTCACATATATCGGCCGGTGATAGACACTTGACACTTGTGTGAAATACGTATAAAATAATTTATATCATATATGTGATAATTATTATTATTATTATTTTAAATCAGGTCAGAAAATCGCTAGAATCAGCCGTTTACGGTCGAGAAAGTTTAGTGATTAATCGGTTAATGATAAATCGATTGAAATTTTATCGATAAAATCAGAATTTTAGATATTATATTATATTATATGATTAGATAAGATAGTGCGATCAAAGTTCAAATATTTCGGTGTTCAAATATAAACACGATCATAATTCTTCAAAGTTTAAAGTCATATAGATATTACTCGGTTTGTTGACCATTTTAAGCGATCTTTGACCGATTTTGTCCGATTAATCGATTTGTTGACCGATATTTAAGCAATTTTGTCCGATTTTTAAGCGATTTTGTTGACCGATATTTAAGCGATTTTGTCTGATTTTTAAGCGATTTTGTTGACCGATTTTTAAGCGATTTTGTCTGATTAATCTGATTAGACCGATTTTGTCCGATTAATTTGTTTGTTGACCGATTTTAAGCGATCTTTGACCAAACCGATTAAATAGACTGATTATGATAAATCTAGGCATTTAGTGAGCGATTAACGATTATGCGAGGATCAATCGGCCGCCTGGACCGATTTTTACAACAGAGAGCAAAATTCATACATGCTTGTCTTTCGTTTTTCTTACCAAATTTTCCAAGTCGCTTTAACATAATTATATTTTTCAAAGATCAGGGTTCTTAGTTAGAAACAAAAAAGTATGAGGGTTTTAAAAGACGTGAGGTATGACCTCCACGTTCGCAATAGATTAAGGCAAGGCATCAGCTCTAAGCGTGACGTGAGATGAGGCGTAAAATGACACGATAAGGCGCGAGGTGTGGCGCCTTTTTTTAAATTTAACTTCGATCAAAAATATTTTTTGAAAGAAATAAAAAAGATTACATGCAAGGATTTTTGTTGACTCAATTCTTTATATATAACACTTTTTATAAACTTGATATAACTTCTAAGGCGTGAGGTTTTGCTATGTTATGCCGCCGCCTCACATTATCTATAAAGGAGATGTACATTATATTTTAATTTGCACACTCATGTGTATAACCGGTTAAAGCAGTATATATATTCTCAATACAACAATTTAATACACATAATTAAGTATCCCAATTTATTGCAGGATATAATCAACGCCTTAAATACGCTATAACTTCTAAACCGTGACACCACGCCTTCTAAAAAAAATAATTTTTAACCTTTGGTAAATATCATTTCTCCTTGATTAAATAATTACCAAGTCAAGTCGACCCGTGAAAGGCATCGAACCTGGCATGAAATCCGGTCCAGATAAGCCGGCCGTTGACTTTACCAAACAATTAGGCCGGCATTTTCGTTCGTGTTCTATTTTGTCACTTTCTCTCATCTTTTTTAATCCATATTAATAATAATAAATAATATTCCATATTTAAATATAATCAAATAAATAAATAGTGGATGAGATTAAATAGAGTCATAAAAAAAAAAAAAAAAACTCATCATCATTTGTGCCTTTATCTAAGAGGCATTTAGGAATCAGGTAAAAACTGCCCTAATCTTTTGTTGTTTGTTTTACCTATTCATCAATCGATTAGGGTTTACTAGGTATATCATTCATTTCATATGTATGTTGATCATGTTTTTTTTTTAATAGGATCATTATTATTTTTTATTTTTTTTTTGATTTTGATCCATATTTTTTTATATATATGATGATCAGAATAAACATGCAAATGATTGATTAATATGTATGTATGTTATTGTTTTGTTCTTGATAATTGAATTATTACATGTTTTTTTTTTAATTTATGTTTTACGTGATTTGGTTTCCGACTTTTTGGCCGACTAATCTACGGGGTTTGAACCCACCGCCACGCAGACTCAAACCGGGTAAAGCCCATTAGTCTGTTAATTATGGATTAGGTTGGTAGATATGTTTTTGATGTTTGGCTAAATTGGTGAAATGGTTTGGTCTAGATTTTATCGCGATTAGTTTAGCAAAATAAGCGCGTTTTCTGGGAGGGGCTATGCCAATGTCGTGAAAGGGAGGGTTTTACCCGGTTTGAATCTGTGTGGCGGTGGGTTCAAACCTAGTATATTAGTTGGCCAAAAGGTCAGAAACCATGTTTTTGATATGTCTCTTCATATGTTTTCTTCTGGTTCTGTTAATTATGGATTAGGTTGGTTGATATGTTTTGATCAGGGGCGGACCGAGGGGGTTTCCCGGGGTATGGATTTTTCTTTGCGTAGTGTAAAATTATGTCAAATATATCGATTTTTTTAAATGAACATGGTTTTTAAGTTTTGGATTATGATTTTCGGTACTTTTCATAATATAAAGGTGATGACGCTTGGTCTTCGGTCCGCCACTGTTTTTGATCTTTGGCTTGGTGAAATGGTGTGGTCAATGATTTTATTGCGATCACTTTAGTAAAATAAACGCGTTTTATTGAGTGGCCATGCCAACGTCGTGAAAAGGGAGGGTTTTATCCGGTTTGAATCTGTGTGGCGGTGGGCTCAAACCTAGTAGATTAGTCGGCCAAAAGGTCAGAAACCATGTTTTTGATATGTCTCTTCATATGTTTTCTTCTGGTTCTGTTAATTATGGATTAGGTTGGTAGATATGTTTTTGATCAGGGGCTGACCGAGGGGGTTTCCCGGGGTATGGATTTTTCTTTGCGTAGTGTAAAATTATGTCAAATATGTCGATTTTTTTTTTTTAAATGAACCTGGTCCTTAAGTTTTGGATTATGATTTTCGGTAGTTTTTATAATATGAAGGTGATGACGCTTGGTCTTCGGTCCGCCACTGTTTTAGATGTTTGGCTTGGTGAGATGGTTTGGTCACTGATTTTATTGTGATTACTTTTACAAAATAAACGTGTTTTCTTGAAGTGGCCATGTTAACATCGTGAAAGGGAGGGTTTTACCTGGTTTGAATCTGTGTGGCGGTGGGTCGAACCCAGTGGATTAATCGGCCAAAAGGTCGGAAACCATGGTTACCCGAAAAGAAAAAAAAGACGTGTTTTCGTTATTTTCGATGTTAGACAAGAAAATTTTGATGGTGAAATGGTGGGATTAGGTGGTGTTTGGGATTGCTTGCGTATTAGAAATGCTTATATATATTGCCTTCTAAATAAGATAAGAATATGCATGGGAATATAAGCAACTAGAGACTGCTTATTCGAAAATGCTTGTTTCATTTACTAATAATCAAAACAAAATACGTTGATGGGCGTTTTTTAATAAGCATTTGTAAGCATGTTCTTAATCGACTTGCCCTGTTTTTTACATGGTTCATATATTTTGTGTTGAGAAGAATTATACTTCTTATGATGATAAAACATGCTAATAATGCTAGATATGTGCATGCGTGTTTATATAAAATAGTGTTGGTTGAATTGCATAAGGATTGTATCGTATTGTGATTTCATAGAGGTTTAGCCTGCAACAGTTGAATATCGTGATCTGGTTTTGAAAATTTGGTCTATAGTTAGTTAGGGGCTAACGTATAAATGTTCATCGTTTTCATTGCTTTCGCTATTAGACCAACACTTATTATTATATCAACTTTGACTTGAAACATAAGAATTTGATAGGGGTTCGAATATTCTAATAATGAGGTTTTGTGGCAGGTAAAGGTACTTAAATACACGGTTATATGGATGTGTATTCTAGTAAACGACCCATTGGTGGGATTCCTGCCTCAAAAAAGAAACCAGTCGCCGCTTTAAAAGCTACTGCTGGCTCCCAAAGTGGACCTACTCAAGTATGCAGTCGAGTTGGTTGCTGTGGTGGCAGACTAAACAATGCTAAAGGTACTAAAAATAAATGCATAGAAAATCCCAAACCTTTGAAGCCTGCGTCCCGTTCATCATCTAGTAAAGAAGTAAGCGCTGCTAGTTCATCCAAAAATCCTGCTCCAAATGCGAAAAAGCCTCTCGTTGAATCAGATAAAAAGTTACCGATTAAAATAGGAACAGTCCCTACTGAATCAAAACGTGTCTCAAACGTGCCTGAAATTTCAGAACGTAAATCTGTAAGAAGTCAAACCCAACTAAAGCTGAAATCTAGAAGTTCGATCGCTGATCAAAACAGTGAGATAAGCAATGTTAGGAAGAAGCGATTCACTCAAGGAGAAAGCAGTTCGTCTTCGTCTGGTAAAGGGAAGAAGATCGTTGGGGTATCACCAAATGAAGGGCGTATTTCTGATCCTAAAACCTTAAGAAATATGACATCTGGCAAAGCAAGTAACGTTCCATCAGCCAGGACTAAAAAGTCATTGAATCAGTTGCACGGGGATGATTTTTCAGTGGTTAAGTCTACTAATGTGATTCGCGAGATGCCACATATTCAGGAATTAAGTGATAATGGTGGTGGAAGTAGCGGTGATACTTCTGTTAATTTTAGAAATCGTTCTGTTGTCCGCTTTATGAATGAGAATGGATCTCCACACTATAACATTGATGGGATTGCAGATGTAACGTCTCTGAGTTTTTCACTAAACTTACTTTTGTTTTCATACATGCTGTATATAATGTTGTGTTTTGTTATGTGGTGCTTTGCAGGTACTATTGGCGCTTGATAGGATCGAACAAGATGAGGAGTTAACATATGAGGTAATTACTCAGTTGTTTTTTGAACAAAGGAAATAGGTTCACGGGGTGTTTGGGTTTGCTTTTTGAAACTTTTTATGCGGTTTTTGCAACTTGTGGTTGTGTTATATGTTAGTGTTTGAGTATTTGACTACAATCACTTCCATTTCACAAGGGGCGTTTTTCACTTCTTTCTGATTATTACAAGTTCAAACGGCATAAAGCAGACCCAATCATTGTCTTCATCACACCGTTTGATTATTGATGATATCCGATAATAATTATTCAGTATCGCATAATCATGTTCAAACCACACATCCAAACACCACCTAAGTATGCATATAGGTTTTTACTGTACTTTCTTCATTTGCAGCAATTATTGGCGCTTGAAACAAATTTATTCCTTGGTGGTCTGAACTTGTATGATCAACATAGGGATATGCGACTGGATATTGATAACATGTCATATGAGGTTTCTTTTCTTGTCTCTGATACTATTGACTATCATTGTTAGTCTCGGGAATACAAAAATAAAAAGCTGTAGTTTAACTAAATGTTATCTTGTAGGAACTACTTGTGCTTGAAGAGAAAATGGGTACAGTGAGCACAGCATTATCTGAAGAGGAATTGTCAAAATGCATCAAAACAAGCGTATTTGAATCTGTGCAATTAGAGAAGGAAAGAACAGGGTGCAATTCGGGTGCAGATGACAGCAAATGCAGCATCTGTCAGGTGATCCTAGTTATTATTAATATTATCTGCTTACGTAGTTTATAATCACTATGGTTATGGTTTTGGTTAGCAACCAGTTTATGTACTCATATGTGAATAATGTACTCATGGTTTTGGTTAGAGTCGGTTATGGGTGAATAAGTCGATTTGGGGTATAATTTTTTCTAACGGGTCAGATGGGTAGAATTATAACAAAATAGATTAGAAAGGGAACGAGTCAATTGGTCTGGATCTTGGAATTCGTTCAAAGTATATTCAAAATCCATAAAACCTAAATTATTTTGTATTATTGAGATATCAGGCGTACAAGTTTACCATTTCTGCCACGAACCCACTCTCACCTGTTACCATACCTACCCATTTACCACATTTAATCATGCCCTTGTTTCATATAAGAGTATATCAAGTATCTGTTTACCAGAAAAGGTTGGATATTAGTAAAAATCGGTGAAATTAATGCTCCAGTTTTCTGTATTCATGAACTTGCCTAATATTTCAAGTATCCTTGCAGGAGGAGTTTGCGAGAGGAGATAAAATAGGAAGCTTGAAATGTGGACATGGGTACCATACTCCATGCATAAACCAGTGGCTGCAACTGAAGAACTGGTGCCCCATTTGCAAGGCGTCGCCAAAACCTTCATCACCCTCTCCTGCTTAGAAAGTTAGATGGTACAGATCCCATTTGCGTTTCTTTTCTTGTCATGTGTACATACATAGGGGGTGGTTTGTTTTTTTGCATCAAGCACTTGATGATATGGTCTAAAAATCTGATCAAGTCAGACATTTTACTGATTCCAGATTGTTTGCCAAAACATTGTACCCAGGCTTCTTAGCCTTGTGGACCCGATTCAATGGCAATTACTCTTTCATAATTGGCTTCTATGTTTGTTGTTTGTGATTCCCTTTACTTATTCATACCGGTTGGCTGTTTTATGCTGCGGGTTTTAACAAATCTGGTGAGCAGTAACTTTGAGTTTCATGAGACTTCATACGACCTGCATACCTGCCCATTTTGAAAACGCAGGCTTATGCACGTTTGATATTTAGATCTTTTAAGTTAATGGAGATAATATAAGTTGATTTAAGCATGAACTAAAGGATGTAATTTTTGGATATGGTGTTTTATTCGATAGTGTGCTTGGCCTAACAGCAAAGACGTGGGAGTTGATAAGTGATGCCTCATTCCTGCTCTAGGACATTGCGACTTATCTTTCCTGTTGGTCGTAAATCAATTACTTCCAATCTATTCAGTGTCAGTCTTTACCGTAGAAAACCATAGTAAGTTCTGTATGAATGCTGAAAAACATACTACATTTTTCTTTATTAATGAAACAAAATCATGGGTAAAAATGTGGTGAAGTAGTCAAAGAAGGTTATAACCATTTTGAGCATCTACATCCGCAACTGTCTTGAAGACGATTCAAGCTTTAAACTAGAGTGATAGCTCAAATAGAATTTGCAGTGATATTTTTCTTGTAGGTTCTGAATAGTGATTAGTTCAAGTGCATTTTAAAATCTTTGTTGATTTCATTGAGGACGCGCAAAGAGAAAGAAACTAGATTATAATAGATATCTAAAAGGAAGGCAAGGCTAGATGTATCGGTGATCCATCAAGACAACCTCACTCACCGTTATCCCAGCGTTACATCATTTTTTTTCTCTCTCTCTACTTATCACTCACATTCTCGTAGCGCTTAGTCACCATTTAATTATACATGATATTCCTTTTTAAATGTTTAAATACACACAAACACATCACTCACAAACCCTCTGTCACTCTTTTGGCAAGTCATGGTGATAACTTAAAAGGATGTGGTGGTGGTGACTTTAATCATGATGGGTCTCACGTATGAATTGCCTCTTCATTACAGCCAACCTAATCAAAATTCAAAACTAGAATATATATATGCTTAATAATGTAACATACATACATTCTGCCTACGACAATTACAATATTGTCTGTTTTACCTGTAAGCTCACGACTTTCTTTTTGTTGACTTCATGTGAAGACTTCTTGACATGTCACTTAAACCAATATTACTTTCACATGAGCACGCTCAACCGAAGAGTTTCTGAAAACTCTGCATTGCCCGTAGTTGACCACATAGTGAATGTTATGTTATAAACCCATCATCTCTCCGGGCCACGACGAATGTGAGATATGCATAAGGTATTAATTAGAGACTAATGTAAAGTAGCATCCTCACATTAAAACGTTCTATTGACGATCAATGAAGCCTTTTGAAAAAAATCAATTCACAAGTCACAAGAGTCTGATCGTTAGAGTGGAGTAGAGTCGGTTAACATCCAAAAATTATACACGCGGCTCGGTTTTCCGTCGATTTAAATATATGAATAAGGTACTGACCGATTGAACCAGGTTTGTTGCATGCAAAGTAATTTCTATGTCCTAAGATAATCGCCCCCCGATAAAATACAAACAATCTAAGAAAAACATACTCTATTCGTCTCATATTAAGTGTCTACTTCCAAAATGCATAAACTTTTAAGAAATATCTCTAACTCCATTTACACCAATAAGATATATACTCACTAAAATCTCCTTACAATGATTGAAATATAAAATGACAATTATTTTGAAACATCCTAAAATAACACCATGGACACTTAATATGAGACAAAAGGAGTAATTATTACTCTTTTCGCTCCATTGCGTTTTATAGAATGAGTGTTTTACCCTTGACTATTTAACTAATGTTTTATTTATAGTTTGTAATAACAATTTTAAGCAAATATAATATGATAAATCTAATCAAACTTTCCTATATATCTTAACTATATATAATAGGTGCATGGTCAAACTTGAAAGTAAAATCTTGAATCTTGGTCAAACATTGAAATACACCTTGAATTTTAAATTAGTCAATGAGAAAAACTTAATTTTAATTAAGGAAGGTATATGAATTGTTAGACATATTATTGGTTCTATTTATCGGGGGAAAAATAATGATAATAGTTGGGAAAGATAATGATAATAGTGGAGAAAAGTAAAGGGAAAGATAATGATAATAGTAGTGAAAGGGAAAGGGAGAAAAAAACATTCCTCCCAATTTATTAGGTAATGATCCATTATCAACTATTGGGTAACGAGTCATTTTATTATATAGCACAAATCATTATTTTTCACTACCTTTACCATTACCCACCCTAAAAAACATCCTACCAAGCATCTCCTGAATTCCTGAAATTTAAGAAATCTATATTTGTCAACTCTTTAAAATCGGCTGACTTTTGAATCTATTTATGCCGACTGATTAAAACACTTTAAAAACTTAAAAAAACTGGTCTGGAGATCAAGGAAATGTAGGAATTAAAAAATCAAGGGTTAATAACCTAATAAAGCATCATACTTGTCTCAAAAATCAGTTCGACGTATCAAACAAAAAAAATACCTCTTTTGGGTATTTGACCCGACTATTTTGTCCTTTATAGGCAATAATTACCTTTGATGGTCGGGTTCTGCCACATCACCGGTATCTTTGCCACATACTCCTTCCACCTCATTTTTTTTTTGGTCGTTTCTCTTTCCACGTAGGACCAAGGTAATACATATACACCACATTTTTATTGCTTCCCCAAACCCAAATGTTCTTCCCAAACCCAAATCTTCTTCCCCAAATCAAAACCTTAAGAACCCTAAAAATGGCGCACGACAATTGAGCTTAAATTAGTAACTCATACTTGTAATCCCTTTTATTTGACGTAAATGGCGGCCTCGTCCTCGTCCTCCCGTTATAATCGAAGGAGATATTCCAAGGATGAAATTGCTCGTATGACGCATTGTATTTGTAAGTTCCCAATCTATGAGCGTGTTTCATGGACTCTCGAGAATCCGGAAGAAGATTCAAAGCTTGTCCCACCGTGTAAGTTGTAATACACAAATCCATTTTGTTTTGTTGAGTATTGTATATTGAGTGTATATTTACAAGTGTTTATGTATTTTAAAGAATAAAGACAAGAAATGTGAGGTATATGGATTCCTTGATGATGAGTTGCCATCGGAGTACTACAAAGACCTCATGTTCAATCTTCATATGGACAACAAGAAGCTTGAGTCCAACATTGACGCTTTAACACCGCAAGATGATTCCGAAAAGGTGGTTTCAAACGACCGTGAACATGACTTTCCAATGTTCACTATTTACCAAGAAATGAAGGAACTCAAGTTGAAGGCCAAAGTTTACGACATGTATTTGGTTGGATGTGTTTGTTTCATGGTTCTTCTTTTCATCTTCGTTGTTGTTATTGTTCTTGTGTCTGTTAGGAATTAGCTTCGAGGTTGTGTTGTTGCACGTTCTTCACAAATATCGCCTTATTGTAATATTCTCATAGGTCATGGTGAACAAACGTTAAGTGGTTTTGTATGACTGAAATTGGCCATATGCTATTAGTTATTCTCTGTTCAATGTTAAATGTATTTTGACTTGATTGTTGCTTCTTTGATAATTACAGTCTTTGGGCATATTGTATTACTTATCTGTTTGTGGGCATCATGCTTGTATCTTTGTCACTGATATGTCGTTGGTGTCCACTTACTGCACCAAATGGTTTTTTTAGAACATTTACAAACCGAATGGCCTTTTTCATGTGAACAAACAAGGATGTGCATAAATGGTGTTCTTTCATAACATAAGATAATGTATCTCGCAATGAAGAAAGATACATTGTTACAACCGTAACACTTGCATGCAAAGTTCTTTACAATGCCCTTCAAGACACAAAATAGGGCTATGTAGTGGCATCAACAAAGAAAGACTACATGAACTATCATACACAAGTTTATAGTGGCAATAAGTGCAAGACTATATAAGTTTCAGCTTGCTAATAAAAGTAGGCCCTTCAAAGAACAAAATAGGGCTAGCTAATTATACATACACATTGATTGTTTGTAGGAGTTTGAAGCTTCTACTCTAGGACAATTTCATTGTCCACAATTGAACCTGGTCTCTTAGCTGGTGTAGCTAGTTTTTTACCCAAGATTCTTTGACTTGGCAACCTTGGTGGTAGCATTGCAGGTTTGCATTTTTGTCTTGGTTGTTCCATTTGGTTTGCGTCAGCAGATCTTGTTTGTCTTTCAAAAACCTTAGTCGCTCGTCCACCCTCCGAGCAAGCACCTTTAGCAATCGTTGATCCTCTTTGACCCCTACATCCTCCTGTCATTCTTCTTGTTTCCACAATCTCTGATTGAGCTAATCTCCTAGCTCTTGTCAAAACTGGTCTTGGAATTATACTAGGTCCTCCAACTTGTGATTCTTGTGTACCTATGAACATATACAGATAAACTGTACTTCAATCACGCAGAAGCAAATTACTATAAACAATGTAAAATGTTTGTCAAATCTACACTACTAACTAAACAAACCCATTACAAAGTAATATGACATCAAATGTACCTGGTATGGTAGCTTGATTACTAGTCAGTTCTGCCAGGCTGCATACCCGAGTTCATATTTTGTTGTTCCTCAATCGTATCAGAACTTGCAGGATCGACAGCCAACCAAGTTCCCATTCTTGCAACTATCTGCGCTGGAATAAGTCTTCCACTCCGGGTTTTCCCTCCTCTCATCTTCAAGTGACCCCTATTTGAACTTCCTCCTCTTTTATTTCTTTGTTTTCCTAAATAAAAATGTCGACCATCTCCTAACACCCCTCTAATGTTTGAAGCTCCCATTTCATACTCATTCAAGTCATTGTTAACAAACCTTGGAATGTCATGGTCATCTACTAACTCTGGTTCAACATTCTTTTCCTTAAATGGCCTACCAGCTTTCCTTTTCCTTAGTAATGTGGTTTTGGTGGATTTGAGCATCCTTTCTATTATGACTGTTTCACCACAGCTCGACAGTCATAACAATTCCTCGCCGCGTAATCTTAGTTGTTGATTTTTTTCATGTGAAGCCCTAACCCTCTTTCTCTTAGGCCTACCGGCATAGTCTTAGAATGGGGCCTAAAATCCTTGAAAGATTACTAACATCGGCCAAAATTCTATCCCACCAACCGGTTTCGAGATCGACTATAGGTAGACATGTATTTTCCTTCCTAAAACAATCAGTACATACTCTCTACCATCCTACGGAGTTTAAATATACATGCTATAAGCGTGGCGTGAGGCAAACCCGATAGTCGCCACATTCTCGCAAGAGCATGTTCGCTTTGCTCATCAACCTTGAATGCTTCATATCCTTTCCTCACTTCAAAGATGTTACCCCCACAAGAGACTACATGCCAGAACCTGTGAACATTACGACAATTACAAAATGTCATTGACGGCAAGTACAGTCTCAATTTCGAGCCAAATATAAGCATTTGTTTATAGGTATTCTTAAATAATTTATTTACCTTTGTTGATCTTTTGAGTGTTCAAGTATACTCTGAATGTTGGGGCAAATATCACCATTCCATTTATCCATTAGCAGCCGCATGGTATGCATCATCTCCATAAAAATTACTCTCATGGACTCCAACATAGTTATAATCGGTTTGTGTCTTATGCTTACCAAAACAGCATTGAAGCACTCGCTAAACCCATTCTCCACCGCCACAAAGATACACCTTCTTTGAAAAAGCCCTCGACCATGTCTTGGCTCTTTTTCATCAAGTAATCATGGGCTCTTGGGTTAGCTCTTTTTATCTTATCCATTACCTTGTTGTGTAAAGTCAGTACGATGCTTTTGAGGCTGCCCAAAATAGTTGTCGATACTCAACACCAGGAAACTTTTTCCGGAACCCTTCATAAATATGACGGGCACATTGTCTATGCTCTGCAAGTGGCAAGACCTCCTTCACTGCTTCAATTAGCCCCTGATCCAATTATTAATAAACATTGATAAGTATGCAAGGCACCAAATATCAAAAGATGAAACTGGATGAGTAAAACTAACACGTACCTTATGTTGGTCCGACATCAGTGTTAACCCTTGACCAAGTGGAATATCCAAGTCGTCACCCAACAGTTGTAAAAACCAGCTCCAGTTGTCTTTATTTTCTACTGTTACCACAGCCCAAGCAACGGGGAATATGTGGTTATTACCGTCCCTACCCACATTGTTAGAATCTCCCTATGTTTGGTTTCTTTAAAAACAACCATCTAACGCCAAAATCCTTCTACATCCTATTTTCCACCCTTCTTTCAACCCACTAAAACACACATAAAACCGGTCAAAGTATGTCTTTTCATCGATTTCTTGTGACTCTACCTTAACCGTACTACCTACATTTGAGTCCACCAAAGCCTTAGCATATGATCTTAGTAAACCATAATGGTCCTGGATAGTTGTGTCCCTCTCATTAAGAGCATATGTCCTAGCATTGCGACATTGGGTACGGCTAACGTGACACTTATATTTTCTTAAGACCAGTTCTTGTAAGTTAGTGATTGTAATATTAGGATTCATCCTAATCTTATCTCCAAACTGCCTACCTATCCACTTAAAGTTAACCAACTTACCGTACTGGAAGCTACGAACACAAGTGTGATTATCTACCAAAGTTATCACCTGAAAAGTCTTCTCTGATTTGAGCATCTTGCCGTAACACCTCCACGGGCAGTCACAATTCCCAGCCTTCTCTGAAGGGTACTTGTTGTACGAAGTCTGTTTTCCTACCGACGGATCCCTTAGAGTCTCCTTTCGTTGTCCACATTTTGCTATAACCTTTGTCTTCGTGCTCCTCTCGAACCAAAGTGAGAAACCATTAGCAACTGCGTAGTATGTTAGGCAGTCCTTGAAACTATCAGCATCCGAAAATTGTTGCCCAAGCTGCAAACATAAATTATAATTTGTTATAAGCAACATAAACATACTGAAATGGTAATCTTTGATAAACGTAAAAGTGAAAAGGTATATTGAAATGGATTACGCTTGGTTTTTCAATCTCCGTGTGTCTCGAATCGTAAATTGGGTACTTGTCATCCTTGTTAGGCTTCAGAGAAGCGACAAAGGGTCGGTTATTCCAAACCTTTGCCTTTAATGTCCTTCAACAAGTGTGCCCTATACTTTTCATGTTCACGAACCAACGGTCCTAAACCGATTGGGCCATCTCCAAGCACATGATCTTGTTCTTTGATCGACATCATCCTCGCTTTCTTCGTCCACATCTTGGTCGCTCGCTCGTCGATGAAAGATTATTGGAATTTTGTCGCATCTTTCTTAGGTTAATAACCTCGCCCTCTCCATCGCTCAAGTAATCGTATCGACTTATCGATTCCACCTCGCACTGTAAGACTCATACGCGTAAGAATAATGTGCGAGTTACCCTTGTTTTTGCGCTTCACCTTCCGAGTTAGTATCATAGTATTCATCAATGTCGGTGTCACCTTCGAATCGATGAAGCGACGGATTCATGTTCTCTGAATGACAATACCTTTGGTTGCACGATTACCGCACGGTATAGCGGTCTTCTTTGCAATTTTTTTGGCGTGTCATGACGACTTACCTTATCAAGTTTGTTCGCCTTGCAAGCACAACATCCGATAAGTCACCATCCGACGCAGATCCATTTGCAACCCATCTCAGATCATTACCCGCGGTACATGTCGGGCCTCCTAAGTATTTCTTCGTCCACATTGATGTCGTCGCCAACCATTTGATTATCGCCGCCTTACAAAAGTGTAACAACATAAATCATTAGTAGGAATACAATATATAATAAAACAAAACAATATTATAACAACGTGTATTCACCGATACCTATTAGTGTCCAAAGCCATATCAATCTCCTCAACACCGACAGTATACTAGTTTCCACATGCTTATGACAACCCTCATTCTCCAACGACATACATTGCTTCAACACCAACGCTTTCGACTACATTATCAACTACAACGTTGTACTCCCTATAGACCTCATCTTCGCTTAGCATAGGATAATCATACGTAAAGTCATCGTCCGCATTATAAACTCTAGTGAAGGTAACCATCTTGTGAAAATCCTTTCTAAGTGGTCTGCCTTTTACGGAGGAGACCTTAAATAAGGTGATCAGGCTTCTTCCTCACCCCACGCAACCAACTCCTCACAAGACATATTCCCAAAGATCTATTTTCATCTTATTATGTTTCTTTCTTTTGACGTAACTTCCGAGTCCGAACTATCTAGTCTTAGGTTTCCGTGGTAGTATGGTGCTAAGTTTTGTGGGAATGAGCGACAAACAACTCGATCGTCTGAAATTGTTTAGCTTGCTCATATAAATACACAACATCCGCATCCCTTTCAATTATCTTTAAACCACCAAAGTCTATGTCTAATGTAGGAATGCACATGTATAGAGCCCATATGTTATTCTTAATCTTTGCAACTAAGATATCTAATGAGGCTACACTTAATCCTATCTTTGATGAGGCCTCCATTATAATCTCCTACCATAATCGTACCTTAAAGGGTCAAACATAAATACACCATTATAGTGTATTTTGAAGACCACATCTTGTGGTACTTCCATGAAACCAGTATAACTTGAAAAAAAAGTAATAAACCCTAATTGGAATTAGCCCTAAATAAGAAATAGTTTTTTATTACAACCTAGCACAAATCGGGTAATCAAACATTAAATATGAACAGCGAATATACCTTTTGTCTACCCAATTTGGGGAAAGAGACAAGCAATTGATAAATGTGTGTGGATTAGGGTTTCAAAAGTGTTTTGGGGATCTTGGAGAAACTGTAAGTGTGAATCCTTATAATGGATAAGGAAATCCACTAAAGTTGTACTTGTAATCTTGAAATCGTCCTTGTTTAATGTAAACCTCGTACCTTGTCGTACGACAACTTCCACGTGCGCAGGAATAAGGTTATCGCGTGTTCATCTCATGTCTATGTACGAGGATTCCAGCGTGGGAGATGAGTTGGTAACTACTAGGATGAACATAACCTGCACCTGTTATGTAAGTGGTATAATGCCTATAAAGGACAAAATAGTCGGTCAAATACCCAAAAGAGGTATTTTTTGTTTGATACGTCGAATCGATTTTGAGACAAGATGATGCTTTATTAGGTTATTAACCCAAAAATCAAATCACACTCTAAAAAACACACACACACAAATAATCTCATCTTACAACTAGAAAAACCCTCTCATCTCTCCCACTATCAACACACCACCGCCGGACGCAACCACTACAAAAACCAACTCATCACCGAAATCCATCTCCACCGTCATCCCACCACCACAGTATCACTACCACCGAGAGGATCCATCAAGACACACAACCACCAAAAGGGTTTTGAAAGTTTTGAGGTATTTTTTTGAGTTTTTTTTAATAGATCTATGAGTCTTGAAGAGTTTTTTTTTTTTTTTTTTTAGATCTATAGATTTTATTTATCGATTTATAGATTTTATTTGTAGATATGTAGGATTTTTTTTAAAATACTTTTGAAGCTATATTAATATTTTTGGTACTTTTTTTTGGTAGTGCTGCCTCTTACCGCCGCTCGCCTCTGATATTTCGCCGGAAAAAATCGCCGCTATCGCTGTCGCCGGAAAGAGTTGCTACTGCCGTCTCGTTGCTATCACCAGAAATAGTATGCTTTATTCTTAAGTTGTTAATATTTGTTATAATCGTTATTGTATAAATTTTGTTATAAAATTTATTATGTAATTTTTGTTATAAAGGTGTTGGTTTAGATTTATTATGTAAATTTTGTTTAATTTGTAATTGCGGTCGCTGAGTTTCTCACCGCCACCTAATATGTCGTTTTCAAGGTAAAGTGCATATTTTTGAGTTTGTTGTGTAATAGTTTTCTATGTTTGTGTAATTTAGTCATAAAGTTTATATAAATCGGTGTATATTGTTGCTATAAAGTTTATGTAAATTTTGTTATAAAGTTTTTTTTAATTATTATTATTATTATTATTATTATTATTATTATTATTATTATTATTTTAATGTATAAACCTATTTGTTTGTGAAATTTGTTATAATATTATTAGTATAGTGTAGTTAAATATTGTAGTGATGTAAATTATCATGTAAAACTTTGCGTAAATTGCTAGACATAATATTGGTAAATTTTATATATGAATTGTTAAGTTGTGAAATTTATCCAAATTTGATTTTTTTTGAAATATGAATTTTCACGTTCATATTTAAACGTTAAACGAAATAATTACCACAATATCGCAACTATAAATGTTTGTCGCTAAAAAATTCCGTTGCTATACACGTGTAATCGCCTAATATTTAACTGTGCACAACTAAATTAGAACATTAAAAAAATGAAACATTTATTTTGGGAGTACTATTATGTCTAAAAAAGGAAAGTTGCAAAATTAATTTGGGAGGGAGTACTATTATTTATCTTCTTCACTTGAAACTTTTTTTCAAAAAAATGGCAACTTTATCTCCCTTATCCTTTACCATCTCCCCTATAATCTCACAAGCTCGTTCCAATAAACCCCGTAAAAACCCTAACCCTAACCCTAAAAAACCAACCACCACCATCACCACCACGGCCACCGGCGGCGGCCAAGCCACCACTTACACCCGCCTCCCCCCAATCGACCTCTCCGACTCCTTCCCCCAAATCAAACTCTCCGACCTCCAAATCCCCCCAAAAAACCCTAAAAACCCTAATTCAAAATTGAAACATAATGCTGATGAGATTGATGAAATTGGGGAAGTTGATGACGTGGCACCTTTTGATTACAGTCAATTTGAGCTATTTGAGTCCAATTCTGGTAAAAAAGTAAAAAGCCCCAATTTTGGTGACGTGGCACATCTGGGTAACCGTCAATTTGATGAAATTGATGACGTGGCGCATCTGGGTATTGGTCAATTTGATGAGAATTCAAAAAGCCCCAATTTTTATGAAACTGCTGACGTGGCAGATGAAGTTGATGACGTGGGTAACGGTCAATTTGAGGTGTACGAGGTTAATTCTGTTAAAAAGTAAAAGCCCCAAATTTGGTGATGATGATGACGTGGCACCTTTAATTCTGTTGAAAACATAAAAGCCCTAAATTTGATGAGGATGAAGAGTTTGGTAGTGATGATGAGGATTTGGAGGATGAGACGATTGATTACGGTAAATTTGAGGTGTACGAGGTGAATTCGGATGATGAGGGTGAATTTGGTAGTGACGAGGAGGAGATGGAAGGAGAGGAGTTGAGGGAGAAGGAGAAAGGAGTACCGGCGGTGATGAGATGTTTTGACCGGGCGAAGATTTACGTGCGGTCGGGTGACGGAGGGAACGGTGTGGTGGCGTTTCGGCGCGAGAAGTTTGTGCCGTTAGGTGGGCCGTCGGGTGGAGACGGAGGGAGAGGTGGGAATGTGTATTTACAAGTTGACGGGGCTATGAATTCGTTGTTGCCGTTTAGGAATAGTATTCATTTTAGGGCGGGGAGAGGGAGTCATGGACAAGGGAGTAAGATGAATGGAGCGAAAGGGGAGGATGTGGTGGTTAAGGTTCCGCCCGGGACGGTTGTTAGAGCGGTTGGGAAAGACGGGGTTGTTGGTGATGTGTTGTTGGAGTTGTTGTATAGTGGGGATAAGGCGTTGTTGTTGCCGGGTGGACGAGGTGGGAGAGGGAATGCTTCGTTTAAGTCTGGGACGAATAAGGTGCCCAGGATTGCGGAGAATGGTGAAGAAGGTCCCGAAATGTGAGTTTTTTTCTTTAGCTTTTATGATGTTATTTCGTTTTGTTATTGATTGTATGGGTTGTACATGTACTTTGCGTTTCTGCTCACTTAGGTTACTAAACTTACAAAAAACGGCATTTAGATCAATTCTCAGAAAAGTGGGTTTTATAAGCTAAGTGACTTAAGCGTATAAATTGTATAACTTAAGTAAGCTACATATGGTGTTTTATAAGTTCAGTGATCTAAGTGAGCCAAAAACGCAATGTTTAGTAACCTTGGCGCGTATTACTCTTTGATTATACTAAGACAGGATAGTGTTTATGAGAGAATATGTTTCAAAATGCAATTCCAAACACTCCCTTAGAATTGGAAGAATAACTCTTTTATTGCGTGCGTGTTTTTGTAATCATGGTTTGTGATTGGTGTTTTTCTCCAGGTGGTTGGAATTGGAGCTTAAATTGGTTGCAGATATAGGAATAGTGGGTGCTCCAAATGCAGGAAAAAGCACCTTTCTAAGTGTTATTAGTGCTGCTCAACCGAACATTGCAAATTACCCCTTCACAACACTACTTCCCAATTTGGGTGTTGTTTCATTTGATTATGATGCTTCTATTGTGGTGGCGGATCTTCCAGGTTTACTTGAAGGAGCGCACAGAGGTTTTGGTTTAGGCCATGAGTTTCTTCGGCATACAGAAAGATGTTCTGCTCTGGTATAATTCTTTATGCATTGATTGCACATCTTTTATTTTAAGTTATAGATAGAATTTACGGAGTATATAATTTTATTCTCTTGATTATGAGAAATAAATGGCCCCGTTGTATTTTTGTGACTTGATATCGCAATTATCTTTATGCATGCTCCACAGATAATACTAATGTTCTTATCAACATATTATTGTTAATTATATTATTGCGAATTAATAGTGTTATTTCGGAATGGAGGCTTAGGTACACATTGTTGATGGTTCGTCTCAACAACCAGACTATGAATACGACGCAGTTCGTCTTGAGCTAGAAATGTTCAGTCCTGAAATTGCTGAAAAGCCATTTATAGTTGCATACAACAAAATGGATCTTCCTGATGCATACGAAAAGTGGGAATCATTCCGGGATTACCTTCGTTCACGTGGTATTGAACCCTTTTGCATCAGTGCTATAAATAGAGACGGGACCAGAGAATTGATTACTGCTGCTTATGAACTTGTACGACAAGGAATTGAAGATAGAAAAGATGAAAGTAAGCACGTTTCATCTTTTAACTAACATTAATGGCTATATGTTTTGTCTGTTACTTAGCTACGGCCAAACTTGTCTCATGTAGGTTGGAGAGATCCTGTACAATTCAGTCATGTGGCAGAAATGGTGAAAAGCAGCGAACTGCCCCATTAACGAGTTTGAGATCTCTCATGATAGCTCTTCTGATACATGGCATATCGAAGGAGCGGGTTTGCAACGATTTGTTCAAATGACCAACTGGAAGTAAGTTTGAATGACTATCATGTATTGTCTCACAAGAGTATATTGTTGATGGTTAAATAGTTAATACTGTCTTGTGTTTTTTACGCACCTAATATGATATTGACGTCTACTTTTCTACAAACAGATATATGGACTCTGACATAAGGTTTCAGCACGTGCTAGAGGCATGCGGCGTTAACAAGTCTTTAATTAAACGTGGTGTGAAGGAAGGTGATACGGTCATCATAGGCGAGGTACGTTGCCTGGCTCTCAAACTAATATAAAATGGATTTATTTTGGTCATATTTCTGCTAATATCAAGTTATTGGGTAAAAGTATAAAATTTAAAGAAAAAAACAGAAACTAGTTGATCGATTTTAAGTCACCCGAACTATGCATAAATAGTCAAGTGCTTACAACCTCAAAGTTATTAAAAAAAGGTGGTATGAAACTCAAAAAAGAATGGTGGGTCAACCCAACCTATTTTGACATGCCTCTAAGGCCCCAAGAGTATCCCTATATTGATCCAAACCCGTCGTGTAACTTTGCCCATTTCGCGTCCTATATATATTAAATATAATATATGTTCGCATGTATTACAATCTTGGACTAATTGCAAGTCTTTTCGTTAATGCTAGATGGAGATGGTATGGCATGATTCTGCAACCACTTCTGGCCCCAACAGGAAGCTCTCAACAGAATCTGTGAAGTGGGCTAATTGGAAATGATCTATTTGGGATTAAAAAAAAATAGATTACATGCTAGTTAACAATAGGCGCTGGTTATTTATGAAGGTATACATCGTCAAACCACATATTTCTTGAGTTTATTTATTAATTCTTGCACAAGTCCTGGAAATCATACCCATGATGCTGAAACTTTTGGCTCATCATTGGTAAATAGCATATGGTTCCCTTGCTATTTTGCAATACATAAAGAACATATACTAACGGGGACTTTTATATGATCTTAGAGGCGGAAATTCTGGCCCTTTTACTTATGAGTTTGTTGATTTGGTTATGGTTTGTCCCTAATGGGTCACATGAAAAGTCTAGCGAAAATGGAAATGGGTCTAAATGGTCGACGGGTTGAAAGATAATCAAAGTGTTCTTAATGCCCACAATCTAAATCGATTTACTTTAAGAAATTAATACTATAGAATTTTTAATGAAAATGTTCACGGCTTGACCCGACCCGGACCATCAGGCCACCACATATACCTGCTCGCTTTGCCATCTCTAGGTTATTGCAAAGACTAAACCACTTGATCAAGTGTAACTGGGCATTCTTGGCTTTTACGTTATAATTATGCTCATTGTTGCGGCTTTCGCTAGCTTAAAACATGTTCTATATCGAGCATGAGCATATTCTGTTTGTTGAACCTAATATGTCCGCATTATTGCACAGTGCCTGACAGATGGTTAGTTACAGAAAAGGATCATCAGAAGATCAGAGCAGCAGTTCATATGTGTTAATGGAGCAAGTCTGTTCCTGTGTTTGTAGCATGTCAGTTGATGTATTATTTTGAGTCTTTCAATAGGATACAGATACACTGTTTATGTATGTATCATGTTAAGTTACATACAAGTTTTGATCGTTTATGGGAAAAAAAAATCCAATCTTGAAACTAAGAGCAAATCAGACAGGTCAGCCTTTTGTTAGTTGATAATTATTCTGTAGAAAATATACGAGAATACATCACCGGCAACTGCAGATGCTATAATGTAGCTCATCTTAAGCGTAAAAAAGACGAGCCTAACCCTGAAAAGTCTCTTGATAAGGCAATCAAGTCACTCCTTGTGTACTCTCTCAGTAAGTAGATTACAGTGATATGTTATAAACTCATATGATATTGCATAGACTAGTCACGTTTCCCAGCATGAAATGACACTCTTTTCGGTAGGCACCGAGTAACATTGCCTTCCACATTTTGGTACTGTTGTCTTTGCGGGCGTGGGCTGTGAAGCATTGGTGTGTATCAAAATTTTTGTCGATATAGTTATTTGGATTTATTATATATTATATAATATACTAAAAGTAGTATATATGTCAATGTGGCATGTTTGCTTAAATTTAGTTGACGAGTTATGATAATCTTGGAATTTATTACAACTAAATCTCAAAATTATCAACGGAGTTTGTAGATATAGAAACTTTTGTTACTAAGAATCGACCCGGCCGAGTTGTATGTGCAGTATTTTATTGTAGGTGTTTGGGGTAGTTGAGCACATCTTGTTCCTTTTTAAGCTCTGCCTATAGAATACCAAGGACCGAGCTATTACAGGAATAAGAGGATGTTCAGCTATCCCAATGCTCCACGACGAGATGCTATAATACCAACGTTCACAAGCTACGTTGGTGATTTGTTGTTTCTTTTGAGCAAAATTAGCCTTTCCATTGTTACAATTTAGAAACTAAATTAGCCAATCTACCAACAGATTTGGATTTTCGGTGCTGACAAATGTTACCTTTCTAGTAGCAGTCAACCTGGTTAACGAGTTTTTTGGCTCCACTGTTTACTCAAGCTAAGCTAGCTAAGCTAGAACATTGCTGTTAACCTATGCCATGTTCTCTTATCTCCCATAAGACGGCTAAAAACTGAACAGCATGTTTATTTTTGTTTCACTTTAATTAAATATTGATGCATCTTCTCCAACTAAAACATCTATGTTCGCAATGGTACTAATGACACTACGGTTTTCACGAGCTTTTTAACTTATGATGGTGAATGTGGCAGACTCGTAACTTAAGTTGAGTGTCATGTCAATGTCCGTGTATCCTATACGCGTTAATCCTATTCAATCTCAGTTAATACTATAAAAAGGAGGAAGATCACTTTGATCTCTTGTTTCGGAGAAATCAGTGGCTCACAAGGATAGCTTCCTTTCAAACCGTTCATCTTTGTCTGAAATCGAACATGATTCAGTTACCACTACATTCGTCCTAAACAAATGTCGATTTTGAAAATAAACAAAGTTTCAAGTAATTTCACTAATTATAGTCTCCCTCATTATATATATTAGCCGAGTACCAGTGCCTAGCGGCAGAGATGTCTAATTCGAGAAAAAAGTTGACGGCGAATGAATTTTTTTCAACAAATTTCGACGGCAAATAATGCTCAAAAGATCCTCAGGCGTGGTATCAAATACGATTCAAGTTTGAACCGTAAATACTATAATACATCCATCCACAAAATGTTATAATAAATCATCAATCATAGATATAGCGGTGATGGTGTTTAGTTTAAATATGGAATTAATAATATAGTAAGGTGAACATAGCGGCGAAAGTTTTATACAAATAATTAATTTGAATGGCAAAACTTTCCATTTGCGATTTCTATTGAAGACGGTAACGGTTGTGGTTTAATGTGTAAATCGGTCAACGACTCTCAACATTGGCCGGAAACCTTCAAATCTTGCCGAAAATACCCAAAACTCGTTGTAAAGTAGTTTTAATCACTTATAGTCGTTGTTTATATTTATTCCAATTTTTTTTTTCGGGAATACCTAAAACTCGCCAAAAATACTTAAAAACTTGCCAGAAATGCTAATCAGATTAATTATCGATTAATCTCGCCTAGACCGATTAAAAACTATAAGAAGGTCGACCGCCCAAGTACCAATTCGTTGTTTTTATGACCATGCCTATTATCTTGTTCACACCTTCCCAGATCAAACTTATTAAACTCATATTTTATTCTATTCATCACCCTTCACGCAGCTACTACCCACGTCTCTTTTTCTCCACCTTTAATCTTCTTTTCATTACATTAGTATCTTGCGATGGCCGATGGAAATTTTATTTGTCTAATTAGTTGTGTAATTATTCTATGAGTGCATTTTAAATGAAGCAACATTGACGTGATTGGGCTGATGCATAAATATTTATGTATCTTTTCTTTCTTTGTTTTACGTGTAAGATTGAATCTTTTTATGTAAATTAAAAAATGGTTTTGAAAAATCAACAAATGTGTTCATATCTTAATCTTTTGTTGAGCATACCTTGGTCCTTTTTGTTGAGTAGTTGTCGTAATTTAGTTTTAAACTTCGTTGACTATCGCCATACCGTTGTTGGTATTAAATTGTTTGTGTGTGGAGGATCTCGAATTTTAATGTAAACTCTAAAATCTTTCATCCCGCCAAGTAAACTTATTTCAAATTTCAAATAAATTTTGGTAATTTCTTACCTAATTTTCGCCAAAGATGCAATTTATGTGTATATAAATTATGAAGTTTAACATGTATTCATCCTTTCGTTTCGTAGAGCTTTGACATGAATTATGACGTTTAACATATCTTTCCTTGAGATCATGACATGAATTCATCACCACCCACACAAATGTGTTGTTTAATAGAGAGTATCCAAACACAATATGCATCCAGTAATATCATCACCCTAATAACTTCATAGGCCACAACAAAACGATAACGATTCACCAAAACCTTGTGACGTCGTCAATACTTTTAACACAAATTTAACTACGTAATTTTCCTACAAATTATAATAAATTTACCAACAATTTAGAACAAAATTTACAAATATTGTTAATACAAATAAACCGTAAAAACGTTTATTAATATTTAGCGATCTCTTTGTGTTTTGTTGATAACAAATATAATAAGTAAAATTATAAGGATACATGTTATTTTTGTAAAGCATTTACATATAGTCATTTAATACAAATTGTTGTAATAAATCATTTGTTGTAATAGTTTATTAGGATGGGTAAAAATCACAACCCATGGAGCATATCCATAACCCATGGTATTGACCCATATCCATTTGACTAGATGCATTGCATCTAGGGGTGTTATTCGGGTTGACCGGTCGGGTTCAGTCAACTCGGGTCGGGTCAAGTCGGGTCAAGCATAAAAAACATACCCGAACCCGACCTTTTTAAAACTCGGTCAACTCGGGTCGGGTCAATTCGGGTTGAGTCAAATCGGTCGGGTCACTGGTTCGGGGTCAACCCAGTATTTTACATTGTAAAAGTGTTGTTGAACCGGGTTAGTCGGGTTCGGCGGTCAAGGCTAAAAAAATATACCCGAACCCGACCTTGTTTAGAACTCGGGTCAATTCGGGTTGACCCGATTGACCCGAATATATGTTTGAACCCGATTGACCCAACCCCGAATTGACTCGGGTCGGGTTCGGGTCGGGTCGGGTTCGGGTCGGGTCAGCCCGAATGACACCCCTAATTGCATCTATTAGATACATTGTATCTAATGAAATACCCATGGACCAACCCAAAACCCATGACCCATAACCAAAAAACCCATGGGCAAAGAGGAGCGTCCCACGGATCCCTAACTTTATACTAGACGGATCCCTTAAGGGAGGGATCCGTGGAACAGTGGCAAGATTTTGCCTATAAATAGAGAGCCATTTCTTCATTTCTCTTCACCCCTCTTCTTACTAATTCTCTCATATACTCTTACTCTCTTCTAACAAAAGATCACTTGATCTAGAGAGTTGTTCTTCTTCTTTCTTATATTGTGATTCTCATATAGGCCCTTCTCTAAGGCGAGATCACGAGCTTACTATAAGTCATCCAAGAAAGGGGTCCTTGATTGATTTGTTCCTCCACAAGATTTCTGTAGCAAAGATCTTGTATTTGATATTTCACATAGTTGTTGTGTAATTGTGGTGTTGGTTTGGTCCTCCGTGTTACGGACTCGGTATTCAGCTTTGTAACGGAAAAAGGTGTAAGCAACGTTGTGAAGGCTTCTCCTCCAAGTTGAAGGAGTTTGTTGACATAGTGCTTGAACTCTCGAGTAGGTGACTCGGGGAGTGGAGTAGGGCAAGGAAGGTGTCCTTGTAGCCGAACCACTATAAATCGGTTGTGTCATTTCTTTCCCTTGCTTTACTTTATTTACTTTCATTACTCTTAGATCTATACTTTATCTTCATCCATATGATTTCACATAACATCGAAACTAAAGTTTTTAGAAACTAACTTAAAATCAAGAAACTATTCAACCCCTTCTAGTTTTCCACAATTGGCATCAAGAGCTAAGTTTATAAAAGTTTTAAAGTAAATCGTATTTTAAAAACTTTTCGATCTCTATGGGTTCGAAAACTACAAGGAAGGGCAATCTATGCAACGACCACCACTACTTGAAACTAATGGTTTTATAGGGGAGCGCGGTTCGAACCGCACGTAACCGACCCGGAACCGCAAGAACCGAGAACGCAATACTTATAATTTAGAACCGAGAACCGGACCGCAAAACATGTTTCGGTTCCGGTTCGGTTCGGTATTTCGTTCTACCCGAATAGAACCGCAATTTTTAAGAAAAAAAGATCTTTTCCTTGCGTGTTTGTTAGTTTATTTTCTTTCAGCCATGTGTGTTCTCCAATTCAGTGATTTCCTCTCGTTTTAAGAAAAAAGTAATTTTTCAAAGCCACACGGTTCGCATTATTCTGATCATATTTAATAACCATGTTGCAAGTTCAGTTGACTTAAGGTCAACACTTCATTTTTTTTGCTACTTTTAATTTTCAAGTTTGTTGGATTGCCAAGTTTATGTTGTATTCAAATTCAATATCTTAGCAAACTTCAATAGCTTTACGGGTGTCATTGTTTTAACGTTTAAAGTAATCATAGTTTATGTGTTTTAGAAAACCAAAACTCGGTCAAAACTTGTTTCTCTCATATGACTAGTCGCTCATCATAAGTTCAAAATTTCAAATGTTGAATGACAAAGAAGTGATGTTCAAAAAAAAAAAAAAAAGAATGGCAAAGAAGTGTTTGAAGATGGTGTCATAATATCTAGCGAATAGCTTAAATGCTAAACATTTGAATTTGTTCTAAAGCCCACCCAATTAATATTCCTTTAAAATATACATGAGCTTGTGAGATGTATAGCATGTATACGACTAATAACTAGCGGTTCTTGGGTTCAAAACCGAGACCATGGTTCGAATCGAACCGAACCGAACCGAACCGAGAACAGAGATTTAAAATATTGAAGAACCGAAAACCGAACCGCTGGTCCAAAATTTGGTCCGGGTTGGGTCGGTTCCGGTTCGGTTCTCGGTTCCGTTCGGTTCTCGGTCATTTTGCTCACCCCTAGTTTTATATATTGGAAAAATAGATTCGAAACGTATGTGAAGTCTAAAGATATTGATCTTTGGTACATCATTGTTGAAGGCGATTTTGAAGCCACCTCAAAAGATGAAAATGGAGTTTTAGTTAACATACCTCATGATAAACTCTCCGATGAAATTAAGTAAAAGCTTTCCAAAAATAGTGAAGCTAAAATGGTTTTGTATAATGCTTTACCCAAAAAGGAATTCGAAAGAATCTCTATGCTCAAAACCTCTAAAGAAATTTGGAACTCTTTAGTTGTAACTCATCAAGGTAATCAACAAGTGAAAAACAATAAAATAGATCTATATGTTCAACAATGTGAATAATTTTCAATATCGGATGAGGAAACTATAGATTATTCTTTTGCTAACTTTAATACTATAATTACATCTTTCCAAGCACTTGATGAATCTTTTTCTAGCCGTAACCATGTTAGGAGATATCTAAGGGCACTTCCATCCAAGTGGAGATCTAAGGTGACGGCAATCGAAGAATCAAAAGATTTGACAATCCTCACCCTTGATGAACTCATAGGCAATTTAAAGGTCTATGAGCTTGTCCTTGCTAAGGATTCTGAAGCCTCAAAAGTGAAAGAGAAGCACAAATCTCTTGCCCTCAAAGCCAAGAAGGGCTCAAGTAATGAAGAGAACTCCTCTTCGGATAGTGATGACGAGGAGTATGCCATGGCGGTAAGGGACTTCAAAAAGTTCTTTAGAAGGAAGGGAAGATACGTCAAACAACCGTATGACGACAAGAAAGGATTCCGGAAAAGCAAAGAGGACGAGAAGCCAAGGGATGACCGTGCTTGCTTTAAATGTGGGGACCCAAACCACTTTATTAGTAAGTGTCCCAAACGCGATGATCAAAAGGCATTCGTGAGCGGCTCGTGGGGAATGAGCGAGGAGGAGGACGAAGAAATTTGTCTCATGGCAAATGACGAGGTATGTCACGAATACTATAGTAGCTCATCAATAGATGATGACTCATTGCATAATGAATATGATAAACTTTGCAAAATTAGTTTAAAGTAATCAACAAAACAAGTTTTTGAAAAATAAAACCAACGCTTTAGATAAGGAAGTCATAGAGTTAAGGGCAAAATTGAAACGCCTAGAAAAGGGCAAGACAACAAGTGGCGAATGTGAACTTTATGCTCAACTTCAAACACTAGTTGATCAACTAGATTCTAAGATTGCTAGAATGAGTACTAATACTCTAGATATGATATTAGATAGTGTTAAAATAGAAACAACCAAAAGGTTTAGGTATTCAAAGAACTAGATGCGTCAACTAGTGAAAACAAAGAAACATAATTCAGAAAAGCAATAGAAAAACAAGCCATCGTTGTGGCGGATCCCACAAAAGGGAACCCGCTAGTGTACAACCAGGATCCGTGGGTCTGCAAAACAAACAAAGGTAATAACATAGCTTCTTCTTCTAGAACCGATTTTGTTATTGTTAATAAGAAGAAACCAACTCATATTACCATTAGACAGCCACCCCCAAGATATAATCAAAGTGTTGTAAGAAACAAATGTCCATCTTTTTCAAAACCAAACACATATAGGAGACCTAATAATGTTTACCCGAGAAGTAACCATCAAATGGGATGGAACCCAAATATGCAAAATGGTTTTCCATTTCAAAACTTTGCACCATGGAATGCATATTCACCTTATCCATACATGTCTAACATGAATGGAATGTTTAACACTAATGGACCCATGAACAAATGGGGACCAAACTTTTGAGTTAATTGTTTTCTTAGGTGTGCTTAAAGGTCGACCTAGATCCGGATGAATGGGTCAAGGATAGCGGGCACGAGGCACATGACCGCAATAAAGATCTATTCTCCACATATGAATCCTTCAATGGAGGAAATGTAGTGTTTGGAAATAGCAAAGCAAAATCATCGGTAAAGGTACGATTTCTAACAAATCTCTAACCATTAACGATGTGTGTCACGTAGAAAACCTAAACTTTAACCTCTTAAGTATAGGACAAATATGTGATAAAAAGTGCAATGTACTTTTACCAAACCGTAGTAAGATATTAAAAACGGCATAACCAAAGGAAGGGAATTTGGAAACAAGGAGTCTATGTCATTAAAATTGGTAATGAACCTAAAGACAAACTTTGTCTTACTTCTATGGATGATACTTGACCTTATGGCATCGAAGATTGGGTCATGCCAATATGCGACTTCTTCAATCGCTATCATCCAAAGATCTAGTAAGAGAGCTACCTAAATTAAAATATGAACATCACTTTTGTGATGCTTGTAATGTAGGAAAACAAGTCCATTCTAGTCACAAAGCTAAAAACATGGTGTCTACAACTAAGTGTCTAGAATTACTACATATAGATTTATTTGGTCCATCCGCTATCCAAAGTTATGGAGGCAACTACTACACTTTGGTTATAGTGGATGATTATTCTAGGTACACATGGACTAAATTTTTAAAGAACAAAACTGAAACGCTTAATTACTTTGAAATATTAAGTAAGAAAATCCAAAGACAACTAGGAAGTCCTATAGTGTCTATTAGAACGGATCATGGTAGGAATTCGATAATGAAGTGCAATTTGGAGCCTTTGTGACACTAATGGTATTACTCACAACTTCTCGGCTCCTCGCACTCCACAATCGAATGGGGTAGTTGAAAGAAAGAATAGAACCCTACAAGAAATGAGTCGCACCATGCTAAATGAGCAATCCATACCTCAAAAGTTTTGGTGCAATGCTGTTGATACCTCAACATACATACTTAATCGAGTCTTAATTAGACCAATCTTAGGTAAAACTCCATACGAGTTACTTCGAGGCAAAAAGCCTACGTTAGATCACTTTAGAGTCTTTGGTAGCAAATGTTTTCTACTTAACACTAAAGATTACCTTACAAAATTTGATCTTAAATCAACCGAATGTATCTTTTTAGGTTACTCTCCTAATAGTAAAGCTTACGTCATATTAAATAAAGAAACAATGAAGGTTGAAGAGTCATTAAACGTTAAATTTGATGAAAGTCCACCCCAACCCTCTCCACCTCTTGTCGATGACGAGATTGTCGAAAGTGAAGCTATTGTAATAAAGAAAAAGATAAACGAAGAAGAACCTTTAAATGAAGAAATCATAAATATTAAAGAGTCCAAATATCACCCCGTAGATAAGGTCATAGGAAAGCTAAATGAAAGAACTTTAAGGTCTCAAGTTCAAAACCAAAGTAGCTTGTTTTGTTTTGTCTCAACCATACAACCTAAAAATACACAAGAAGCCATACAATATGAAAGTTGGGTAATGGCTATGCAAGAAGAGTTAAATCAATTTATTTCTAACGATGTTTGGACACTTGTCCCTCCATCTAGTAATCAAACCATAATAGGAACCAAATGGGTTTATAAAAACAAGTTAGATGCAAACGGTGTAGTGTCTCGAAACAAAGCTAGACTCATTGCCAAAGGGTATAATCAACAAGAAGGAATAGACTTTGATGAGACCTATGCCCCCGTGGCTAGATTAGAGTCTATAAGAATACTTCTTGCTTATGCTTGTGCTAATGATCTTAAGCTTTATCAAATGGATGTCAAAAGTGCTTTTCTAAATGGTTTTATTAATGAAGAAGTATATGTAGCTCAACCTCCGGGCTTTATCGATTTTGAAAAACCTAAACATGTATATAAGCTAAAGAAAGCCCTTTACGATCTTAAACAAGCTTCAAAAGCTTGGTATGATAGACTCAAGTCATTCTTAATAAAACACAACTACACCATGGGGTTAGTTGACAACACACTTTTTACTAAGAAAAGAGAGTCACATATAATCATTTTTCAAATATATGTAGATGATATTATATTCGGATCTACTTGTCAAGACATGTGTGATGATTTCTCTTAAATCATGCATGACGAGTTCGAGATGAGTATGATGGGAGAACTTAGTTTCTTTCTTGGTCTACAAATCAAACAAGTAGAAGATGGTATCTTCTTTAATCAATCTAAATACATTAAGGAAATGTTAAAGAAATTTGGTTTAGAAGAGTCAAAACCAATTAGGACACCAATGTCATTCGACACTAAACTCACAAAAGATGAAGACGGTGAATCCGTTGATAACACTAAATATCGTGGCATGATTGGTAGTCTTCTCTATCTCACGGTTAGTCGGCCGGATATCATGTTTAGTGTTTGTCTATGTGCTAGGTTTCAAGAAGATCCTAAAACATCACATCTAGAAGCCGTCAAAAGGATATTTAGATACATTAAGGGTACAACTCAATTAGGATTGTGGTATCCTAAGGGTATGGGAGTAGAAACAATTGTATATGCAGATTCTGACCATGCAGGTGATTATGTTGACCGAAAAAGTACAAGTGGGGTATATACTTTTATGGGATGTTGTTTAACATCTTTGTTCTCAAAAAAGCAAACGGCATTGGCCATATCAACAACCGAAGCCGGATATGTCTCCGCCGGCAAAGCATGCCAACAAGCACTATGGATGAAACAAGCGTTAGTTGACTACGACATTCATCTAAGTGACATAGCCATCCTATGTGACAACAAAGGTGTCATCGATTTAAGCAAAAATCTGGTATTTCATTCTCGCACAAAGTATATAGAGATTCGTCATCACTTAAGAGACAAAGTTCAAAAGGGGAACATCTCTATTGAGAAGGTAGCGTCCGAAGACAACATAGCCGACGTCCTCACCAAACCGTTGAAGCGGGAACAATTCAACCTACTTCGTCTTGGTCTTGGTCTCATGGAACAATCGTCGTAATTTGCTTTTTAACTCTACAAGGTATGTAAACACTAGCCTTCTTCTTTCTGAGTATAAGATCTCTATTTCACGCACAACTCACAAGCAATACGGGAATTTTCAAAACCCAAGATAAGTTTTCGTTTATAACTCATAGTTTTCTCTTATTTTTCAAGATAGGAACAAGTTGCAAACACGTAATTACATACACATTTTCTTTTCAAAGGATAAACGTTTTATTCACACATAGAAACCTCTTTTCAAAATGTTTTCTAAAAGATACCTCTTCCCGTATCAATCTCAGAAAAGCCATTTCTCACGTCTAGGACAAATCGCCTTTTCATTATTAATACAAAGTAAAAACCCGTTTTCATTGCATCTCATGTCTTTTGCATGCTAAAGAGGACACATAACCAATATGTGTTTTCGGGTACATTCATCTAAGCAACAATGAATTAGAAGCACTCGAGTTATCTCACATAATAGTATGCTTTTTCACTTCTAGTTTATTTTTCCTTTCTTCTTAGGAGTCGAGATAACCGCAACTCCAAATGGTTTGTATATAGGCACACACTAGGCACAATTGTTTCAAAAAGGAAAATTTTGAGCTGCCCGAATCACTAGTACCACGGATCCCAGCCTTAATGCTGGACGGATCCCTCAAGGGAAGGATCCGTGGGATCCGTGAGACAGAAGCTAGTTTTATCTTCTATTCTTCTAACTTTGGATGAAAACTTCAATATTTTTCATCATTTATTTTTAATTTGGAGTATGTTATTTAATGCTTGTGTTCTCATGATCACATGCCTTAAATTCATATCTAATCACTAGATTTTAATCCACATTTTTGGGTCAAGCATTCATTTCAATTCATTATTATTCTATAAGTAGGATTCCCAAAATGCTTGCATATTCATCTCAACTTCACAAACACACACCACCACCATGTCATCAAAAAGATCTTCCAACTTAGATGAATCACCTAGTGCAAACAATCCCTTTCAAGAAATCCAAAATTTTTTCCTTCCACCTTCCAAAATACCAAAATCAAAATCTAGGAAATCCGCACGGATTAGCATCCGACCATGTTGTTTAGCAAAACCATCATCGAATGGTTCATCACCAACCACTAATTCACCACAAGATGCTTCCATTATAGCACCTCCTTCGTCACCAACAAGTACACTAACTTCATCACCCATCAACTCACCACCTAAGGTCACTCTTTTGGAACTCCTTAAGACTCCAACAAGATCTCAACAACCAAAACAAAAAGAAATAGTCTTTTTAACACCTCCCACTTCTCCAAACACAACTTTCAAAGACATTGAAACCTCACCACCCTTAGCTCCCATATTGTTACAAGAACATCTAGGTTCTTTTCCACCACCACTTCCAAATATTCCGGACTTTGATCCGCTTTTTTCTAACTTTTCCACCACAACTTCCGCATCTCACAAATCAAAATCGCCCGGAAAACTTCCGCACTCATTACCCACATCACTTACATTGTGAACATTGCCAATCCACTAGGGATATTGCAATAGAAATTAGGGAAGAAATGCGAGTCATACTTAACCTCATTCTTGATCGCATCCACACCATTACTCATCCAAACCTCCATCCATAACCTTATGCAAGCATGGAAGGAATCATTATTACTATTTTTATTTTTAGTACTTTTCTTTTGAGTCATTTTTAAGAACAAGTCTTGTTCTTACTTTTACATGCTTGTATGTGGCGTGGCATAAATACCACTACATTTTGTTGTTTTATTACAAGGCCTTGTTTACATACCTTGGTTCCCAATCTTGATTCTCGTCAATCACATGATTATTTATGCATGTTACTACTAACCTTTTCTTTGTAGGATTTTTTATTTTTCTCACTTGACGCCCCAATCTAGGGGGAGCTACCGTCAAGGGGGAGTAAGCGATACGTGGACTATTTTTCCACCTTTTATTTCTTCGATTGGTTAACTTTTTGTTTCGACAAAAAGGGGGAGAAGAAGTAAAACTTAGGCTTTCAAAACATACATCTAATCTTAAGTTTTACTCATCATAACATTATGTTTTGTCATCAACAAAAGGGAAGATTGTTAATACAAATAAACCGTAAAACGCTTATTAATATTTAGCGATATCTTTTGTTTTGTTGATAACAAATATAATGTTATCATAAGTAAAATTATAAGGATACATGTTATTTTTGTAAAGCATTTACATATAGTCATTTAATACAAATTGTTGTAATAAATCATTTGTTGTAATAGTTTATTAGGATGGGTAAAAATCACAACCCATGGAGCATATCCAACCCATGGTATTGACCCATATCCATTTGACTAGATGCATTGCATCTATTAGATACATTGTATCTAATGAAATACCCATGGACCAACCCATAACCCATGACCCATGACCCCTAACCAAAAAACCCATGGGCAAAGAGGAGCGTCCCACGGATCCCTAACTTTACACTAGACGGATCCATTAAGGGAGGGATCCGTGGGATCCGTGGAACAGTGGCAAGATTTTGTCTATAAATAGAGAGCCATTTCTTCATTTCTCTTCACCCCTCTTCTTACTAATTCTCTCATATACTCTTACTCTTTTCTAACAAAAGATCACTTGATCTAGAGAGTTGTTCTTCTTCTTTCTTCTATTGTGATTCTCATATAGTCCCTTCTCTAAGGCGAGATCACGAGCTTACTACAAGTTATCCAAGCAAGGGGTCCTTGATTGATTTGTTCCTCCACAAGATTTCTGTAGCAAAGATCTTGTATTTGATATTTCACATAGTTGTTGTGTAATAGTCGTGTTGGTTTGGTCCTCCGTGTTACGGACTCGGTATTTAGCTTTGTACCGGAAAAAGGTGTAAGCAACGTTGTGAAGGCTTCTCCGCCAAGTTGAAGGAGTTTGTTGACATAGTGCTTGAACTCTCGAGTAGGTGACTCGGGGAGTGGAGTAGGGCAAGGAAGGTGTCCTTGTAGCCGAACCACTATAAATCGGTTGTGTCATTTCTTTCCCTTGCTTTACTTTATTTACTTTCATTAATCTTAGATCTATACTTTATCTTCATCCATACGATTTCACATAACATTGAATCTAAAGTTTTTAGAAACTAACTTAAAATCGGCAAAACTATTCAACCCCCCTTCTAGTTTCCACAAATATAGTTGCAAAAAAATTTACATACCAAAATGCACAAATTAAACATAAAAATACACAAGCTTTACATAAACTTATGTCAAAAATACCAACAAACATTAAGAGGTAGCCAACCATTTTCCGGTAGCAGCAATCGGCACAACAACATATTCTCATTGTCGGAGTAGATTCCTAGAGTTAAGCGATTCGGCGAGATCTATAGATCTATAAAATAAATATAAACAATGATGTTTAAACAAATTTAGCAAAAATTAAAACCAAAAAACTATAACAAATTCATAGATCTAAAATAAAATGAAACTTTCCGGCAAGAATAAGCCTCTTCACGATAGCGAGAACCCTCTTCGCAACAATGGCAACGGCTTAAAATGTTTCGGCGAGACATCATGCACTAACAAAAATACCAAAACATTAATATACATAGATTAAAAAAAAACTATAGATCTAGAAATAAAATCTATAGCTCTACAAATAAAATCTATAGATCTAAAAAAAAGCCTTCTAAACTCATAGATCTATTAAAAAAATACCTCAAAACTTGAAAAACTCTTTTGGTGATCGTGGGTCTTGGTAGTTCCTCCTCGTGGTAGTGCTATTGTGGTGGTGGGATGACGGTGAAGGGTGGATTTCGGTCGCGGTCTCGTGGAGTCGGGTGGTGGTGGTGGTGTGTGTTGTGGTGGTGGGGATAGTGGAAAAGATGAGATGTTTTTTCTTTTTGTGAAATGAGAGGGATTTTTTTTAGTTGTAAGATGAGAGTGGTTGTGTGTGTGTGTTTTCTTTTTTGGAAAAAGTGAATCGGAAGTAGATAGATGAGAGGGTGGGTGTTTGTGGGGTATTACCATGCAAAGTTATAGTCATTTCCTTCATCAAAGCCCATTCATTTTACCATGAAAAGTTATAATTGTTTCCTTAATTACCATGCAAACTTATACTGCTTTCCGCATTGCGACCAATTTATTTTTTCCTTAATGACTATGCAACCTTATACTCGTTTCTCGCATTAGAGCCATTTCAATTTGCCTTGACCATTCAACATTTTTTAACATTCAACAATTCAAGTTTGACCATTTTTCCTTTTTATGTAGTAAAGATATCATCTCTACCCACTAAAATTTATTAACATTTGTTGAAATACAAAATGTACACTATTTTTTAGAACATCTATAAATATAAATATAAACAGTTATTTTATGACATAGGAAGTAGCATTTATATTCAAGAATTTTACCATGTTTAGTAACTTGGGGTTTGATTGTACAAAAAGATGCACATACCAGGCCGTCAATGGTGATTGACGGAATTAGGGGTGATGGTGGTGATGCCGAGTGCAAGATAACCTGAAAATAAGAAATAAAAGACACTACGTTAGACATAGCACGAGAGGAAGCCCCCGCGAACCGCCTCCGGTGTGAGAATCATTTATGGTGATTATGTTATGAAATTATTGAGGTAGAGAAGATGATATCTCATATGTTAATTTAGGTCACATACCTCTGTTGACCAGCTCTCCTTTGACCAGTTCTGTTTGACAAGCTCAATCATACCCATGTTCATAGGTAGAGAAGCTATGACCTTTAGGCTTCGAACCTTGTCGGTTTCCGGGCCGAACATGGCTTTTACAGGGATTCGATAAGGCTTCGAAGCTTGACAGAGGTCAGGCTTTGAACCTTGACAGAGGTGGGGCTTTGATAGGGCTTCGAACCTTAACAGAGGCCAGGCTTCAAACTCGACTGAGGTTAGACTCTGTGAATGTTTTGGGTGAAGGTTGGCGGATTCCCTTGCAGTAGCCATTGTGAATGACTTTACGCCAAAATTATGTGTAGGACGAATGCGTAGGCTTCGTCCTTTAGGAGGGTACATCATTACCCTTTGTTCAAATGGTAAGCTACGTACCAGAGTGACGGTAACGCTCGTTAGCAAAGCGGAGGGTAGGTCATCAAGCCCCCAGTCTAATGTTATGCATGCGAAGAGTGCAGGGCTTTAGACTTGTCATTGCTTTGTTAAAAAAGACTTAGTAACAATTTATGCTACTTTTGTTTTGTCAAATTCAATATAAAAGTACATGTACTTGTTTTTAATAGCCTACATTTAACCCTATCGTGGTGGATACCTCATTAAGCCCCTAGTCTAATGTTACGACTTTGTAAGAGGCGTGAGGTTAGACTTAAGTACTCCTGAAATCCATTGTTATATAAAGAGCATGTGTATTAGGTTTTTCCATATAACTTTCGCTTTTATTTATAAACGAGTTTTATCGGAACCTATTTGTACATAAGTTGAGTTGTCGAAAGGTACCAAGGTTTGCGTACAAACTTGGCTCTATTTTATCATGCATGCCATTGATAAGGTTTTAAAAGGTACCATTTTGAGGGGTCGTTTAAGTCCTTATTTGAACACTATTGTATCCGTTATTGCTTAATATCGTTCCTTTTCACTTTTAGGTCTCGTGAAGGCAAAATCTTTGGAATGGCACTTATTTGGACGAAAAGGCGCGAATATATGAAGAAAATGGCCAAAGTCAAAATCGAGACACTCACGCTTGTTGAAACTAGAAGGCGACGGCGTCGGTGTTAATGGCGACGCCGTCCCAAAATTATTGTGACGGTCCCGAACCCAAAACTCGTATTTTCAAGTGGCGACGTCTAGTTGTGAAAGAGTAGACCGTCGCTACTCGTGACGGCCTAGATGCAATCCGAGACGACGCCGGTGAAGAGGACGGCGCCACGGACATAAGGTGATGCCGTCGCAAGGTTAACGTGGCCAAGACGAAACCCTAATGACGGCGACATGACGGCGTCACTAAACATAAGGTGGCGCCGTCGCAATTGTAATCTTATATATAGAATCCGAATTTTTCGGTCTTTGGTGGAGAGTCTTTGGAGTAAAACCTAAAACCGAACCTAAGGTGTCTTGTACAAGATTTTAGGGTTTTAAACCCTATCTTACATCAAGATAAGTCTTTACTTCATTAATTCAATTATGTCTTTGATTATTTGTGTGTATGCTTGCATGTTCTCCATGTCCGGCTAATTTATTTGTGTGTTTGCTTAGTAAGTATGAAACTTAATTATTGAATATTGATTGGTTGTTTCTTATCTTAGTTGATTAATGATCTAGTAATGCGATAGGTCATTCGTTGTGTACTTAATGCTTGATTCATCTTTGTGAACCTTAGAATATAATTACCTGAGTAGTTGTAGGCTAAACCATCCAAAGAGCGCCTTAGAGTAGGAGTTTATAATCCCTAGTGGGTTTGTAGACAAGACCCTTTGGTAAGTTCAAAGAGTTAGGGAGAAACGCATACCCTACAACTTTAGACACACAACGCAACTAGGAATAAGGACGTGACAACTCAACCATCAATAGGAGATAATTAAGGAGTAATACAAACTAAGTAAACACATCTTTAAACTATCATACGAGCACACATTAATTAGACATAGACTCCCACAACCTTAGTTTAGATAATTAGATAATAGTAGAGTAATCGGTAGAAATACCAACCCCCCAAATCCAATACCGAGATTCGTACCTTTCCATTTCATAAAATATAAAAAATACAAAATAATCTTCCTCAACCTTAACCTTAGCGTAGTAACTCCTTACTAGCATTCCTATTCCCCAGAGAACGATATCAATACCCGTGGCTTACCCTAATTACTACACTACAACGATTAGGTTCACGCCTGGGGTGTTATAAAACTTGCTCAAGAAAAGGAAGTTTCCTTGACCCCGAACGACGCGTGTAGCGTTATCAAGTTTTTGGCGCCACTGCGGGAATAGAATAGCTAGTTGGTAGTCCACCTCGTTTAGGTTCTTTGCTTGATTCCTATCAAGTAAATTTTTCTTATTTTTAGCTTTCTTAGTCTATCCCCTTCTTCGTAACCTTTGTTCGTAACCCCATCACTTTTCATCATGGAAGGTGATAACCAACCACCACTCGTTAACCAACAACCAAACAACGCTTCACCACCAAACAAATACCCATCTTGACCCACCTCGCTAACCAACTTCGAGCCCGTATCATGAGTGAGATTGGAGAGCTTAGGAAATTAAATATGATAATTGAGAATACACTGAGGAAGCCCTTAAGGAATCGATCAACCTCTAGATAGTGATTCGACTACAAGTGATTCGGATGATGATCTAGAAGAAGGAGATTATAAGATGTTAGAAATTATGGAGGGTAGTAAGGAGAAGGGAGAACTTAGGGAGTACTTTGATTCATACCCTAAAAGGAAAGAAACCGCTTATCACCATAATGTGGTTAATTTTCCAAGACCACCTTCGAGCCTCATATAAGGAGGAAACCCTAAAACATCAAAATACCGTGTATGATTGGATACTTATACAGGATCACACCTACATTGACTATAAGGCACCCATGAATATAATGTCTAGGATCTATTACAATTGGATCATGAGCAAAAAGCTAGAGCCTGTGAGGGACCCCTTTCGCCCTAGGAAAGCAAGTAACTATGTGGGGAGGGTTAAGGGATTGCACGTGTTCATAGGTAATTTCACATATAGGTGTGATTTCATGATTCTGGAAAATGTCAAAGGAGTTATTGATGGGTTTTTAGGAGACGTGATACTTGGGAAACCATTTATAGAAGAGTCTAAGATGGTTTATGATAAAGAGAAAGGGATAATCGAGTTCTCCAATGAAACCGAGAATGTTAAATATATAATGCCCCACAAAAATAAGAATTTTGAGGGCATGGATAATTTAGATGTAGATAACATTCCGGCATTCGAAGTAGACTGGAAGAACAAAGTTTACTACACTGCTTGTCTTGAACTAGGGCCTGAATATATTCGTGATGAAAGAAGAGTTAAGGAGATCGAATGGGCCTCTAAGATTAGGGCAACGTAGGAGCATGACTATGAGTCTAGCTACAAGACTCTTAAATAAAGAAAAGCGTCGTGGAGGCAACCCATGTTTAATTGTTTGCTTGTTAGTGTCATATATTTTTATTAATTGTTTATCCTCATGTTTAAATTTGTAAAATGCTTTATTTTGTTTTTAACCTCGTCTTAATTGCATATAAAGGTATTTTACATAAGGGATAAGTGTAGGAGGATTACACGTTTTCAAAAGAAACGTAAACATGAGAATAACAATTAACTAAAAGATATTTATGTTTGTTTGTTCGAGTCAAATGCTTGTATCGAGTCATAATGGATGTTTTGCGATATTTTTCGATTACTAAAGATGTAAATTTTCCGAAATTTTTCCGAAAATCGCACCGCTTTTTGTCGGGATAACTGACGGCGTCAGATTGCAACTGACGGCGTCGAAGGAGTAAAACATCGATTACCTTTTTCTCGCTTTTCGAGCTACTTATAAATTTTGGAATTTTCCAAGTCTTAATTTTCTTAGAAATTGTAAACATCCATTCCACAAGCATTATATCCTAGTTTAAATCGAGTCTTATATATTATTACCGCCGATTTTACGAAGGTTTCGTTTGTTTTCTTCAAGTGTGCGGTTTAGTTTGTCAAGAAGAAGTTACATAAGATTGGAGGAGCTTTTCACGCAATAATTCTTCTTGAAAAGGATTTAACCACCACTTTACACGGATCCTACCGAGCTAATCGGGGAGTATTAGTTTCTTCGTTTTAATTACCTTCTTTATCATAACTTTGATACTTTCGGGAACATTGGGGACAATGTTCGGTTTAAGTGTAGGAGGGAAAATAAAACGGAACTTTGAAACTATGCTTATCCTTGATTATTTGCTTTGTCCAAATGTGATTGTGTAATAAACCATGAGAAAATGTCGGTTAGGGTAATTTTGGCACCAAATTTAAAATTTTTTATGACATATAGGAGTGAGCCATTAGTCTTAACAAAAGCGTCTCATGGATAGGAAGTTATATGACTAGCACAAAACCCTTTACCACCCAAATTCCACCAAAATGTGAGGATCGCCCTTAGATTAGTAGGAATTAAAGCATTCATCTTTAATGCTTAGAGTGTGAACCGTAGTATATTAGATTCTAGAACTTGTTTTGTGATGCATTCCTAGATCGCAAGTGAGGCTACACTTGTGTAGTTAGGAATAACTAAATGATAAGAGGCATTAGGATAACCCTTGTTTGATACCGTAATATAATTACTTCTTCCACATCGGTTGAGTAATTCCCCACACCCTTTGCGTTGTACTCATCTTTAGTACACGATACCCCTAGTTAACCCTCGAGCCTATCCTTTTCGGGTTCTCGTGATGTTTCGGTTTTCCGAATATCAATGAAGAGCATTGTTTACACCCCACCCCAAATATACACCCAAATTGCCTTAGCCTACCCCTTATGCACTCACTTTTAGTGCAAATGTTTGTTATCACCCTAAACCCTTAGTTCAATTATCCGGTTGCTTGCATGAGTTGCTAAGTCGAGTCATATCCTTTGTATACGCTTTGGGACGATTGGGATTCATGGGAAAAGTTAAAGTTTATGAAATGACGGGAAGGGAACGTTAAATTCAAATTCCCTTTGTTTGCGTAATAATGTACCCCAAGTGTTTTGATCTTTTCAATTGGGTCAAATTAGTGTTAGAGTAATAAAACTCAAGTTTAGGGATGTGCCTAAATCCCTAGTATTTTGATGTTATCTTAGAGGATGGTAGAGTAAAAGTGTATGAAAAAAAAAATCGAAAAAAAATAGAAAAGAGAAAAAAAAAAAATAGAGTGAAAAAAAAAAAAAAAAAAAACATACGGCTACCATCCTACATCTATCTTTAAATTTATGTTTATTTATTTCAGTTATCTAGAGTTTAGAGTGTCGAGTCTTGGCTTAGCAACGCCATTCTTCATATGCTTGTAACATAGAGATTTTTGACTTGCCACCACTAAATAGCCTATCCCACCAAACCCTTATTTCCCTACCGTAAGCCTAACATTACAACCCTTTAAAAGACCTCTTTGATAGTCTTTCCTAGGTGCTTACGCCAAAGCGATGGAGGTTTGATCTATTCTCAAGCCTATGGTAATCTATGTACTAGGACCGGTTAATGAGTGTTTATCTTCCATTTCCTATTTGTTATATTTCATATATACACCGAGAGAGATGTGAGTATCCAAACACCCCATGTGAGGTGCTAGTATGTAATTCCGTGCTTGTTATGACTTTTTGGGGCTTATATGTGTTGTGGACCGTTTAGAATTAATGCTTCATGACCCCTAACTTATAAATTAATTGGCTAAAAGCACATTTGCTTGAGGACAAGCAAATAACAAGTGTAGGGATATTTGATAAGGTTTTAAAAGGTACCATTTTGAGGGTCGTTTAAGTCCTTATTTGATCACTTTGTATCCGTTATTGCTTAATATCGTTCCTTTTCACTTTTAGGTCTCGTGAAGGCAAAATGCCGGAATGGCACTTATTTGGACGAAAAGGCGCGAATATATGAAGAAAATGGCCAAAGTCAAAATCGAGACACTCACGATTCTTTGAAACTAGAAGGCCACGGCGTCGGTGTTAATGGCGACGCCGTCCCAAAATTATTGTGACGGTCCGAACACAAAACTCGTATTTTCAAGTGACGACGTCTAGTTGTGAAAGAGTAGGCCGTCGCTACTCGGGACGGCCTAGATGCAATCCGAGACGACGTCGGTCAAGAGGACGGCGTCACGGACATAAGGTGGCGCCGTCGCAAGGTTAACGTGGCCAAGACGATACCCTAATGATGGCGACACGGCGGCGTCACTAAACATAAGGTGACGCCGCGCAATTGTAATCTTATATATAGAATCCGAATTTTTCGGTCTTTGGTGGAGAGTCTTTGGAGTAAAACCTAAAACCGAACCTAAGGTGTCTTGTACAAGATTTTAGGGTTTTAAACCCTATCTTACATCAAGATAAGTCTTTACTTCATTAATTCAATTATGTCTTTGATTATTTGTGTGTATGCTTGCATGTTCTCCATCTCCGCTAATTTATTTGTGTGTTTGCTTAGTAAGTATGAAACTTAATTATTGAATATTGATTGGTTGTTTCTTATCTTAGTTGATTAATGATCTAGTAATGCGATAGGTCATTCGTTGTGTACTTAATGCTTGATTCATCTTTGTGAACCTTAGAATATAATTACACGAGTAGTTGTAGGCTAAACCATCCAAAGAGCGCTTAGAGTAGGAGTTTATAATCCCTAGTGGGTTTGTAGACAAGACCCTTTGGTAAGTTCAAGAGTTAGGGAGAAACGATACCCTACAACTTTAGACACACAACGCAACTAGGAATAAGGACGTGACAACTCAACCATCAATAGGAGATAATTAAGGAGTAATACAAACTAAGTAAACACATCTTTAAACTATCATACGAGCACACATTAATTAGACATAGACTCCCACAACTTTAGTTTAGATAATTAGATAATAGTAGAGTAATCGGTAGAAATACCAACCCCCAAATCCAATACCCGAGATTCGTACCTTTCCATTTCATAAAATATAAAAGATACAAAATAATCTTCCTCAACCTTAACCTTAGCGTAGTAACTCCTTACTAGCATTCCTATTCCCCTAGAGAACGATATCAATACCCGTGGCTTACCCTAATTACTACACTACAATGATTAGGTTCACTGCCTAGGGTGTTATAAAACTTGCTCGAAGAAAAGGAAGTTTCCTTGACCCCGAACGACGCATGTAGCGTTATCAGCCATAATGGCATATTATCGCATATGTTAAGCTCTAACAGGCTCCCGCACCTGATGCGAGGATCATGGGGGTGTCCCATGATTTTAGGTAACCGCCTGGTTAATGTCCCACGATCCCTATCTTGCAAGAAAAACCTTGATAGGGTTGTGAACGTGGGTTTGACTTGGTCTTATGAAACCTTTGCGTTAGTATCTTCGAAGAGCATACCCTGAAGGGTGTTGGGTTTCGATTGGCGACTTTCCAAAGTGGTAATCAGTGCTCGTGACTGTTATGCCAAAGAAGATTTTTGGAGGTTTGCCAAGTGTGTCGGAATGTAGTATCCGAGGTGACTATGAAGGGGAGACCTTCCAACTGAACAAAGGGTATATCATCAAGCCCCTCGGTGGAAAGTGATGCGTACATTTCGAATGTATTGCTTTCAACTTTAAAATTAAAAAGAAATACTTCCTTATGAAAAAATTTGAACAAGGATTAATCGTTTAGTATTATAAACCTCGAAGGCCGTATATTTTGTATGTGTATGAAGCCTATGGACTTCATTTAAGCAAAGTAGTAGTCCTTGGACAATTTACTTACTTTCTTTTGCTAGGCTATGGCCTTTATGCATGTTAAAATAATATCCCTTGTTTAGGATTTTAATTCCCTCACCCTTTTATGTTTATCATTTATGATAGGCCATTTTTCGACCTTTAAGTAAGCAAGTAAGCAAGAATGAAGGTTGTTGTGTTGGCTGTAACTTGACCCTAAGGGTGGAATGCACTTTTCAGAGACAATTTATTTTATGCTCTCTAGGCTATGGCCTATCTTTGAACAATTTACTTTATGTCTTTTAGGCTTCTGTCATATGCCACTATGTTAGTATTATCTACTTTGTATCCACTAATGCAGATTGAGGGACGATGCCTCGCTTTTGTTATCATGCTTGCCTTCTCTTACGTCATTTATCAAAGCTTTAAAATTTTACAACCTAAGGCTACAGTAGATAGATAGCCTTATTGTGTGTAAATTCTACACAAAGAATATTGCAACCAAATATTTTGATTGCTGACAGAGGGTCACGACCCACTCCGTCTTTGCCCTTATGGTTCGTAAGGCTTTGTATACCATTAAGACCTTTAGGAAAGTTAACGCGAAGTTGTTGGGATGCTTGTAGTAGCTCATAGGGCTTTGTTATACCTTATGTTATCCCTTCGACGTTGAAACTTATAAACGACTTAGCTGAACAAATCTTTGTTATAAAAAATGAAACAAGAGATCCGTGGGAAATGTGTTGTATCATTAATTAGGTAAGGAGGATTACATCATTTAAGAATTAAAACTTAAACACCTACCATCAATGCTTTTTTCCCAAGATGAGAAGGATTTTATACATTGATTTTAAATAAAATAAAGTAAGTTTTACAACTATGTAAATGGGAAGAGGTTATGTAATTATACTGGCAGAGTCAAGGCTTTGTAGTTGTGTCTAGATAGACACATCTAAATCATAGGCGAGGCTCTGTCACATCGTGTCTATAGAGACACTTTTGAATCATGTGAGCAGAGGCTATGCTCTTATTGTGTCGACGGAGACACTTATGGATTATGTTAATGCAGGCTATGCTCAGATTTATGTCAAGAGAAATTATATTAGCATAGGTGATGCTCCGTATTCATTTCTACAGATACGAAGATCTACATGTGTCAAGGAGAGTCTGTGATAGAGTGCTTATTTAAGTGAGGATTTACAAGTTTGACAACAAAGACAAGGTTATGCTTTTCTACTAGGGATTTATATTATTCCTAGCTTAGATCTTAGTCGTATGGTACACCCTAACTAGTGAGTGAGTGTGAGTCTCTGTCATCTCGACAAAGCTTGTGTCAAATGCCTTGTTAAAAGGATTTGTCAGCAATGGACTTATCATCACGGGTGACATAATAAAGCTTAGTAGATAATAAATTAAGGCTTACTTACATACATCATGCAATTAACATGTGTGGATTATGTTTTACGCTAAAAGAAACATGAAAGCTCTAATAGAGGTTCTAGGAATATATGGTATCCTTTGTCAATGTTGTACAATCTCCAATGATCATTGTGTCATATGCAGAGATCCATTAAAAGATGTTTTATAATCGTTTTAATAAACATCAAAAGTTTCATATGTAAATAATATGCTTTGTAGTGAAATAGAGGCGATTAGTTTCATAGAAAACATACCAGATTCACAAAGGGTATCCTCTGTCGTTAATGTACGGTCTCTGTTCACCTTGTGGTAAACATTTTGTGAAGGAAGGTTCTGGCCCTACTTAAGTGTACCATTATGTGCCCCAAGGTTACAACGGAGGTTGCCATAGAGACTGGAACATAGGGATGGTGATTTCAAGCCTTCTTCTCAGGAAAACCCATGACGAAGACTACGGTAGAGATTTTTTCTCATAACAAAATCGAACAGAGGTTACGACAGAGGCTGCTACGGATGCTACAACAGAGGTTACAAAGATTGCACAGAGGCTACGGTTTTGGCCATTCTTATTAAAACGAACCCCAACAGAAGCTTCTATGAAGGATATTAAGTTTGAATCTACTTCTTATAACTAACCCGAACAAAGGTTACAATAGAGGGTGCTGCAGATGCTGCAACAGAGGTTACGACAGAGGTTGATGCGAGGAATGCAACAGATACTATGAAAAAGGTCACGAAGATTGCCACAGAGGTTACTGAATTTGACCCTTCCTCTTAAGATGAACCCGAACAGAGGCTCCTTTTTCATAATAGGAACCCAAACAAGGGCTCTTACAAAGGTTATTGAGTTTGAACCTTCTTTGTAAAACGAACCCAAACAGAGGCTCATATGAAGGTTGTTGAATTTAAACCTTCTTCATAAAATGAACCCAAACAGAGGCTCCTACGATGGCTATTGAACCTTCTCTCCAAAACCGACCACAACATAGATTACAACAGAGGTTGCTACGGAGACTGCAATAGAGGCTCTTATGAAGGTTATTGACTTTAAACCTTCTTCTCAAAATGAACCCGAATAGAGGCTCCTGCGAAGGTTATTGAACCTTCTCTCCAAAACAGACCATAACAGAGGTTACAATAGAGAGACACTACATTAGACAGAGCGTGAGGGGAAGCCCCCATGAACCGCCTCTGGTGTGAGAATCAATTGTGGTGATTATGTCATGAAAGAATTGAGGTAGAGAAGATGATATCTCACATGTTAACTTAGGTCACATATATCTATGATGACTTCCTTATTTATAGGCATAATAATCTCACAGAGCAGTTACAGAGAGTGTGTGGAGAAATTTACAGAGGTCATGGCTGAGATCATGGTCATGATGCTCTTCTTTGACCGCCTGTTTGACCACTCAATCATACCTCGTTCATAGGTAGAGGCTATGACCTTTAGGCTTCAAACCTTGTAGAGGCGGACTCGAACAAGGCTTCTAGAGGCTTCAACCTTGATGTAGGTCGCTTTGAACCTTGCCGGAGGTCGCTTGAACCTTGACAGAGGGGGCTTCAACAGGCTTCAACCTGACAGAGGTCAGGCTTCAAACTCGACAGAGGTTAGACTCTGTTAATACAAATAAACCGTAAAAACGTTTTTTTATATTTTACGATCTTCTAATGTTTTGTCGATAACAAACGTAAAATCATTTTAACAAAACAAATAAAATACGTAAATAGTTTGAGCCAATAGTTTTCTAACACACTTACGCTTTCACATAAAACACTAAAACAAGTATAAGTGATTTTATGATTTAGTAATATATATATATATATATATATATATATATATATATATATATATATATATATATATATATATATATATATATATATATATATGTACAACAACTAGTGTTTACATATTGGGTAAATATATACATAACTAGTATGTATTATATTGGGTAATGTAAATGGTAGAAACTTAAGTACTTTGACCCATTGACCAAATACATTGAATGTAGTTAGGTAAACCCAAAGTCCATGACCCATACCCATGGAGCTTGACCCATAACCCATTACATGACATCATGCTTAAGTCATATATGGATATTATCCATGACCCATGGTTTTAACCCATGACCCATAGACTAGATGCATTGCATCTTATGGATACATTGAATCTACTTGATATCCATGATCCATAACCCATGACCCATGACCCAAAACCCATGGGCAAAAGGGAGCGTCCCACGGATCCTGTGGATTACATCGACGGATCCTTAGGGAGGGATCCGTGGGATCCGGGAGCGATGGCAAGGTTTGCTATAAATAGTGAGCCATTTCTTCATTGTTTCTCAACCCTTTCTAATATACTTTCCCTTTGAGTTAAAAACTCTCTAACCCCAGATCCAAGTGATATATGTATGTAGTTTTGTTTTTGTGTGATCTTTCAGGTTCCTCTTAAAGGCGAAATCACCACCTTTGAAGTCAAGCAAGCTCAAGTCCATGAGTTGCCGTGCTTCCTCATCATCAAGACTACTGAAGTCCTCTTGATGATTGTTTTCTTTTTCCTAAGAAGTGTAGTGTTGAAGACATTTGTGAAAGGTGTCTCAAGTGTCAAGACGAAGATACTAATGAAGGGTATCTATCATCCGTACCATAAGCACTTATGGTGAGTGCTTAGAAGACAAGACTAGAGACATTAGTGAAAGGTGCCTAGAAGTCAAGACACAAGACATTGGTGAAGGGTGTCTTGAAGATCGAGTCAAAGGCATTAGTGAAAGGTGCCTAAGGTGTACATTCGATATGGTGTGATTCGATGTACTAGATAGATTAGTATTGGGTCAAAGGATATTGATATCCTTGTTGATGTTGATATAAGGAGTTGATCTCCTTTGGGGTTAGGTGATTGGTTTAGTGTTGGGTAGTAGTTCCTCCATTGTAATGGAACTCGGTATTTAGCCTAGTACCGGATAAAGGGTAGGCAACGTTGTGATAGGATTGGTTCACCTTGGTGAAAAGGATCCGGTATCTAGCCTTGTACCGGATAAAGTGTAGGCGACGTTGTGAAGGTTTCTCCACCATAAGGAGTCGGTGTTGTGTAGTGTTTACGAACTCTCGAGTAGGTGACTCGGGGAGTGGAGTAGGGCAAGGAAGGTGTCCTTGTAGCCGAACCACTATAAATACTCGCGTTGTGATTTTGTGCTTCTTACTCTTTATCTTTTCATTACATATTTATATTTCTATATGTTTGTTCATCAACATCCAACATACACCCAAATAGATTGACATAAGTCGATCTAAATAGTTTAAAACGAGTTTTAATTGGTAAAACTATTCAACCCCCCTTCTAGTTTTCCACAGACTCTGTGAATGTTTTGGGTGAAGGTTGGCGGATTCTCTTGCGCTAGCCATTGTGAATGACTTTACGCCAACATTATGTGTAGGACAAAGCCGCAGGCTTCGTCTTTTAGAAGGGTACATCATTACCCTTTGTACAAATGGTAAGCTACGTACCAGAGTAACGATAACGCTCGTTAGCAAAGCGGAGGATACGTCATCAAGGTTTGATAGTCTCTAATATCAGATCTTAATATCCTTGCTTTGTTTTCGAGTTTATGCTTCTATACACAAATATGACAAAACTACAACCCTTAACTTTGTTAACGAATAAAGTTTTAATGAGCACTTAAGTGCTCTCAACTTATAATGCATGTATAACTTTTCTTAATTTATAATACCCGTGCAAAGCGACGGCGTATAACGATAAATAATTTTATATTTGTGAAATTGTGATTGTGACTCATGATGCAACACGTACGGATTCAATTTGTACTTATTGCGAGAAAAAAAAGTTTATGTATTAGAAACGAAAAATGATAAAAGTTTAAGGATGAAACAATATTTAAATTATTAATTTAGTAATTTATTTAGAATATGATTTATCTATAGTACACATAATGAATACAGAACATAAACAATACGTTAATTTATAACCATCTTTTACTCATCGATAATAAACCCTAACTGCACTTCGATCGATTCAATGACTCAAGAACGCTGCCCTAATATGTCAGCCAACACCACCTCGGTACGTTCTTTTTATTCGTATCTTACGTAGCTTTTTTATTTTGTTTTATATGTAGTAGGGTTTACGCGATGATCATTATTTTCATAATCAGGTTATCACCAAAACATTACTTGATGATGCACAAAAGGGATTCAGGAATGGAAATTTTGTTTGTTCACCGTTGTCACTTGATATCGTATTGGGAATGCTGACTGTTGGAGCTGATGGGAATACGTTGAAACAGTTGTTAGGGTTTCTTAGATATGGAAGCATCGACGAATTTCTTTCTCAGTCACCAAGTTCCAAACTTTTAGCGCAGAGTTTATCGAACCAGAACAGTGGTCTTGAATTCGTTTTAGCGAATGGTGTTTGGGTACACGAATATGTAAAACTTGAGTCTCGTTACGAAAGGATTCTTGAAGCTGTTTACAAAACACAAGCCAAATATGTGGACTTTAAAGACAAGGTAAATATATATCAAGTGTTTAGCTTTCTTTCTTTGAAATCTATATAGCTAAAAAATTCATTCTTATATTAATCAATATGGTTTTCTAGGTGAAGCTTAATGAAGTAGTTGGAAAAATTAATTCAAGGATAGAGAAGGAAACTAAGGGTTTGATACCTGCAGTTGTTAATACGAGTGATTTTAAGGAAGATGACTTTCTGGTGTTGGCAAATGTTTTGTATTTTAAAGGCGATTGGCTTATGAAATTTGCAGCACAATTGACAACTACTTATGCCTTTGGTCTCATCAATGGTGACACAGTTAATTCGGTCCCCACATGACACTTCGTGAACCAAGTTTCAATTATGGTTCCTTCCAGGGCTTCAAGATGATCAAACTTCCGTATAAAATTAACGACCAATCAAACAGTTTCTCCATGTATATCTTTCTCCCAGACAGGCAAGATGGATTGCAGGATCTGCTTAAACTTTTTCATTCTAATGACGCTTTGTTTCATGGAGATTTTGACCTTAAGTGGACGACATTTCGTCACCTATGGATACCAAAGTTTAAAATATCTACTACATTTGATCCTGAAGATGTTATGAAACAAGTGGGATTAACATTGCCTTTTTTAAAAACAAATACAGAGTTTAGCGGGATAGTAAAGAACCAAATGATTTATGCGTCGAAGATACTTCAGAAATCTATTATTGAAGTAGACGAAAAAGGAACAGTAGCTGCTTCTTTTAGTAGGTTTACAGGAGCTTTTGGTGCGTGTTCAAGTGCACCGGAAATTGATTTTGTGGCTGACCATCCGTTCATGTTCATGATAAGAGAAGACACTTCTAAAGGTGTTTTGTTTGTCGGGGTTGTCCTCAACCCTAGTCTTAACTAGCTATTTTCTTAGCCGGAACACTCTACTTTATATTTCAGTAATGAATTGAATTCAGTCTAGATTATATGTTTATTCTTAATATTTGTATATTTTGTTTTCCATCTAGATTTTGTTTCTTCATATTTGGATACTTTTTTTTCCCTTTTGAACTCGATGTTGCCATGGAATTGAAGTTTTTAAATTAGGAGAACAACGCCTATGTTAATATGCACTTTGATTTCTTCATATTTGGATACATATTCATTATTCGAGTCTTGTTTGATCTGACTTGATATGACATCGTGCTAATTAAGACACGATAGTCTTAAGCTATTATTATATTGAACTTGATTAAAAACACATGGAAGCTGTTAAATTGTTTATACTTCACCAGCAAAAGCCATTCAATAGAATTTTTCAAAATTAACCACACTAGCATAAAAAGCACCACATTGTACTGGTTCTGGAGTTCTTCATTGTCTATGGTGGAGATCAGTTCATTATAAACATATTTATATCTGGTATCTTGTGGCTCTACAAACATATATATTGGGTTATAAATTTTGAGTTGAGATCAATATATATCACAAATTCTCTAAAAATTAAACGGGAAAATCTTGGCCATTCTTTTTTTCCTCAAAACTAAAAAACTCATTTTCTACATTTTTTTTGAAAATAAAATATTTTGTAAGTTCGTAATGGTACTAATGACGCTCTATGGTTTTCACGAGCTCAAAATATCCATTAACCCTATTCAATCTCAGTTAATAGCAATATTTACAGCGTAAAACAAAACTTTTTTGTGTGTGTGGCTATAGCCTCCTTTGATCCTTCCAAACCATCCATCATTGTCTGAAATTGAACATGTAAAGCACGATTCTTTCTTGAAATGGTTTAAATACATAGTGTCTAACTAGCAGGGTACCCGCGCGTTGCGGCGGTGGGTACCCTGAAACTAAAATTCCTGATTTGCAATATTTTAGGGCTATACATAATTTGTGACAATAACTTTTCATATGATGATAGTTTTAAGTTGGAATAACTTTAAGCAATAAGAAACTATTTATATTGTCGAAGTAATTTATAATGCAAACTTGTACTTCCTCATTTGATAAGTCATAGTTAAATTTGAACAACTTTTAAACGACTTCATATGTGATTCCCACACTTAAAATGATTTCCTGCTTTTGCAAGTTTAGTCTAAAACATGCAAAGCGCTTCTATTTTGATCCGTTTACGTTATTTTCTCTCATAAAAAGTGTAAGGTGTATATAGTTAATATGATTTTAAAGAAGTTAATGCCAAATAAGTTATAAACTAATACTCCAAGTAACATTTCAATAAAAATATCAAAACTATATATATGCATATCAACTGATTAGAATTAAAATAAATGTGCTCTCTTGATTATAAACAAATGCGCTCTCTTGATTATATATAATACTCCAAGTAACATTTCGATAAAAATATCAACACAACACATGAATTAAAAAATCATATCAGGCTATTTAAACAAAATAATACCAGGTTTACTTCATCCCATATCTACCAAGGTTAAATAACAACAGCAGATTAAGACAAACAAATTGACCATATTTGTATTAGTAATATTAACTAATAACATGGCGATATGCAGCATATCCTGATTACAATCTTTAAAAAAATCAAATAAGACCTTATGCTAGTAAAATAAGCCAATCAAAACACCCCATTAACTACTCAACAACCAATCATATGAACACTATTGTTGATGTTGAATAGATATACAACATTGCAATACAGTATATATTTAAACTCATTAACACAACCAAACAAAACTTACACTTCAATGTTTGCAATATAGTTATATACATTTGGATTAGGATAATCACATAAGCTACATATCCATCACTAATGATACCCATCTTACACTAAGTCCAAAACAGCTTCATTCCGAAATTATATAAGCAGTCTATATCAAAATAAAATGAGTGAGATGAAGTATTTTAAACTCCGATAATTGAAAGTAGCACAAACTAAAGGGATCCAAAACCAAACTCTGATAACCGAAAAAGAAACAAATTTCCAAGTATGTGTGTCACTATGTGAGAGAGAAGTGATTATTATGAAAAGAAGAAGAGAAAAAAAAAGACGCTTTCATATATCCATCCGAATTGACCTCCTCATGGCAATCGTTGTTTAATCAGAAAATTCCTCAAACTCACGATGGTTCCGCAAAGTTTGGGGATTATTTAAGCTACCATTTCGTAACAACAACACTTCAACCACTCACACAACTTCTTCATCTTCATCTTCTTACCAAATTGAAGGATCTCATAACAGTAATCATAATAATATTAATAACAGACACAAACCAAATTCAATTAATCATTCACAATCGTTGTATTCAGTGTGTTTGGTGACGCAGAAGGCGGCGTAAGGCAGCGGTGATAACACCAAACATGAATAAACAAACCGAAACCACCAACACATGGAGGAACGACAGAAGGCGACAGTGATTAAGGTAATGGTGATGGCAGTAATGAGGGTTATGCAGATATTTAGGTTAGATGGAAGAGAGAGATATGAGAGAAAGAAGGTAGTGTGGTTTACATTTTTTAGTGGTTTGGTTTGTCAGTTTATAAATGTATTGTGGTTTTGGAGGGATGTTAAGAAATGGGTTGTTACAATTGTTGAAATGGACTGTTACAACAAATTTATTGAGATGGGCTGTTACAAAAACGAATTGGACAACAGATGAAGAGTTGAAGACACTTAAATTTTCTGTTTTGTAACTTTTAATTATATGTGCATGTAATGACTTAATAGCAAATTAATATAATTATTTCTATTATAAGTAAGATGTTGAATCTGAAATTTTAAGCCTTCTATTAATAGCAAGTCCCAAATGTATTATATAGTAGTATAGATATTAGATCTTAGAGCGTTTACTATGATGAACATCTATAAAGGTTTATAATTGTTAATACAATTCTGGGCACTCCCCTGATGAAGATTAGTGTATGCTAACTTCCCGGGAAATAGATCTTGTATTAAGTATGATTCTTGGTTTAAAGCTGCTAAGAACGCAAACACCGTTAGTCTCACCGCGGAAGGGGGTTCCGCGGTCAACCTCTGGCGTGAGAGTAAGTAATGGATTTAGAGGGATAAAGTTAGTTCTAGAGAGAGAGAGTGAATGTGTGTTACCGTTTAAATAGTGGCGAGGCCTCTATTTATATGGTTGACCTTTCTGTCGTGTTCTCAAGGTCACGGGCCATGAGAGCGACAGTTTGTAAGTGGGGAGTGACGTAGGTCAACTCCAGAGCTTGTCCCATTGCTGTGACATCGACGCTTTTGGGCGGGAGTTGTCCCGCTTTCCCTTTTTGGGGACTGCAGGCTGTAGTACTCTAAGCCTGGGCGAGATTCCCTACCTTTTATGTGGGACGCGGTTATTGCCTTCCTCGGACACATCTCTTGTCTGTGGATTGGTCCTTCCCTTGGTGTCCGAGCCGCGCGTCCCTTGGCAATGGTTAAGTGGCCTCCGGCGGGTTATGTGTGGTCCGCGCCTGAGCCGTATGAGTGCCGGGGGACTATACGCGATCAAGTCCCCCCAGTCTAGTATGCTTGTTAGTTCAGGACAAGCGTTCTGGACTAAGTTCTTTTGTCTATCCGCGGTTTGGTGTCCTGCGTGTGCCCCTAGTCATTGCTGACTGTGTTTCTCACTTATACCATGGATAAGCGTTACAGCTGTCCTTTGGGAATCGCGAACGGTTCTTGACCGCGTTTCGATCGACGTGACATTTTGGTCGCTTGATCTCGTCCGTTGGTTTAGGCAAATATGGGCCGTAGAATGAAGGCTGGAAACGTGGCGACTTTTCGGCCCCACGATTAACCCGTTGGTTTTACTATTAGGAGAGTATAAATACCCCTCCTTTTTTACCTTCTCGGCTACTGTTGCCATTTCTTCTTTGCGTGTAAAAAGAAAAAAGCCTACCAAGCCTTTTGTGTGCGTCCCTACTTCTTAGGTTAGGTTTTTCTTCCCTTATTATAGTACAATGGCTAAAAAACTCCTAGGCGATTTTACTTGTAAGCTATCACAGAAAGATCTTAGTGATTTTTGCTCCAAATACCATATCCCCTCTATTGTTCATCCTCTTCTCCCTGGTCCTGGTGATACCATAAGGGATGCCCCCAGGGTAAGATAGGTGTATACACTAGGTTTTTTGAGTTCTGTAATTTTAGGATTCCCCTTTCCGTGTTCCTGTGTAGGGTTTTGGAATATTTTCAAATCCACTTGTCGCAATTGTCCGTATTAGCCGCTGCTAGGATTAGTCATTTTGAGATCCTCTGCCGCGTTCATGGTGGAACCCCTACCGTACCTTTATTTAGGAAGTTTTATTATTCTGGGATGAAGGATGGGTGGATGACCCTAGAGAAGCCTAAGGGTCCGAAGTCATTGGTTGTGCCGGTTTGTCATACCACTCCCTTGGATTCTGTAAAGAATTGGAAGGAGTATTTCTTTTGGGTTGATGCGACCATTTTTCCTTTGTCCATCCCGTGGAATGATAAGGTCTCTGTTGACCGTGATCCACCCCCGGCCGATGACGATGTTGACCTGGAGTTAATGCGCCTCCTTGACACGCAGCGTGCTCCTTTTAAGAAGTTTCCGGAGCCTTTCCTTTGCGTGATTGGCCTTAGCCGTGCTTGGGATGATGCTACGCCGCGGCCCACTTTTATGGCTTTGATCGAGGTGGGTTCTTCTTTTAGGGTTTGTCGCGTCTTATTGTCTTCTTTCCCTTTGTTGTTATTAACACTTGTTTTCTTTTATTTGCATAGATGTCTCTTTTCGCCTTCATCAACCAACCGGATCCCTTCGAAGTGACGTCCGGAGAAAGAACATTACAAGAGGGCGAGAAAACGCTGCAGGATGAAACGGCTGGGCGCGTCATAGAGCCTTCCGAGAACTTAATCACGCTGGTCCAAGAGACCATTGTGGACAATGTGGAGGCGGCCAAAGCCAACAAAGCTACCGGAAAGAAAAGAGTCCGGCTTGATGTCCCCGCCAAGCAGCCGGAGAAGAAAAGGATTACCCCTGCTCCGGGGCAAGGTTCTGGATCTGCTGCTGGTAAGGATCCCACCTTATTTATGCTGCTTCCTTTTATTTTTTGAATGGAGAAATGACCCAAGTGTTTCTTGGCCATGTAGGTGATGCTGCCGTGGGGCCTATTGCCGTTATGGAGCTTCGGGACGAGTCCGACTCCGAGCCTCAGCAACTGGACACTACCGTTGCTTCTTCTGAGGCTACCCCGCTTCCACAGCCGGATCCGGATGCTACTTCCAAGACATCCACCAGTGCTCACCAGGAGAACTTGGACACTGAGATGTCTGGTCCATCGCAGCCGCCACCTTTGCAGCAGGAGAATGTTTTCGGGGCTGAATCTCCGCCGCAGGACCAATCTGTTCATCGTCCTGCGGCCTCTGATGATGAATTCTATGAGTCTCTATCCGTGGAAACAGCGGAGGCGAAAAATGTTTATGTTCCTAAGTGGCTGCCTACCAATGAGTTCCGTATGAACGATGGATGGGTTTGTCAGAGTATGCTGGATAATCTTGCCACTCCCGGCTATTTGTCTACGCTGCGCAATATGCCGCATGCAGATCTACTTGAGCAGTATAACATCATGACTATGCAGCAGACCTGTATGTCCTCTGAAGTGCGTCTGCGGTTGGAGTTTGAGTTAAACCAAACAAACAAGTTGAACAAGAGGCTTGAGAGGAGGGATAAGAGGATTGAGGCTCTAAAGAGGAAAGTTTAGGAGTTGGAGTCTGAGGCCGCGGATGCAAGGGGTCTCCGCGAGCATGTTGGTTTGCTCGAGTCTGAGTCTGGGGAGGTTAAGAGGTTGCGGGAGCGCGTGGCGCAGTTGGAGGGCATGATTGCTCCCAAAGATGAACATCTGGCTAATTAACTGTTGAGAATGCGGAGTTGAAGGGTAAGGTTGCCGGACTTACCTCCGTTTGTGATGATCTTAAGGAACAGGTGAAGGGGATTGGGTCACTTGAGGAGAAGCTGAAAGGGCGTGAGCAAGAGGTCCGAAGAACTTATGATACTCAGCTTGCGCAACTGGATCGGAGGCTATCGGAGTTGAACCGTGAATTCGATGAAGAGTTGTTCCCGAGCACTCTTCTTGCAATTGAAGGTAAGCGGTGGGTAATTGGGCACGGTTTCCGTAGGGCATGGATGGCATTTAAACAGTCGGAGGAGTTGCAGACGCGGCTGGGAGATTGTATAAGTAAGGCCATCGCTGAAGGCCTAAGGCAGGGTTTAGAGGCAGGAATTGTTCATGGTTCTAAGGGTTTGAAGTTGGAGTAGATCAAGGCCTACAATCCGCGGGCAAAAGAAGTTTACCGCGAGGCTGTTATTCACCTTAGTGATGTTCCTTTTCCGCTTTTAGACTCCTTGGAAGCGTGCAAGGATTCTTCTTTGGAGTTTCTTATGTCCCAGCTGGTGTTGCAGGAGGAGCGACCCAGCGGTTCGGGGGACTTTGTGTTTAATGCCCCGTCGGCGGAGGAGGTTGCGCTTCCCGCTCTTTCTGCCGCAAACCATTACAGGCGTCCGCGTGCTATTGCAGCGTATAAGGAGAGGAAAAATCGGACGTCTGATGAAGTTTGATTTTTGGAACCTCGAGTGATTGTTTAGAGGTTGTGCACGGGTTACTTCCACCGGGAGCCTTCCATGGTGATAGTTCCCTTTGGTCCGACTCCTTCTGCTGCGGTCACTGGTCCTACCGGGGAGGATGAGAAAGAGGAGGAGGAACAACTTACTCATGATGACATGTTCGACACGAGCATTCTTGATCGTGCCGGGGGTGTTTGAGGTATCTTTCCATGGGCGGCATTTAGACTATGCCGCCTCTCCAGTTGATGTGAAGCTTAGTAACTTTGTCAGTTTGGTTAGGGCCGTGGTTGCCGCGGCGCCTTTATTTTGTAAGCCGGGGGTATGCCCCCGTGTACTTGTAGAAAATCTTGCATACTTAATGGAAATACTTTTGACTTTATTGTATATATATGCTTTTACTTGTTTGCCGGAGCTAGTTGTTTCGGGCTTTGGGTTGTACCCGTGGCCGTACTTTAGGAGTCTGGGGGTAGCATGGAATGGTCAATGGGCTTGCAATACCACTTATATGCCTGATTCAATTTTGAGGTTGCTCGTCCTTTATGTGCGACACTGTTTCTCGCGGATGTGAGAGATATGCAAAAGATGCGAAAGTAAAAAATGTAAATGAATCTTCGTTTTGGAAAATTTGTAGAGCGGGCCAGGCTTCTACATTTCATTAATAATTGGGAAATATTACAATAAAAACGAAAAACATGAAAATTTGAAGCGGTTCCCCTGTTGTCCGGACCTGATCCGTGATCAACTTACAAGAGATGGGGAAAACCTACTTACACTTAGACGTGACACTTCTTCAAGTTACGAATGTTCCATGTTCTTGGGAGTATCTCCCATCCGCCTCTCGAGCTTATCGCTCCATTACCTAGTGCTTCCATCACTTCATCGGCCCTTCCCATTTTGGGCCAAGCTTTCAGTGTCCTCCGCTCTACTAGCCGTTCTTTGCGGTGAGCCAATTCTCCGAACTGAAGGCAGTGCTTCGTACTTTGGCATTGTAGTACCTTTCCATCCTCGCCTTGCTGCGCACTTCTTCAATGGCAGCGGATTCCTTCTTTCTTCCAGGATGTCTAAATTTAGGCGAAGGTTCTGGTCGTTGGAGACTTGATTCACGGCTGTGCATCGGAGACTTGGCATTCCAATCTCGACTGGGATAACTGCCTCAGTGCCGTATGTAAGGGAAAATGGGGTTTCCCCGTTGCTTGTTTTGATCATGGTTCTGTGCGCCCAGAGCACATGCGACAATTCTTCTATCCAGTCTTTGCTTCCCTTCTCTAACCTTGCTTTAATGCCTTCTCCCAAACTTTTGTTCGCGCTTTCTACCAACCCATTTGCCTGCGGATGCTTGACTGAGGCGAAACGTTGCTTTATGTTGAGCTTCTCGCACCAGTCTTTAAATGGGTTGTCGCGGAATTGCTTTCCATTATCTGACACTATCTCTCCTGGCAAACCGAATCGACAGACTATGTTGTCCCAGACGAACTTCTTCACTTGTCTTCCTGTGATGGAGGCTAAAGGTTTAGCTTCGATCCATTTGGTGAAGTAATCTATCCCCACAATCATAAACTTTACTTTGCGGGTCCCTGCAGGAAGGGTCCGAGATGTCGAGCCCCACTTGTAGAAGGGCGGGGAGAAGTGATTGGGGTTAGATTTTCTTCTGGATTCTTTGGCACCGGGCGGTGAACCCGCAATCTTCACACTTCAGTATTAGCTCACGGCGTCCTTGTGCATTATTGGCGAGTAGTATCCTGACCGGATTGCCTTGGCCACCACTGCCCTTGGCCCTGAGTGCATGCTACACGATCCTTCGTGAATCTCTCGCAGCACATAGTTGGCTTGGACGAGGCCTACACACCGGAGCCACGGTTCTAGGAAAGACTTCCGGAATAGGATTCCATCTCTCAATGCGTACTGCCTTGCCTTGATCCGCAGTTTTCTAGCCTTGTTGTCATCCGCAGGCAATGTCTCATCCCTTAGGTATTCGATCAGGGGTGTCATCCATGTGTCTCCGTCTTCCTCCACGATTGCCCATACCTCCTTTTCTTCGATGGATTTTTCCTTCAAGACTTCCACGAGCACATGTTTTGTTAGATGAGCAAAGCTAGTAGATGCAATCTTGCTCAGCGCATTTGCTTGCTTGTTCTGGCTCTGGGGAATCTGCTTGATGGAGAACGTCCGGAATCCTTCGATCAGTGCTTTAGCTTTTGCCAGGTAGCGTGCCATACTCTCTTCCTTAGCCCCATATGCTCAGTTTATCTGATTTTCCATGAGGCAGGAGTCAACGTTTGCTGATAGGTCTTTTACCTGCATCTGTTCCGCGATCCTCAATCCTGCGATCAGTGCCTCATACTCGGCTTCATTGTTGGATGCTTCAAATTCAAAACGCATGGCGTATGTGAATTCATTTCCATCAGGATTTGTTAGGATCAGGCCTGCTCCGGAACCCTCCTGACATGAAGAGCCGTCCGTGAATAGATTCCATGGCTTTGAGTATGGCTGCTTCTTTTCTTTGTTGTCTGGGGTTCCTTCCTCTGGGATCTCTGCAATGAAGTCCGCTAGCACTTGCCCTTTGATGGCTGTCCGAGGTCGGAAACTAATGTCGTGCTCGTCAAGCTCGATTGCCCATCCGGCCATTCTTCCACTCTTCTCCGTTTTTGTCAGGACTTGTTTTAGTGGTTGATCCGTGATCACGGCCACATGGTGTGCTTGGAAGTATCGCCGCAGTCTGCGGGCCACATACACCAATGCAAGGACAAGCTTTTCCATTGGAGGGTAATTCACCTCTGGGCCCTTTAGGGCGCGGCTGACAAAATACACTGGCTGCTGCCGAGATTCCCTTTGTGCCAACAAAACCGCACTTACAGCTTCCTGGGACGCGGCTAGGTACATGATCAGTTCTTCTTTCGGGTGTGGTGCGATGACCATTGGTAGGTTGGCAATGTGCTGCTTCATCTCTTTGAATGCCTGTTCTGCTTCGGCTGTCCAGTGGAAATCGCTCTTCTTGATGCACTTCTTCAGTGTCTTGAAGAATGGGAGCGATTTTTCTGCTGATTTGGACATGAAACGGCTTAAACTGGCTAGCTTTCCATTCAAAGATTGCACCTCCTTCTTCGTTGTTGGGGATTTGGGCACGGTCACAACCTTGGACTTATCCGGGCACGCTCTGATCCCCTCCTTGCTTATCACATGTCCTAGGAACATTCCTTGTTCTGCCCCAAATGTGCATTTCTTGGGGTTTAGTTTCATGTTGATATTCCGTAAGGTTCTGAAAGTTTCCTCTATGTCTCTGAGTACTTCTTCTTCTGAGTGGCTCTTGATGACTAGATCGTCAACGTACACTTCCAAATTTCTTCCAATCTGTTTCTCAAACGCTCTGTCCACGAGCCTTTGGTATGAGGCGCCAACATTCTTCAGACCGAAAGGCATTTTGGTGTAGCAGAAGATGCATTGGTTTGTGTGGAATGCTATTTTCTCCTCATCCCCGGCTGCCATTTGTATCTGGTGATACCCTTTATATGCGTCAAGGAAGCATTTAAATGGGTATCCGCAGAGGGATTCGACCTTCCAGTCGATCTCCGGCAAGGGATAGCAATCCTTCGGACAGGCTTTGTTCAGATCTTTGAAGTCCACACATTCTCGGCTTAGTCGCTCTTTTTGACGAGGGGCGGGGTTAGACAACCAATCGTGGTAGTGTACTTCTTTCATGATTCATCTTGCAACTAGCTTGGTAACATCTTCATTGATGGCTTTGTTTCTTTACGGGGCTCGCCTCTCTTCTTTGCCTTGACGGGTTGTAACCATCCCTGACATTCAGCCTGTGTTCCGCGATTGTCCGCGGAACTCCGGTCATGTCAGAAGGTTCGCAGGCAAAGATGTCCAAGTTATTCTTGAGCAGGTCGCAAAGGCTCTTTTTCCCTTTTTCACTTAACCCCCCCAATGGTGACCGTTTGGTCGGGGAATCTGGGGTTGATCGCGACTGCGACTCCTTCCTTCACCTCTGCCTCTGTGGTTGTATGATAGGGTTCTGGTTCCGCGACCATTTTGCATTCAACCGGGACTACCTTGTCACTGTGCAAAGTCACGACTCCGTCACAGGTAGGAAATTTCAACATCCCGTGCGCCGTGGATGGCACTATTCTCAACAGCCTAATCCCCGGACGTCCGATTATTCCATTGTAGGGAGAAAGAGATCGTACCACCATGAAGTTCATCCAAGCACTAGCTGACTTCTCCTCGTCTCCCAATGTCACTTCCAAGAGAATCTGCCCTAATGGCTACGAAGGCTCTCCACTGAAACCTAGTAATGGTGATGAAGCGGGGATCAGTCTTTTGCGGATGTCCGGGCTTAGCTTGTTGAAGCAATGCTCGTATAGAACTTCTGAAGCGCTTCCGTTATCCACGTACATCCTGTGAATTGTGCACCCCTCTACATCTCCAGATATGGGGGGAAAGGATATTTCCATGTTCAGACAGCGTCGCGCACCAGTTGGTTTGACCGATCACGCAAGTGTGGACCACGATATGGCGTGAGCTTTGTCCTTGTCATGGTATCCTTTTTCCACCTTTGGGACCACCATTCTTTTGGACTCCATTCTTGATTTCTTTGACGGATGTGCGAGTATGTCGGACTGATGCCTCTTCTATCTATTTTTTCAACTGATAGCATTCGTCCGTGTTGTGCCCTTTTTCTCTGTGGAAGTCACAGTACTTATCTTTATTCCTAGACTCGATCGGGATGGACATTGGCGGAGGGGCTGTGAATTTGACCGTATCCATGGCAAGGATTTCCTTCGGCGTCTTTGTGAGGGAGAACTGTCCCCCTCTTCCTTTCCTACTCAATGGGTCTTGAACTCCCCTTTTTTCAAGATCCGACGTTTCATCCTCCATCATGGTTCTTCCACTGGGAGTGCTTCTTCTTTGATTGGTTGGCCGCGGCCAACTCACCTCTGAGGAATGCTTTTACTACCTTCCACATTTCATCATGCGTCTGGGGAATGTTGTCATTGAGCCTTCTGATTAGTTCCGGGTTTGTTATCCCATGCATGAAGCCTGACACTCTCATGCACTCTGGGGCTCCTTTCACATGCATGCTCTCTGTTTTGAAGCTCTCCACAAACGCTTCCGTGGACTCTCCTTCCTGCTATTTTATGTGGTGTAATTCAACAGGGTCTTTCGTATACTTCTTCCGTCAAGGAAGTACGAAGGAAACTTGATCTTAACTCTTCAAAGTCACAATGCTCTCCTGACGCACTCATCAAACCGTGACGCGGGGCGTGCCCTATTAGCGTGGAGTTGAACATGTGGCACCATGTGGGCATGGCCCATATTTTCACTTTGGTCGCGTCCGAAAATCTTGAATGATCTTCCGGATCTCCGTCCCGTCGTATGTTACGATGATGTGGTGGCATTCTCGTTCTTTTTGGGAATTCAAAATTCCATATACGGCGGGTGAAGGGGTCTGTGTCAGCCACGTCATACGGGGAATAGAGTTCATCGGATTCCTTTCCTCCTTTGCTCTTCGGGGTGGACTTCCAATGTCCTCCCGTGCTTTCTTCGCTTCCGGAGGAGACACTTCTAGTTCTCCTTTCGACATGAGTGATATGTTTCCCTACGCCGGACTTCGAGAGAAGCAAGCCGCTGGTCATGCTCCGGCCGTTGGTGTCTATCGACCGAATCCTTTTCATCGTGTCCCGCTTTCTTTCTCGACTTCTCTTTACGTTGCTGCGGAAGTTACCTTTGATCAAGTCCGGAGAACACAGTTGGTTTTTGGTCACCAAGTCTCGTGGTCACGTGCGGACGTTCTTTTTCCCGCCTTGAGAATACATCCGGTTGCGGCCTCTTGGTTTCCAACTGGCTCCTTTCTCTAGAACACCCATCGTCTCGACTGCTGAGTCTCGAGAAGACACTCCGCGACTTGGAATATTCCGAAGGGTCTGACCTGGCACTAGGACTGGCCTCGTGCCTCCTTTTAGATGCCCGTTTTCTTTCAGATTCTGGGCGAGTATTCCGGGCGTGTTCTCGAGATCTCTCATTTCTAGTCTCATCATCGAAATCCAGACGGGTTTTGACTCGGTCCAGTTTTTCTTGATGGACCTTTTCTGCCATTAAGGGCAAGATCTGATGGTAGTGCCTTTCGCAGAACTCCCTTATTGACGCGTCTGTCGCGGCATTAGGGCGGTGTTGTTCTGCGTCTTGCACTTTTTCTTTCCCACCCGTGTTCCTGACCATGGACGGCTCAGGAGATGGGGAAGGGTTTTCTGCCAAGTTACTCATTAGAGTTTTTTGGAAACGCAGTTATGTTACTGGTCCCACGGATGGCGCCAACTTGTTAATACAATTCTGGGCGCTCCCCTGATGAAGATTAGTGTATGCTAACTTCCCGGGAAATAGATCTTGTATTAAGTATGATTCTTGGTTTAAAGCTGCTAAGAAAGCAAACACCGTTAGTCTCACCGCGGAAGGGGGTTCCGCGGTCAACCTCCGGCGTGAGAGTAAGTAATGGATTTAGAGGGATAAAGTTAGTTCTAGAGAGAGAAAGTGAATATGTGTTATTGTTTGAATAGTGGCGAGGCCTCTATTTATATGGTTGACCTTCATCGTGTTTTCAAGGTCACGGGCCTCGAGAGCTTAGTTGTAAGTGGGGAGTGACGTGGGTCAACTCGAGCTTGTCCCATTCTTTGTGCAATGACGCTTTTAGGCGGAGTTGTCCCGCTTCCCTTTGGGACCGCAGTCGTAGTACTCTAAGCCCGGGCGAGATTCCCTACCTTTATGTGGGGCAGGTTATTGCCTTCCTCGGACACATCTCTTGTCCGTGGATTGGTCCTTCCTTGGTGTCCGAGCAGCGTCCTTGGCAATGGTTAAGTGGCCTCCGGCGGGTTATGTGTGGTCCGCGCCTGAGCCGTATGAGTGCCGGGGGACTATACGCCATCAATAATAATGTCAAGTTACTTTATTATGTATAAATCTTTCTCTACTATGTATATACTTCATAAACCTTTTTTTGTTTATAAATCTTTCTTTACTAATGTATAAACTTTCTAAAGGTTTATACAAATATCACTAAACAATGCGTTGAATTTAGAAGAGGTTAAACATGTTAAATCTTTTCATTTCACATAAGCATGAAACACATTTCCATTAAGGTTAATAAAGTAATATATCTGTTCAATTTTTTTTTATCTTTTTATAAACCATCATAGTGAATGCTCTAAATATCCTTGCTTTGTTTTCGAGTTTGCGCTTCTACATAATTATAATAATATGTACCTTTTATGTTGGGGGTGTTTTCTTTTTACATTAAATGAAGGGCCAAAAAGTCAAATGGTTGAATATTTGTTGTATTATATGGTTGCACTAATAGCTTAGTTTAAGGGTGAGCATCGGTCCGGGACCGGACCGGACCGACAAGACCGAAGACCGAATTAAGGTAAAAACCGGGACCGAGACCGAGACCGAGACCGAATGTGGTCGGTCCGGTCCGGTCTCGGTCGGTCCGTCGGTCGGAGACCGAATTAGCCCAAATGCATAGACCGAGGACCGGACCGAATGTGGTCGGTCCGGTCCGGTCTCGGTCGGTCCGTCGGTCGGTCTGGTCCGTTCGGGTTGTTTGCTCACCCCTAGCTTAGTTAGTTATATTTACTGAAATTTTATGTTAGGAAATCTTGGAAAAAAATTAAAAGAGAAGGTCAAATATGTTTTATATGTAACGCGTTACGATGACGGGTACTCTGTGTTTACCGTGATAATAACTTTATAGTAAAAGATTTTTTATTTTATTATTTTATTATTATTTTTTTTTTGCAGTATCATACTATTTCATATAAAAATATTAGTATAATATATAGTTTGTACAATAAGCTTAATAATTTGTATTTTTTTATTTAAGAAGCATTTCAAAAACTACATTAATGGTATTTGTTGATCGATCAATTTATGTATGTAGTTATGCACAAGTTTATTGTACATAATGCTTTAACATATGTTTTTACTTAAAAAGTTAAAATCAATATTAGGAAATTTTAAAAATTTATTAGGATACTCCATTATAAGATGGTAAAATATATATAGAAAAGGAATACAAAACATAAACGCTAAGTCAACCATCTTTTATTCATCCATAAAAACCCTAACTTCACTTCGATCTGTTCAATGGCTCAAGAATGCTGCCCTAATATATCAGCCAACACCACCTCGGTACGTTCTTTTTATTCATATCTTACCTAAGTTTTTATTTTGTTTTATATGTAGTAGGGTTTACGATGATCAGTATTTTCGTAAATAGGTTATCACCAAAACATTACTTGATGATGCACAAAAGGGTTTCATGAATGGAAATTTTGTTTGTTCACCGTTGTCACTTGATATCGTATTGGGAATGCTGACTGTTGGAGCCGAAGGGAATACGTTGAAACAGTTGTTAGGGTTTCTTAGATATGGAAACATCGACCAATTTATTTATCAGTCACCGAGTGCTAAACTTTTAGCACAGAGTTTATCGAACCGGAAGAGTGATGGTCTTGAATTCGCTTTAGCGAATGGTGTTTGGGTAGACAAAGACGTAAAACTTGAATCTCATTACGAAAGGATTCTTGAAGATTTTTATAAAACACAAGCCAAATATGTGGACTTTAAAGACAAGGTAAATTTATATCAAGTGTTTCGCTTTCTTTCTTTGAAATCTATAGAGTTAAAAAAATTCATTCTTAGGAGGTGTTTGTTTCGGCTTATACAGCAGGCTTATGACTTATTTGGTTTTCAGTTTATGTTTCATAAGCTCACTTTTTGTGCCTTATTTGAAACTTTTCGACTTATATAAGCTTTTAAGCTTATATACGCCGAAAAGTTTCAAAATAAGCCAAAAAAAGTGGGCTTATGAAACACAAGCCCAATATCAAATAAGCCATAAGCCTGCTATATAAGCCGAAACAAACATCCCCTTATTAATCAATATGGTTTTTTAGGTGAAGCTTAATGAAGTAGTTGGAGAAATTAATTCATGGATAAAGAAGGAAACTAAGGGTTTGATACCTTCAGTTGTTAATACGAGTGATTTTAAGGAAGATGACTTTCTGGTGTTGGCGAATTGTTTGTATTTTAAAGGCGATTGGCATAAACAATTTGAAGCACAATTGACAACTACTTATGCCTTTGGTCTCATCAATGGGGACACAGTTAATTCGGTCCCCTACATGACACTTCGTGAACCAAGTTTCGATTATGGTTCCTTCCAGGGCTTCAAGATGATCAAACTTCCGTATAAAATTAACGACCAATCAAACAGTTTCTCCATGTATATCTTTCTCCCAGACAGGCAAGGTGGATTGAAGGATCTGCTTAAACTTTTTCATTCTAATGATGCTTTGTTTCATGGAGATTTTGACCTTAAGTGGACGAAATTTCGTCACCTATGGATACCAAAGTTTAAAATATCTACTACATTTGATCCTGAAGATGTTATGAAACAAATGGGATTAACATTGCCTTTTCTAGAAACAAATACAGAGTTTAGTGGGATAGTAAAGAACGAAATGATCTATGTGTCGAAGATACTTCAGAAATCTATCATTGAAGTTGACGAAAAAGGAACAATATCTGCTTCTTTTAGTATGGTTAAGGGAGCTTTTGGTGGGTGTGCACCGGAAATTGATTTTGTGGCTGACCATCCGTTCATGTTCATGATAAGAGAAGACACTTCTAAAGGTGTTTTGTTTGTCGGAGTTGTCCTCAACCCTAGTCTTAACTAGCTATTTTCTTAGCCGGCCGACTACTCGCTTTATATTTCAGTAATGAATTGAATTCAGTCTAGATTTTATGTTTATTCTTAATATTTGTATATTTTGTTTTCCTATAGAACGTCGTATATTGAAGGTTTTTGGAGAATCCTGTTAACTCTTGGATCCGTAATTTTCTTGTTTTAATATCTATGATAGTGAGCACCATCAAACTCAAGCTTTCGGTTAGATATCCGATGGCGGGTTTTTAAAACTGTTTTGTTTGTTGGAGCTGTTATCAACCCTCATGATAATTAGTATGTCCTTTATTTAGTTTTCTAAATGTATTGGATGTCATCTAGATTTTGTTTTTTCACATTTGGATACTTTTGTTTCTCTTTTGAACTCAAAGTCGTCATGGATGTTTTTAATTAGGAGAACAACGGCCATGTTAATATGCGCTTTGATTTGTCATTTACATATTCATTATTCGAGTCTCGTTTGATCTGAATTGATATGATATCGTGCTAATTAAGACACGATAGCCTTAAGCTATTATATTGAACTTGATTAAAGCTGTTAAATTGTTTATTAACCAGCAAAAGACATTCATTAGTTATTTAAAAGATAACCACATTAGCATAAAAAGCACCACATTATACTGGTTCTGGACTTCTGGTTCTTCATTGTCTCTGGTATCTTGTGGTTCTTTAAACATATTTGTTGGGTTATAAATTTTGAGGGGAGATCAATATATATAAAAAATTCTCTAAAAATTAAACGAGAAAATCTTGGGCATTCATTTTTTTCATCAAAACAAAAAACTCATTTTCTACATTTTTTTTTAAAATAAAATATTTTGTAAACGGTAAATCGTCAAATGAAGAAAGATACACAATCTCGATAATAATATTTTTAACTTTCAATAGACGAGCACTGAGATATATATTCGACGATTTTTTCTTTGGTGTTGAAAATTTCACCCAAAAAATTCACAAGTGATAAATTCACTTATGATTTTTATTATATAAATCAAGTATTATTTCACAAATCACATGTGGATTTTTAGAAATCACATGTGATAAAAAGTTAGGGTGGGTTTGTTTTGATGGAAGGTTTGGACTTTGGAGTATGATTTGAATTCGGTTTAGGATTTGAAAAGATGTTAAGAGAATATATATATATATATATATAAACTATTAATATAATATTTTATAATATTAGTTTTAGATTATGTAAAAATAATTGAAAATCAATTAATAAAGATATATAAATGTGTGGTGTGTGAAACAAATGAGACAAATAAAAGGTGCAGAAATGATATTCAGAAAACACATTCAATTCTTTGTTGCTGAATAATTGTCATAACTATTTGTTCAGAGATTCAAATTTAAGTAACCCAAATTAGATAAATCCTATTAAATCATCAAAGTTCAATAAATGACTTACTTAATCTAGAATACATTTAATCCAGTAATAATCTAAATTTATAGATAAAACACATTGTATATACACCGATATGGCTATATGACTTCACCATCGTACCTTAATTAGCTAAAAAAAAAGGTCTAACCCGATTTCCCTGTTTTAGAAGTAACTTACCCTAACTCGCCCGATAATCAACTATATATTTTGATCTTAATAATTTGGGATTTACATCAAGGTGGTAGGTAAGCGGGCAACAATTTGTACCACACCCCTTCTCGAATAGCAAACCCTATTCTACTGAAAACATAATCGTGACCCCTCGGGGCCGATATAAAAGCCCTTCTAAAATTTGATCAACTGAACTCTTTTAATTGTCATAATCCTCTTAAGCATCTAATATTTTTTTGATAACTTTTCACAGTCTAACTATTTGTAAGTAATATCTAATGAATAATCAGAACTTGGAGATATACTCATATTATAAGTATATCGAAGGCATCACTGAATCAACTATATAATCGATAATTTTAAATGATCATAGTTCAAGCATAAAGCAGCCGAGGCAAAACATTTCATAAATTCAAAAAATGTACTTGTTACAATCAGAATGTTAACAATTTGCTAAATAAAAGGAGGTACACTTTGTTAGTATTTTCAGGTATCACTACAGGAATGGGGGAATGGGTGAGGAAACTTTTGGTGAGGACATCATGTCATCACCAAAAGTCACTAAATGTTGACTTTGTCTAAGTGTTGGGAAAATTTGACTAAAACTATTGGTGACTATATGTCCTCGCCAAAACTTTTTAGCGAGGACATGTCCTTACCAAAAGCTTGAAAAAGTCATCGCCATTTTTCCCGTTTGTTGTAGTGATATATAACCATATTCGTGAAGAAAATCTTTATACCCAAAAACATCTTAGATATAAATACATAACACAAATGGTTAATTTACCAGATTGGTGTTGTTAAAATAATAATCTAAAAGTAGTTGAATTATTTCCAATAAAAGTAAATAATCTACCATTGGATAGATGTGTAAATTCAATAGGTCAAAGAATTGACTGTTAGTTCACTCATCTTTGTAGTATAAAAATGGAGTCCCTATGTTGTTACAACATGCACAACCACAACACAAATGGCGAGTGTTAGTAAGCATCTTCTTCTTATCTTAGCGGTCTTTTTAGTTGTGTTCATTAGTACAACTATAACACATGGTTCAAGAAAACTTGCGGAAAAACATGAGGTCCATGATGATGATCATAAGATGGCAGTTCTTCAAGATAATGGGGGTTCCGGATATGGTGGCGGTTCAGGAAGTGGAGGTGGTAAAGGTCATGGTTATGGTGGTGGTTCTGGCGGTGAAGGGGACACAGGCAAAGTGTTGGATGAAAAGCATCCGTGGCCACCAACTTGGTGTGACTGAGATATCGGGTCTCCATAAGAGATAGTTTGAAAATGAAGGGAAAAGAAAGAAGTTTGGTGATAAACAAAAATAAATGCGTGTAATAATCATATGATTATTGGCTGTATCATGATCATGTGTAACTGATATTAATATAACTATTCATAATTATATGTGAGTAATATCAATGTGATTATATGATGATGATGACATACACCCATATTCAGATATTGAGTTACGCTATTAACAAGAAGATTTCGGATCGCAAATCTAATCAAATCACTTGGGTTTATAAGATCCACTTCTATCAGTAATCCACAAGTAGTGATATACCTTGATTTCATCCATAAGCATGTCCTTTCATAGGGGCTTTAGATCAAAGCAAACCTGGTTTCTAAATTGCCATATATAGGATACATGTTGTTGTTTGGCCTACCACGTCGAAGCAAACTTTTGTTGGGTTGTTCAAGTTTAACGTATCACCCCAAGTACTTAGAGAAGCCAGCGAACTTGGATGATCACTAAACCGACCCCCAAAAAGCCGCAACCAAACCCCAAAGATTAGTAGCCATTAAGCATTCGAAAAATAATGTTGTGAAGTTTCAATAGCACCATCACAAGCATCAAGGTTGGACCTAGCTAATAGGAAGCCAATCTAAAGAAAGACGCCAAGACTGTATGTTGACCTTTATAGGAAGAGTACGGTATAACTACGATATTTACATACAAAAGGACCGTCTTGGTTTAGATTGAACCATCGCCAGACCATAACAAGTACTCTAGAGGGTAACTTTGTTTTTTTGGGTAAAGGGGAGTAATCCTGCATCCTGGTAAATATATTAACCAAATAAACGTTTAAGTACAATGGATATGAGTGAAATCCCATATCTCACCGTTACATAGGCATAGAGCTTACATAACAAGATACTTCACTTTTCTAACCAAGAAAACAAACCACTACTCAAATGATAACATATGACACAAAGAAATAAAATTACTTCCTAGGACCTTGAAACGAGTGCCATACATGGCATTAAAGGCATCCAAATTCCCGGAAGATCACGAACTGTTTCGCATAGTCATCGAAATCATAGTCATCGACTCATCTTCAAACTCTGGCCACCACCAAATATATTAGCGAGACTCATCAAATGGGTTAGCAACAACCTCATCTTCGAATCGGACACAACAATCTCTCCCACTTTAGAAAAGGGTTACTTCTCTTAGTAGAAGAGGCAAAGGTATACAAGAATCACTAGTTTGAGGAGCCACTACCGACTCCATCTCTTTCGAATCACTCACAAGAGGCTCTTGTGATGCATTACTGTCTTAGTAGACTTATCATCATTAACTTCCATTGTACAACCGAATCCACATCCTTGATAGTGTCATTAGAAGGAATACCGATTTATCCGTATGTTCCATATTAAGAGCATCAAACTGGTTAGATGTAGCGATCTTGGTTCCACTCGAACTAGCCACAGCATAAGCATTCTTCTTAGTGACTACGACTTTCTTAGGTTCAGGAGGATTCTTCTTGGGTTGGTATTGAAACTGTTTACCCACAACAGGTTTGAAAAACCCTCCTTGACCCGGAATAGAAGACCCACCTTGCTTTCCCTTCTTCCTCTTATTAACCGTCTTGAAACCATCATATGCACCATCATTTGCATGCTTAGAAGGCTGAGTAGGAGGTTCAACAACTTTAGGACAATCAATAGGAGTATGACCAAAAATCTTACATTTATCACAATGCGGTGGTTTCCACTCATATTCAACCCGTATCTTCTCGATAGTCGACCCCGACCCATCAAGTAACGGAATCTCAACAGTAAGGCTATCCCTAAGAAGGTCATCCGACTTCACATCAATCATGCATCTAGCAAAACAACTACGGCCCCACGAGTCCTTGCACATTTGGCTAGTGAAGGCATCTAACCTTTTAGGCGTGCCTATCAATGTGGCAAGGAGACTAAGGCCATCATCGTAAAATATAGCAAGAGGAACGCCATGGAATTTAACCCACACCGGATATTGGTCAAATCCTCTTTAAGTAAATTGGTGTTCACCGTCCATGGTTTAAGAATAATAGGTACATTATTAATCAACCAAGGACCGCTTTTCAATAACGCTATCAACACCTTTTTTCGAATTAAACTTAAAAAGAAGAACCCTTTGCATTCATCATTACCTTTGTATACCAAACTTAGCCCACACATTGCGTAAAAGTAATCAACAACAGAAAAGCAAGGCGCTTACCAAGGAAATACCCATACAAAGTATTCTCAAACCTAGTGTTTACCTCTTCAACCACTTTCATCGGGACGGAAAGATCCACACCATTAGCTTTCTTACTACATTCCAACCTACGAAAGTTAGACATGTGTTTCATTGGTTCAGTAGAAGTAACACCAGCATACGATGAAGCAGGCTGTTTCAAAGCATGCACACCATCCTTCTCAATACCAATAGCCCCATGTGCATTAACATTAGAAGCCATAGGACCACTTGTATCTTGAGGAGGTTTCAATAACCAATAGCGTAAAGCATCTCCTCAAGCTCCTTCCGTGATCATGCGGCCTTAAGATGCTCAAACGAATAAGCCCCAGTAGAAGTAGTAGCATCCACTGTCCCAGTTGGTTTTAATGGTTGCCCATTCTCACCCACAAGAACAAGTTTTCCCTCTAAGATTTGTTTTTCAATAGCACGAATTTTCAGTAAAGTATCATGGCCCTCAGGCGTGTCATGACTAGGTGCATCATGACTAAGGCTCGAACCAAGTGAAACCGGCTCCACTTGTCCATCAGTACGAGGACGACTCCCCTCTTGTATACCCTTAGATCGTTGCATGTGATCAGACAAGTCATCAACATTAACATTCATGTTACTCACGTTGCCTTCATTGTTAATGCCTGGACATGACATAGGAATAGTCTTCTCTCCCAAATTAGACATCAAAAAAACTTAAAAACCCAAAACCAATCAATAAGCAGAAAACACAAAGTGGACGACCTACTTCAAGAAGCCGATTAAAACCCTAGTAAAAACTAGGGTTTATAGAACATTATACCTCGTAACTAACCCATATAAAAACGAACAGTTAATTTGATGTAGTGATTGCTATGATAAGATAAAACCTTACGAATCGATTACAGCAAACCCTAACTCAGCGATTAAGACAAGACCTGAATCGATTGAACCAGAAGAAATCAAATAGCAGCGCACAACACAAGATCAGAATATGATCAGGCTTTGGACGGTAGATGAGTAGGAAAAAACGATTAGGGTTTTATGATGTCGCCAAAATCACCAGAGCAGGGAGGGGAGAGTTTTTTTTTCTTTTGATAGCAGGGAGGGTAACTTTGTTGATCTTTGAATTTCTTGAGCCTCAACATTTGCTCCAACGACCTTCATGATTTCTAACATTTTCGTGTCTCAAGCAGTTGAAAATACCATCCCTTTCAATCACAAACCGCTTGGTGGTTATGGGGTCGGTATTTTCAACAATCCGTTTGTTGTTATGTTGTGCTACAACAGGTTTATATGCATGTAAGGTGACAAAAGATTTGCGCTGCTATATGTTTCAGGATATCACAATGATTCCAGCCAACATAGAATTGGTTTTGACAACATATCATTTGTAAAACATCAATATCAAAGCAAAACATGTCAAGTGATATGATACAATACATGCTGGAAACAGAAAAACATGCCCCAAGAATCTGGCAGCGTCCAACAGAGTTGCTAAGGACGTATTACCAAGTCATGATGATATCATAATACTCCATATTATGATCTGCTGCTGCGGATATTATTAACAGATAACAGTAGCATACCAGGGAAATACACTTTCAAAAAGCCTATCATTAAGCAGAATAAGCTTGCCAGCTTGCGTAAAATTCAAAACGGAACAATTTAAAGGCAATTGAACATTTATCAAAACCTAAACATAAATCCAAAATCTTAACCATGATAAGAAGGGCCATGTTTACTTATCAAAAGCTGAGCAATTTGCAAAACAAAATACTAAAAAAAATGAAACATGTTTAATGCCACAATGTTTCGATGATACAAATGAATGGAGGGGTAGGGGGATAGCTACCTAGGACCAAATTGGTTCAATCCAAGTATGAGGGTAGGTGTTATAACGACTTATTCTGCTAAAATGTTCTTCACTGCCCATGGGATCGAATGTGTCATACTTGCATGTTTCGAGTGAATAGAAGACTATTATCCTCTTGTTCTTGGAATGCAATTCTGAAAAATAGATTTTGTTCTCCATATGTTGAGATTTGGCTTCAATGCAAGACATGTTGTACTGCAAATACAAATCATGTTCCTTCCTAAACTATCTAACTTCTCTCATTCTTTTGCATAATCGTTCAACTTGAATACCTACAGGCCTACAATCACTAGTGAAAAATGTTGATCACATTTCGTAAGGAAATGTTGTTGTGCTCTCGAAGTGCAACAACTGTGCAACAACTATCTGGATCTCCGGCTATATAATCCTCGAAATGTTGGTGAATTCCTGATTGAAGTCTGATTGTGGCTACTGTAGCATGGATCAGTTTGAGAGTCATAGTTGGAGTCCTAGTCCAACTCGTCCAACTTTTAGTTAAGTGTCAGTTATGTGCCAGGTTATGTTTTAATGTGTAATCCTAGTTATAGTACAACGCGTATAGGTTAGTCTATATATACCGTGAAGGGTAGGGATTCTCATTGTATCGTATTGGAGTTTTGAGTTAAGTTTCTTCAATATAAAGTCTTTGCGTGTTTGGCAATTATTGTTCTTCTCTTTTCCTATATTGTGTCTGCTGCGTGTACCTCTGTATACCTCAATTGGTATCAGAGCTTGGTGTGAATTGTGGAGGATTGTTGCCGCGTCTAAAGGGTCTCAATCAGTGTTCCATAAGTTGTTCATTCCAAGTCTGGGAGTCTGTGATTGGAGCATAGTTAGCAGATTTGATATAACGATTTAGGGTTTAATAGATACCCTAAAATAAGACTACTTCAACCTGTGGTCAGTGGTGGTTTAAGTCACGCAAGTGCTGAATCAGTTGGGCTGCTGAAACAGCATGATAAACTTTTCTGATCAGATAAGTGTTCTGGTCGTGGAGGTTTTGATCAGGTCTGGTCGTGTGGCTTTAAACAGGTATGATCTTTGGTTCTTAATCAGGTCTGGTCTTTGGTTTTTTCATCCGTCCTGGTTGTTGGTTTTTTTATCACATCTGGTCACAACTCAGTTGTTACTTTTGATCACTAAACATACACTATCTAGCCGTGTGATAAAGGGCTAGATAGTTCCCCGTTACAAACCTATTCGCGATCCAGAAGACGAACCAGGATGACTGGAGATCCATCAGGTTCTAACCCACCACCACCGCCGACAAAAGAATTAAATTTGACGTTTCACTGCCCGATGTTAACGTCAACTAACTATACCATATGAAGGATGCGTATGGAGGTACTTCTTGGAATTCATGGAGTCTGGGATGTGGTAGATCCGGGCTCAGACGATGCCAAGAAAAACAATATAGTTAAAGGCTTATTGTTTAAATCAATTCCAGAAGATTTGATTTTGCAAATCGGAATCTAAAAACCTGGAAGGAGATGTGGGAAGCAATTAAGACCCGTAACTTAGGTGCTGATCGTGTGAAAAAAGCTAGGCTTTAAACCCTAATTACGGAGTTTGAGAATCTGAAGATGTCAGATAACGGTACTATACATGCATATGCCTCAACGCTATCGGGTATTGCTTCTAAATCAGCCACGCTTGGAGAAGTCATGTCGGAACACAAGCGGGTAAAGAAGCTTCTCACAAGTATTTCTAGACGTTTTGTCCATATCGTGGCAGCCCTTGAACATGTTTTAGACCTTAAAGAAATGGGGTTTGAGGATGTGGTTGGTAGATTGAAAGCGACGATCATGATAAGTTGCTTTATGATAGGACTGAAAATTCCAATAGGAATAATGACTCAAGTGGAGGAAGAGGACGTGGTACATACTCTCGAGGTCGTGGTCGTGGTCATGGTCACGGACATGGAAGGGGCAACAATCAAAACCAAGGTCAACATGACTCCTCCAAAAACCGTGAAGATAATAAGCAAAAGGGTAAGAAACATGAGCAACGAGATCTCTCACATATTAAGTGTTACCGTTGTGATAAGTACATACACTTTGTTTCAAAATGCCCGGATCGAAACCGAAACCATGAAGTGAACCTCAATGAGACACAAGAGAGATGTAAATCATGAATAAGGCACGTTCTTTATGATGAACTTGGTTCAAGAAACGGTTTTCATGAATGAAGAAAAGTTTACTCCTCCAAAGATCGAGTCCAATACCGACGAAGATGATGTATGGTACTTTGACAACAGAGCAAGTAATCACATGACATGTAATTATTCTTACTGTTCTAAATTAAATGAAATCATTACAGGTCGTGTAAGATTTGGAGACGGTTCGTGTGTGAGTATAAGAGGAAAGGGCTCAATTTTGTTTCAAGGGAAAAATGGGAAACAAAAGTTGCTGAAAGATATTTATTACATTCCCGCTCTTCATAATAACGTGATAAGTCTTGGACAAGCTTCAATATCCGGTTGTGATATTAGGATACGAGGTAATTTCTTAACCATGCGAGATAGTAGTGGAAGTTTGCTAATTAAAGTCCCACGAAGTGCAAATCGCATTTACAAGGCTCAACTACAAGTTGGGAAACCTTATTGTTTGCAAGCTAACATTGATGAAGAGTCGTGGTTGTGGCACGTGCGACTTAGCCATATCGGTTTTGGTGCGGTGAATTTGATGCACAAGTTAGCTAAAGGGGTACCTGTAATTAAGCATTAAGATCAAGTATGTGAGTCTTGCATGGTTGGAAAACAAACAAAGAAGTCATTCTTGAAGAAAGCAACATATAGAGCTTCACAATTACTTGAGATGGTTCACGGGGATATATACAGACCAATAATTCCTCCCACTCAAGCATGCAACTCTTATATCCTAGTTCTTGTCGATGATTATTTGAGGTACACGTGGTCTTTTCTTTTGAAGCACAAAAGTAACGCGTTTGGAATAATCAAAATATTCAAGACGTCAATTGAAAAACGAACGGGTAAAGAGATTGTGACATTCCATACGGATAGAGGTGGTGAATTTACATCACATGACTTTAATTAGTCTTGTGACCAAGAAGGAATAGCACGTATGTTGACGGCTCCTTATGCACCTCAACAAAATGGAATAGTGGAAGGACGAAACCGTACTCTACTTGAGATGACATTGTGTCTCATGAAGGCAAGAGGTGTACCAAATCAATTTTGGGGTGAAGCGGTGCGACATGCAACGTATTTAATAAATAGAACACCTACGCGAGCATTGGTAAGAGTGACACCATACGAGAAGTTTTATGGTGAAAAACCAAACCTTGAAGACTTAGGGTATTCAGTTGAGTTGCACATGAAAGAATAGTTTCAAAGCACCTGAAAAAGCTTGATGATAGGTCAAAACCATTGGTTTATCTTGGCAAGGAACCTAGTTCATGAGGTTTTCGACTTTATAATCCACGTGAAAATAAGATCGTAATCAGTGCCTATGTTGTGTGTGTTGAAAACAAAAGCAGGAATTGGAGATCGAAGTCAGATGAAACAAACCAACCAGGAAAAGAAGAAGAAACCTATACTGTTCTATGGAACGACACTCATGGGGCTGGATTTGAGCAGTCGTCTGGTGTAAACACTAACCTGGAACAGCCCACTAGTGGGAGCGACATGTCTACTGTTCATGCTACAGTAATAGGTCAAAATAATAGCCCAGAAGTTAATGTTCATAACAGCCCACAAGCGGCTACTGTTCATGCTAGAGTGGTAAATCACGAACCTGGTAATGTTGCCACACCTATCGCGACACGTCGGTCAACTCGAAACAAGGTTTTACCAACGAGGTTAGGTGATTACCAACTTAACATTCATGAACTAATGGTGACAATTGACGAGGAACCAAGGAATTATAATGAAGCAAAATCAAAACCTCAATGGGTTAAAGCAATGCAAAACGAGCTTGATTCTATTGTAAAGAATAATACTTGGAAACTCGTTGTTCTTCCTAAAGGTGTTAAACCGATTGGGTTAAAGTGGTTGTTTAAGATCAAAAGAAACGCCGATGGCACAATCAAGAAGTTCAAAGCACGTTTAGTTGCTAAAGGCTATGTACAACAACCGGTATTGACTTTGATGAAGTGTTCGCGCCAGTAGCTCGGCTCGAGACCATACGGCTCTTGATTGCTCTCACAGGCTCACAACTAGGAAAGGATGGAGGATTCATCATTTGGATGTCAAAACGGATTTTCTTCATGGTGACTTAAAGGAAGAGGTTTATGTTAACCTTAAGGCTTTGAAAAACCATGAGAGGAAGGAAAAGTATGTAAGTTAGCTAAATCATTGTATGGCCTAAGGAAAGCTCCAAGGACATGGAACATAAAGCTGGATAGTACTTTAAAGGAGATGGGTTTTCAACAATGCATGCTAGAAAAGGCGGTTTATAAAGTGGTAACCAATGGAGAATTTATCATTGTTGTAGTTTATGTGGATGATTTGTTTGTGACTGGGACAAGCTTAGATTGCATCAATGAGTTCAAGAAAAGGATGGAATCTCAATTTGAAATGTCGGATCTTGGTGAGTTAACTTATTACTTAGGTATCGAAGTATCACAAGAAGAGGATTGTATCAAGATCAAGTAAGAGAGATATGCATTGAAAATTCTAAAAGAAGCTGGTATGGAAGATTGCAATGAAACTTTATATCCAATGGAGAGGGATCTTAAGTTGTCAAAAGGTGAAGATGAACCACAAGTTGAAGCTGTTCGTGATCGAAAGGTAGTGGGGTACGTGCGTTATCTCTTTCATACTCGGCTAGATTTGACTTACTCTGTCGGAGTGGTTAGTCGATATATGAAATGTCCAAGAGAATCACATGCTCGTGTTATCAAGCAAATCCTACGCTATCTTAAAGGTACAACTTCGTTTGGAATTGAATACAAGTGGGCTAATGACATGAAATTGGTAGGATATAGTGATAGTAGTCATAATGTTGATATTGATGATGGACGAAGTACTACTGGACACATTTTCTATCTTGGTACATCGCCCATTACATGGTGCTCACAAAAGCAAACTACCATGGCAATATCTTCGTGTAAAGCTGATTTCATGGCAGCCACTGCAGCGGCATGTCAAGCAATTTGGCTTAAGGAGTTATTGGCGGAAGTGACAGGAATGGAAAGACAAAAAGTGATAGTAAGAGTTGATAAAAAAATTGGCAATTGCCTTATCAAAGAACTCGGTCTTTGATGGTAGAAGCAAACACATCCACACTCGATATCACTTCATTTGTGAGTGTGTGGAGAATAAGCAGGTAATTGTTGAGCATGTATCTGGTGAAGAACAAAGAGCAGACCTATTGACGAAGGCCTTGGCGTGCATAAGGTTCAAGGAGATGAGATCGTTACTTGGTGTGCAAGAGTTACCCTCTTCGACTCAGAAATTCAGGGGGTGATTGTTGGTGAATTCCTGATTGTGGCTACTGTAGCGGGTAATGTAGCATGGATCAGTTTCAGAGTCATAGTTGGAGTCCTAGTCCAACTCGTCCAACTATTAGTTATCTGTTAGGTTATGTTTTAATGTGTAATCCTAGTTATAGTACAACGCGAATAGTTTAGCCTATATATACAGCGAAGGGTATGGATTCTCATTGTATCGTATTAGAGTTTTGAGTTAATGTACACCCCCAAATCTCGGTACAGAGGAAGACTTAAACAAGTTTTCGGGGCGTTACATGGATTGGTACATCACACAAGTATAGAAAACAAGATAGTCATATTATAACTCAAAAACCAATCCCAAATTTAATTATCCAATACAATCATCCCAAAATAGTTAAATGTTAGGCCCAATATGATTTATAAAATAGGTCCGCATAATATTATCAAATTTTAAATATGATCCTTCAACCATGCCACGTTGCCAAGCTTCCACAGAACAAGCATTCCAAACATCACTTAGATACCTAAGAAAAACATGCTAAAAGGTCACTATATTTGGTGAGTTCATAGGTTTAAATTCAAATTCAAGAGTGGACTCAGGGAGTTTATTTGCTATCACGAGACCTAAGATAGATACACAATATCACACCACTCACATACCAATATCACAATCAACAATACCATCAATAACATATCGACGTCATAGTAGGGCCCTAAGCAACACTAGCCAGCGCAGTCGTAGCAAAGTCTAGTCGTAGCAAAGTCTAGAACAGATGCTACCCTGGACTAGGTCGAGGTAGAAGTCTATTCTTAGCTAGGCAAGTGTTATAGCAATTATGATTGCTACCCTAGACTAAGGCAACAACTACCACATATCTATCTAAACAGTCAATCACATAAGCAAATCAAAAGTTTAAAAGGTCCAAAAGAGTAGCATGATTTCTCACCCCAATTAGTTAAAACAAGATAAAAGTGGGGCTATGAAACTCACCTCAAGCAAGCAACGCACAAACAAACACTAGCAACGAATATAGCAGCTAACACGGCTTAGCAACTACTGACTCGGCACAACCTATTAATATAAACCAATTCTTAATATATATTTCCAAAATCAACGTTATCTACCCCAATGTATCCCTTTTCTTTATCTCCAAAAATGTCTTGTTTCACCGTTTAGTCCTAGCGTTTGGTATCGTCGTGTGTGTGTATCGACTCAACATGATATCATGAATGCACTCGAATAACCACAATGTGACTCAATGCAACACCATGAGATGTCTAAGCGATAAGCTCCATAGTCCAATAAGTTTCGGAATAAATGGTTAGACCTTATCGAATTCGTCAACTCGATAAACTCAATCATTTATTCGTGTCGCTTATTATCCCATAAACCGGTCGCATCCTAATGAGTCATAAGGATAATTCACCCATTAATAACGTTATCCTACGTACCTAGTGGGCTCTTATTATATTCGTCAACCTAATAAATCCGCTATCCACGTGGATCGACACTATTAATGTTAGGTCATCCGTAACCCATGCACAAGACGTAAATAGAATTGAATACTTGAAAATGGTATTAAATACTCATAAATGGCACATTTCGATAAACGTGCACTCGAAACATTAAATACTCATTAATTAGAAAACATTTCTATTTTTAGTCGTTAATTCCCATTTAAAATAGTGAATAACAAGACAAGTCTTGTTATCGAGGGTTTTGGTATAAAAACCATTTATTATTTATGTGTCATAGTTTTATTAATATATATATATATATATATATATATATATATATATATATATATATATATATATATATATATATATATATATATATATATATATATATATATATATATATATATATATTACGTCAATTTCAATATTAGTTTCATATCGATATTCGCTTCGAGTCCACAAGCGCGAGTCATGACTTCTCGGCTTTTAATCAATCTATAGTCCAATATATACTAAAGTCCATATTACGGCGTTGTCGGGGTTAACTATGACTAAAAAGTCAAAGCAACACCGACGTTGCTCAAAGTTGACAATTTATAATATAAATCCAAGTAAATAATCACAATAGCGCAAATCAATCTCCAATCAACCCATATCAATTTCGCCATAAAAAAAACTACCAAATATACCCGTAACCAATGTCACGGCCCTAATGGTCATGACACGGTCCCGGTTAAGACCACGTGAGCCAAACAAGCTCTAGAAGCTTTTCGGCTCTACGCGTCTCATCCAAACACCAACAACAACTACCAACAAGATACCACAACAACTCGACCCGGACCCTTGGTCCTTGTGGGTCACGTACGCCAACCAAAACCCACGTACGAGTCCCTAGTGGCTCGTACGCCTCACTAATCCTATCCAAACACTCCCAAATAGCTTTTCCAACAACCAAACACAATCAATCAACCTCCAAACAATAACCAATCATCAAACCTATCAAGTAATCTAAACCAAGAACGTGAACATTGATAAAATGCAAAACACAAATAAATGACACGACACATGATACCAAATCACTAGTTACATGTTTTAAAATAAAATAAAGGGAAAATGGGTCAAATAGACCGCATACAGGCATATCACTTTATGGACCACGCCTTTAAAATTCGAAAATAGACAGGTTGCCCACGGTTTTTTGGACCCAACCAGGGTTGCCATGTGTCCGACAACTTATGACACAAGTACGTATTTTGAAGGTATATGTCATGTATTGTAACGTATTATTTTTTGGGCAACTTGTATTGTTTTTTGGGCATCTTTATGTTTTTTGGGCAACTTGTATTTATACACGAGGATATTTTTGTCATTTCACTTTTAAGAAAAAAAAACAAAAAACAAACGCCCACAAAACACAGATTTACGGTACATGTCCTTTAATATCTTGTGTTCCCAATCAATCACTTTCTTCTTTCTTCAATACAATTTGTTTAACAAAATCTTTCTTTCTTCTTTTGGTCTATTGACTTCATATCTTTATCCCAATCTTTCTGCTTTTGTTTAGAAAATATGTCTGACAATATCCCACTGGATGTTCAACTAGATATCATCCGTAGGCTACCTCCTAAGTCTATACTCCAGCAACGTAGTGTTTGCAAGTTATGGAAGGCTAGTATAGATTGTGGAAGCTTCATCTTTAATTACGGTGTTCGTCGTAATGATCGGTGTTTATTTACGCTAACATTCGATATGGGTGACCAAGGTTTTGTGTTAGCTTTAGATGAACAACTAATCGCTACGCCACTTAATATGATTTAATGCTTTCATCTATGATTACAGCTTGGCAATTCTAATGGTCTTTGGTGTTTTGTCTATGGTTCTAATCTAATGATTTATTTGGAACCCGTCAATCAAAAAATCACTTGCGATTTGTCCGGTTTACGCATCAAATCGAACGTCAAAAGATTTGTTTTGGTTTTGCCGTCCGTCCGGACACTCTTGACCCGACGATCGTGAAGGTCTCCTATCATGTTTTCGAAAGTGGTTTCTGGTATGTCTCTGTCTTTTCTTTGAACTCGTTAAGGTGGACAATCCTTGAAAATTTCCACCCCCCTCGTGAAACTATCAAATTGAAACGTAAAAGTCATGCAGTTGTAGGTCGTTTTCTCTTTGACCGGGGGTGAAAAGGTAACTAATGAGGACGGTGTTATTTATAAGATTTATATGTTGATTTCTTTTGATTTGGTAACCAACCAATTTAAAGTTATAGACCTACCACAGATTTTAAAAATGAACTCCCGTTCCATTCAATGTTTTCGATCTTGGAACCTCTCTAGTGATTTACGGGACGATCATTGGTGAAGATATTGCATTGTTTTGCGGATGGTTGTTGGACGTCAATGGTTCTTCCATAACATCATTTACAAGCCTATTCGCCATCCCTACCCTATATCCGGTTCGTTTGCTTGGGTTTACAAAGGATCAAGCTCCAATAGTGGAAGCGTACAGCGCCAATCATTTGGGTCAGTCGGTATTTGTGTACAACAAAGAAGTTGAATTATTTGTCTGCATGGGAATGTTAGGAGATGCGGGATCTTTCTACATCGCCCCATACAAAGAATCTCTTCTTTTGTTAAATCAGCCAGACCATGCTGTTTATAGTATGTTTTATTTTTAACTTACCATTCTATTTGTTTATTGTTGTTTTATTTTTAACTTACACCATTATATTCATGTTCAACAGGTTTGTTCGGCAGAAGTTAGGGATCATGGTTAATGGGAATGAAGCTTTGTGGTTTTAGTACGATGTCTGTATGTGAAGGAAGCATGGAGTGGTTAGCTTTTTCTGCGTACTTGCTGAATTTTGTAAATCAAGTGGTTATATATTATGTAACCATTAAACTCATAATTATGTAGTAATCGTAATATGTAGTAGGTTGTCTGTATGAAAGGTTGTATGTCAACGTATTTACTATTTCCTATGTTCTTTAATCCCATTATACATCTTTGTTTAATCTGGGAACTAGCAGTTGTTTCCAATAAACAATGTGGCAACTAACTGTTCTACGTAGGGCAACTTCTTTTCCTTATTGACTAATTTTATAAACCAAGGAGTCCTTCTAGTTGTTACAATTCATATTCTACAATCAACTAATAACTACCAACTAGTGACTATGCACACTTGAACTTAATAGATTTACCATTCAACACTAGTACACTTTAAGTAGCAGTTGTAAGTTTAATACTAGCAGCACCAAACCAATATGTCTCTATTCAGGCCCAGAATAGTAAGACCAACACCTACACAAGGGCACCAGAATGGTATCAAGACACCTACACACGCAAAGACAAACACGCCATACACAACATATTAAGGACGGTGGCATCATTTCGTTGATGTGTTCTATCACAAGCGATGGTTAAAATAGCTAGCAGAGTAACTCAGATATCTTGCCGGTTGTACATATACAACCAATTCGGTTTACTAGCGGTAGTAAAAATAACTATAGCGGTAGTAAAATGACTAGCGATTGTAAGTCTACAACCACTTCGCTTTACTAGCGGTAGTAGAATTAACTATAGCGGTAGTAAAATAACTAGCGATTGTAAGTGTACAACCAATTCATTTTCAATGTTTGGCGTTGCTTTCATGATTCAATGTTTTCAATTTTTACGTAGTTATTTCATTTGTTGTATCATTTAAATACATACCTAACTTTGAACTTAGTTTGCAGACTCATTAAACTGTAATATTAAATAAGCCAAACATGTATGACAGAACAAACATAATAAGAGCCATCTCTTCATCTTGATTAGTAGGTTCTCTTGTATGTTGCAAGATCCTGTAGTGCTTTTTTACTACTTCTATACCAAGAGCCATCTCTTCATCTTGATTGGGATCAAGAGTCTATGTCATTGCATCAAGTTCATGTTCACTATTTTCTTCAAAATCATCTCCATCTACGTCATGTTCCTCGTACCCTCCATCGTCATTATCATTCATGCTGCATGCCTGCATAATGGTAAACCAATACAATACATCAATAAATAATGTCGTTTGACAGAATAACAATTTATCCTCACTTTACAATCATTAACAATGGCCCTAATAAACCATAACATGTATTGTTGGTATTAATGTAGTTGGATATAATTAAAAAGCAAACAACAACAATAGAGAATAAATAATCTACTAAAACTCACCTTTCACAACAACAAAATCTAAAAATATTCTATTTAAAGTATCACAGATCAACATTAAAGGAGGCGACGTTTTGTTTTCTCTAGATATTTGACTTTTAATGTACAAGACTAATAGGTTTTATTGGGCCCATCAAATATTTAACGGCACATGACCTAGATAAGTAAGCGGATGGTTGTAAAATGACCCATTTTCCAAGTTCAGGGTACCGTCCCGCATATAAAAGTTCGAGTAGCAGAATTCCAGTTAGCCAAGTTGGAGGCAGTAAAATGGGTTTTGGCCATATTTTACGGACCAAATTTGAAAAGCTTGTATTTTGGGCGCGCGAATTCATGAACCAACCCAACAACCACATATAATGATCATAACACACCCTCGTTCTGACCATCAATTGCAAATCAACAACCCTCATCCAAAGCCTCCTGTCGACAATTAAAAACCAAAAAATTTCCTTGAAAACCATGTCGTTTCGAGCTAATGTTATCACCATTATGAGAGATTATATTAGCAACATGCTAGATACAGTGATCGGTAACATTTTGAATCGGTTGCCAATAACAGAAGCGGTGTGCACCTCTATTTTATCTACAAATTGGAGGTTTAAGTGGACCTTGCTCACCGAAGTCATAATTGATGAGGATTTCTTTTATTATTTAACATATAAGTTTGATGGGAGGCATGTTACTAGACTTTTAAATCAGCTTACGGGTCCCATAAAAAAGTTTGTCTTCTCTGTAGATCCCAAACCGTTGTCTGGAATGGAAGACTTGAATTATGAAGAGATTCGTGATTGGCTTATGTTTTTGGCACTGCAAGGAATTGAGGAGCTGACAGTTAGAAATTGGTATGGACAACCGTTACATTGCCAACCGAACTTTACCGGGCGTATTGAATTGAAACATCTTGAAATTCATTGTTGTGATTTTCCTAGTTTGGTGTTTTTCACTAGTTTTCCAAATTTATTGAGCTTAGAATTGTGTTTAGTCAAATTTCTTACCGGTACAGTTTGGGATTTAATTGCTGGTTGTCCCTTACTTGAGTCTCTTAGATTGGATGTTGAGAGTACAAACGGGATGAAACTATGGAATCTTGCAAGTCTTAGGAATTTGAAGCAGTTACATTTGTCATTCGGTATTTGAATCTTTGTCGACAATCATAGCATCCAATATCTTTCACCGACAAGACTTCCATCTCTTGAGACCCTTACATTGGATTTTGACTATTGCACGGTAAGACCGTTTTGAGATTTACGCTTCTAATTTTACAATGTTAAATATATGTGTAATCAGAACGACATTTAATCTTTGAAACTAACCCAAAACTCGACTGTTGTAGTTGATGCGTGATGGTAATTCCGGATGAATGTCCCTTTGCCGTTTGTATCCCTCGTTAATCTGAATCTAAAAGGAGTTGATTTTGGCGAGACTGTTATCGTGTCACTCATCGTCCAAATGATTCGCGGATCTCCAAACTTGAAAAAGCTGGAAACCAGAGTAAGTGTAATAGTTTATTACTCTATTTCATACGTATCAAATAAACATCGTTAAAGTTAAACTGCCATGTTTTTCTATCTCAATACTATTTGATTTTCCAGGCTGCACACACGCTTAGTGTTTTACCTTTGAAACAACCTTCATTTGATTTAGACACAACCACATTCAATCATGGGCGATTCGAGATGATGATTTTTCGATCATTTCCTAGATCACGTAATGAATTACACATAATAAAGTTTATACTTGCTTGTTCCACGTCGTTAAAGAAAATGTATATCGGGGCGCCGATTTGATGGACGATGGTTATGATAATATCAAGACGAATTGGGAGTTCGCTAGGAAGCTGTTGAAACTCCCCCGATCTTCCGTCACAACCGTTGTAAAATTGTTCTAGTGGTTGTAGTTTTATGTATGGTTTGAATACCCTGCGTCAATTAAATTTGTGTACACAAAGTTTGGTGTGTCTGTTTATCAAGGGTTTATGTAGTAATCGTAATATGTTGTAGGTTGTCGTCTGTATGAAACGTTGTATGTCAACGTATTTAGTATTTCCTCTGTTGCCATTATCCATTTTTATTTCATATCGCCAACTAGCGCTTGTTTCAAATATCAATTTGGCATCTCACTTTGTTGAACGTAGGGCAACTTCTATCACTAGCGCTTGTTATAATAACTAGCGCATGCGTATAATACTAGCGGTTGTAAGTATACAACCTATTCAGTTTACTAGCGTGAGTCGATATAATTAGCGATAGTAAAATTAACTAGCGGTTGTAATTTGGCAACCAATTCATTTTATAATTACGATATTTAATTTAAGTAATCAAGCATAAAAGCATTTTACCATTTTTTGACGTTTAGAAAAGTCGCATAAACCTCAAAATAATCAAGTCACTCTACACATCTAATAACATGAAGCGTTATGTGCTTACGTCAAACTGATGATAAACTCACTCTACACATATAATCAACCAATTAGGAGCAACCCAATTGTGTTGCTCTTTATAACAATTTTGTGGTATTTTTAAAATCCGTGAAAACAAAAATAATGTAACATTTTTTAAATCTAACTAGTTACAATACTTCGACATTTCCGTTTCATCAGTGTTCACTTGAATAGTATGTTTGAAAACAAATATTAATGTTAACAAATTAAATTCACACCAATAAGTTATGGTCTATAAAAGACCTACAAATATTTTTAATACACGAATACACTGAATAGTATTAGCGAGTAGAACCTTGGGTGTATCGACTCTAGCCCGGACCTCCTTTTTAGTTAAGGAGTCCTTTACAATATACATGATAATTATACTTAGCATACTTATCTAATACAAAACATCCTACCCAAGAAATTCAAGAATGTTACATATTAAACCGACACAATCATACTAGCGTTGAAAAACTACATTAGCAGTGGGTTGCTCTTTATTCTATCCCGCGCCCGCAAGGTCGTCATTTTACGTTGACCTCGGTCTATCCAACCCGATCTGCCAGATTGGTAGACGACACTTGCTTCGGAAACGGGCACCAATCAACGAGGACTGCAGACCATAATTTTAAGCCTCTTTGCATATTTTATCACTCCTTCGACCCAATACCCATGATATACTTCCTTCTTCCGCCGGTTAGAACGAGGTTAAGTAATCGGTGAAATTTGAACATCCCAAATGGCTAAAGAGAGTCTAATCGGTTTAAACTCCCACCTTTGGTACGCCATATGGTGCGGGCATGCTTCCACAAACTTCAAAGCACATGGGTTTTGGGTGAAGGAATGTTGTGAATGGTCGCGGGATGTGTTATTAGTCGTCATTCTCGTCATTTTAGAAACGACTAATTGTTTTAGTAGTCATTTTAGAACATGTTTCGATTGTGGCAAGAAAGCGCTTTGCTTTATGTTTTTGTTTTGGGGGTAAAGGTTTAGGCTATGTATGGGCTTTTTGGAACCGACGGTGCTTGGGCAACGGGTTAACATTTTCAACTTCTCTTTGTTGTTTTTTGTTGGTGGAGGAATGGTTGTTTATTTATGTGCTTTCCCTTTATTTAAAATGAGGATTTTACTGTTCTTGCACGCGGTATAATAATTTCCATTTACTGTTTTGTGGGTAGGCACGTGCCTAGGCTCCTGGGCATCTATTTTTCCTGTTGGATTTGTCATAAAATTTCTAGGAAGGAACGTTTTTTGGTATTTGGATAAGACTTATCCGTAATTACAAACCGTTTCAATTTATCGGTTTATTATCCTTTTCTGTCTTGAAAGTTTGCTATGTCTCTATATACTTTTTTGGAAAATGTAGCTTCCACAAATGTTGTTGGTTTTGGAAATGTTGCTTATACACGTTTGACAAACCGAAGTAAAACATTCATATCGGCGCTTTAAATTTCACTTTTAAAATTTGAACTTCAACTAGTCAACCTTTTAATTCGCAAAACCATATTGTACTTGAGGGACTTTTTTATTATAAATGATTTGGAAAACAGAAACAAAGTTGATATTTGCGTCGACACTAGCGGTGGTTTGACCGAACCTAGCGATGGTTTGTTAAACTGTAGCAATGGTTGCGTACAACATATGCATATAATTGAGAGTTGATTGCAACCATGTTGTGAGTAGGTGTTGCGCAATTATGATTTGAAATTGATTGCAATAGGTTCTAAACTCTAAACTATGTTTTGGCCTAGCAGCTTGTAACTAAATTTTTTATCCCCAATTGAATCCAAATTAATCGGACTTTCAAAACAACTGTTTTACTCTTGTAGCAGCTTGTTAGTATTTTTGGACGTATTTATCCCCAAATGTTCTATTCTAATCAGCAAACGCAACCGTTATCGTCATCTACCAGGGCCGGTCCTGAGATTTTTGATGCCCTAGGCGAAATGGTCATAAATGCCCATCTAAATGATGTAAACGAACAACTAACATGGTTTGGCTATCATGTAAGTTCAAAATTATAGAAAAAATCAAAGAAAATTGAGTAAGATTAGCATTTTCATTGAATTAACTAGGGATAATGCAATAATGCTTAAAAACGAATCAAAATTTTCATCTTTTTTCTTTTTTTTACGTAGAAACATTTATTCTTGTTCTTCTATGTATAAATTAGGAATAAAAATCTATGCATTTTTTATACATTTTCAGTCGATTATACATTAAATGCATAAATTTCTTCAAGTATACACACAATAGATAAACTTATTTGTTTTTTTAAAGGCAATTTTTTACAACCTATGCCACTTATCTCATATGTCTCTAACGAGACTCGAACCCACAACCTCTATGTTGATGGGTCATTTACATACCGAGTCAAAAGGCCTTTGGTATACACAAAATAGATAAACTAAAAGATTAGTCAATTAGAAAAAATTAGTGTGAAACAAATATGTTTCAAATTTTATATAAATTCATAATGTTGTCTCCATTACTCCCATCGTTTAGATTTTTTTTCAGATACCTATTTTGGTGCTCTCATAACAAGTATTCACTTTATATTTCAATCAATTAAAAGAGATTATAGCGAGTAAAATGATATTTGATTGCGAAAACGCAATTAACTAAACTTTTAAGACACTCTATTTTTAAGACACTCTATTTTGTCATCTACTATCTAGACACGACACCATTTTTGGCTTAGAAAAGTCGCATAAACCTCAAAATAATCAACTCACTCTACACATCTAATAACACAAGCGTTATGTGCTTACGTGAAAGTGAAGATGTTGACGTTTTACAATAACTTATGGTCTATAAAACACCTGGATATAATATTAATACACGAATACTGTGAATAGTATTAGCGATTACAACCTTGAAGTGTATCGACTCTAAATATGCCGAAAAGTTATATCAAACTCTAGGCTGGACCTCCTTTTATAAGCTAAGGAGTCCTTTACAATATACAAGATAATTATACTTAGCATACTTATCTAATACAAAACATCCTTCCCAAGAAATTCTAGAATGTTACATATTAAACCGACACAATGATACTAGCAGTGAAAAACTACATTAGCAGTGGTACGCGACTTAATTGTGACTGTGGATTCCTTCTTGTTTGCTATCATTTTCTTGAAGGATTTCCCGTCGTTTGGTTCTCCTGGGGCGGCCGTATTTTCATATGGGATTCCCTGCGGAAGTTCGATAGGCTTCTCAACGGGTTTCCCGTGTAAATCCGCCCCTATGCGGTTGGAAGAGCTTTTAGTGGGTTGCTTTTCCAATCCGCGCAGATTTTATTTTAGAGCAAGTGTAGAACCACAAATAATTCAGAAAAAATACATCCACACGCTGACGTGATAGGTTTGAATTGGAGTGAGGAGAGAGAACTGCCACAAAACACACCAATCATCCCCTACACGATAGCATGGGATTTTTGTTTTTTGAATTCTTTGTGGTTTGCTCTAAAGTTTATCCCAGTGGCCGGAAGCTCGTCAATTTTACCTTTAATACAGTCTATCCAACCCGATACGCCAGGATTAGTAGACGTACACTTGCTTCGGGGCCCGGGATGCAATCAACAGAGGACTGAGACCAGAAATTTCAGCCGTGTTGTTTGCCTCTCTTTGCACATTCTACCATTCCTTCGACCCAATACCCATGATATACATCCTTTTTCCGCTCGGGAAAAGCGAGGTTAAGAAAGAACTGCCTGAACTTTGAACATCCCAAATGGCTAATCAGAGTCTAATCGGTTTAAACTCCAACCTTTGGTACGCCATATGGTCAGGCCAGGCTTCCACAAACCTCAAAGGACACGGGTTTTGGTTGAAGGAATGTTGTGAATGGTCGCGGAGATTGGTCATTTTTGTCGTTTTAGAAACGACAAATTGTTTTTAGTAGTCATTTAAGAACATGTTTCAGTTGTCGCATCAACTGCTTTACGATTATGCTTTTGTTTTGGGGTAAAGGTTTAGGCTATGTATGGGCTTTTGGAACCGACGGTGCGTGGGCAACCGGGTTGTTAACATCTTGAACTTCTCTTTGGGGTTTATTGTTGGTGGATGAATGGTTGTTTTTTTATGTGCTTTAAATTTATTTACCTCGCGTCTTTATAGCGAGGATTTTACCGTTCTTGCACGCGGTATCATTAATTTCCATTTATGTTTTGTGGGTAGGCACGTGCCTAGGCTCTGGGCATCTATTTTTCTCTTGGATTTGTCATAAAATTTCTAGGAAGGAACGTGAATATTTACTTGCGATTTTCTCTCCTTTTTTGGTATTTTGATAAGACTTATCCGTAATTACAAACCGTTTCAATTTATCGGTTTATTATCCTTTTTAGTGTACTGAAAGTTTGCTATGTCTCTACATCTGTTGTTGCTTTTGAAAATGTTGCTTAAGCACGTTTGTCAAACTGAAGTAAATCATTCATAGCCGCGCTTTAAATTTCACTTTTAAAATTTGAACTTCAACTAGTCATTTGGAAAACATAAACAAAGTTGATATTTGCGTCGACACTAGCGGTGGTTTGAGCGACACTAGCAGTGGTTTGTTAAAATGTAGCAGTGGTTGGGTATTAACATATGCATATAATTGATATCCGCGCTTTAAATTTCACTTTTAAAATTTGAACTTCAACTAGTCATTTGGAAAACAGAAACAAAGTTGATATTTGCGTCGACACTAGCAGTGGTTTGGGCGACACTAGCGAAAAGGAAAATCTTAAATTTTAGCGAACCAATTGGGTATTAACATATGCATATAATTGATATCCGCGCTTTAAATTTCACTTTTACAATTTGAACTTCAACTAGTCATTTGGAAAAACAGAAACAAAGCTGATATTTGCGTCGACACTAGCGGTGGTTTGACCGACACTAGCAGTGGTTTGTTAAACTGTAGCAGTGGTTGCGTATTAAAATATGCATATAATTGAGAATTTGTTCAAACCATGTAGCCTCCTTTGGTTTTTCCAAAAACGCAACCATGTTGTGAGTTGCAGTTGTAACTATGATTGTTTTTTTTATCCCCAATTGAATCCAAAGTAATCTTGTAGCAGTTGTTAGTATTTTTGGACGTATTTATCCCCAAATGTGCTATTCTAATAAGCAAACACAACCGTTATCGTCATCTACTATCTAGACACCACACCATTTTTAGACACTTAGAAAAGTCGCATAAACATCAAAATAATCAACTCACTCTACACATCTAATAACCTGAAGCGTTATGTGCTTACGTGAAAGTGAATATGTTGACGTTTTTACAATAACTTATGGTCTATAAAACACTTGGATATAATATTAATACACGAATACTGTGAATAGTATTAGCGATTACAACCTTGAAGTGTATCGACTCTAGCCTGTACCTCCTTTTATAAGCTAAGGAGTCCTTTACAATATACAAGATAATTATACTTAGCATACTTATCTAATACAAAACATCCTTCCCAAGAAATTCTAGAATGTTACATATTAAACCGACACAATGATACTAGCGTTGAAAAACTACATTAGCGATGGTACGCGACTTAATTGTGATTGTGGATTCCTTCTTGTTTGCTATCATTTTCTTGAAGGATTTCCGTCGTTTGGTTCTCTTGGGGCGGCCGATTTTCATATGGGATTCCCGAGAAGTTCGATAGGCTTCTCAACGGGTTTCCGTGTAAATCCGCCCTATCGCCCCTATCTTGCAATCGGAAGAGCTTTTAGTGGGGTTGCTTTTCCAATCCGCGCAGATTTTATTTTAGAGCAATGGTAGAACCACAGATGATTCAGAAAAAAATACATCAACACGCCGACGTGATAGGTTTGAATTGGAGTGAGGAGAGAAAATTGTCACAAAATACACCAATCATCCCCTACACGATAGAATGTGATTTTTTTACGAATTATTTATGTGGTTTGCTCTAAAGTTAATCCCAGTGGCCGCAAGCTCGTCATTTTTACCTATAACCCAGTCTATCCAACCCGATATGCCAGGATTAGTAGACGTACACTTGCTTCGGGGGCCGGGTTGCAATCAACAGAGGACGACAAATTGTTTTTAGTAGTCATTTAAGAACATGTTTCAGTTGTGGCGAAGAATCGCTTTCGCTATGTTTTTGTTTTGGGGGTAAAGGTTTAGGCTATGTATGGGCTTTTTGGAAGCGACGGTGATTGGGCAACGGGTTAACATTTTCAACTTCTCTTTGTTGTTATTTGTTGGTGGATGAATGGTTGTTTTTTGTTGTGCTTTCCTTTTATTTAAAACGAGGATTTTACTGTTCTTGCATGCGGTATAATAATTTCCATTTACTGTTTTGTGGGTAGGCACGTGCCTAGGCTCCTGGGCATCTATTTTTCCTGTTGGATTTGTCATAAAATTTCTAGGGAAGGAACGTGAATATTTACTTGCAGATTTTCTCTCCTTTTTTGGTATTTGGATAAGACTTATCCGTAATTACAAACCGTTTCAATTTATCGGTTTATTATCATCCTTTTTTTGTACTTAAAGTTTGCTATGTCTGTACATCTGTTGTTGGTTTTGAAAATGTTGCTTAAGCCCGTTTGACAAACCATGTAGCCTCCTTTGGTTTTTCCAAAACGCAACCATGTTGTGGTTTTTATCCCAATTTAATCAAAATTAATTTGTACTTTCAAAACAACTATTTAACTCTTTTAGCAGTTGTTATTAACAATCAAGTTAAAGTTATTGGCCAATTTCCACCTTCTAATTTGCAATCTTGGCAACTAAATGGCATCATTGGGCAATACTAGTTGTACGATCGGGCAACCATAATTCTTAACCATATGATCATAAAGGATACACTTAACAGCATAAACCTAACAGCACTAAGTTTGGCATAGAAGCACTATCGCATGGTTGGCAGCATAAACTCATAATTATTTTCTACAAGAACAAACATTCATAACAGGTGGATCCATTCCTTGTGCACTACTAGCCCTTTTTTCTATGATCTCGAACCCTCTTTCAGTTTTCGTGATAGAAACACGCTTTGTTAACTTCCTTCTTTTGAAAGGTGTTGCACTACCGCACCGCATGCCAGCGTCCTCTTCCTGCCATACCATGTTTTTGAAATAAAATTGTGACAAAGGTTGTAGCTCGTGCACAATGTAGACGTCCATGGATCCATTCTCATCAGCAAGGTCATACATTCGTCGAACGTCATTGTCTGTGTGCAACAATGTTAAACCATCTTCTAGTGCATTATTTGGTGCAACATAAAATAAAGCCCATTTTTCCCCTCCAATATCATTCAAAACATGATCAAGCACCCTAGTAAATGCAACCCTTGTGGAGCTAAAACACCATACATCGCAAAGGAGACCGCCTACATAGCGGAGTGGTGAAATTCAAATTTCCGTTGTGGTGCACTTTAAATATGACTTCTTTGGTTTCCGCCATGTCCTATAAAACATAAACCCTAATAAAAATTTCAATAACTTTTAATTAAATAAATATTTAATAATAGAATATAAAATATAAAGTCGCACATTTATTTATATTCATGTACTCTATAGTCTATAAATATATGAGCGAATAAGGTAACAAAGTACATACGGGAGTACAAGAAACCCGGATTTGTTTATAAAAAGAAGAAAAGGACAACGATTTCTTTATTTGGATTCTTCGATGAAAGTGTAAGCATCCGCAATGGCAACTTGGTGAAAGACTTTAACTTGGTGAAAGACTTTTTTACTATTCTAATAAGATATTCAAATGACTAGTTCCATTGTGGCAATAACTTTGAAGAAGACTTTTTACAAAAACACTAGTAAAGACTTCAAGTGTTTGAAGCTATTGTCAAAAAGCTTTTGTATTTATAAAATTTCATTTTTCACCCAACATTAAATATGCAAATGCTTTTGCGATGGAGTAGTTGGTTTTGCAAAAGCTTTTACCTCAACCATTTAATTGTGTTCATTGCATCAAGTCTTTTATGACTTGATGGATTGGTAATGCTCGAGGAATGTGTGGATGTTGATAGTTGAAGATTATTAATTTGATTTAAAAATACAAAACCATTTCCCAAAAAAAAAGCAATCGACATCCTTACCAAGAAGCAGTGAAAAGTGAAAACAAAATAGCCAAATGGTAGAGACCTAGAGTTCACAAAAAGTCAAAAAGAAAATGCAGAGGCCATTGATAGTCTAACTCTTTGTGACCACAAAAACCTTTGCTCTTAGTGATATTTTAGTAAATTGACATTTAGATCAATTAGATTATCAATCATCACATCACAATCATTTACGAAATGGCGTGTTCTTTGTGTCAAGATGGTACATGCACTCCGAATTGTACTAATTTGCACGATTCTTTATTTAAAGACATGATAGACTGTTTCAAGAGAATGGTAATTGCTTGTAAGCCGGGAAAGACTTTCCCAATAGAAGGAAATTTTAGAGAGAAACAAGAGCTAATTGATAAGAGGAAGAGAATAATTGAACAACTTCCAGAGTATGAATGTGAGTATGAAGATATGAAAGCGCGTTTCAAGAGGATCCAAGATGATAATGCTAATTTGGAAGCAACGTGTGAAGAGGCGATAGCGATTTTAAGATTTACAAAGATTATAATGTTGATCTTTGAGCGAAGTATGAAGAGATGCAAACCGGTTTTAGAATTTGAAAGATCATAATCTTTGTTGTCAAAGCTAAGTATCAAGAGATGGTTGAATGTGCCAAAATCTTATCAACAGACTCAAAGAAGTTGCGGTGATCTTGATGATTTTAGGATTATGAATGTGTTTTGTATATGTTTAAGAATGTGCTATTTTGGACCGATTAGGTATGTAAGGTAATAAGTATTTATCTAATTAACAAGGTACTAGATTCTCGCATCAAATTTTATGTTATGATTTTATGATATCATTTGTGAAAACATAAATAATAAAAATAATAGCCAATCTCGATATTCTTCACATGCGAATATACTCTAACTAGACTTAATTGCAATACTAAACTCAAAATTCCATTAGTTATTGATATTATTCACTAGGAAACATAAAATTTCCAAACCTCAAGAGTCAAGAAGATTCTTTAAAGGTGCGAGTTGAAGAAAAGGAGAATGAAGGGTGCAGCAACCACTTCCATATTCTTGCATCCATCGCTAGTATTGGAGTAACCACTGCTTGCTATTATTACACAAGTATCTGCCGGTTCAGACGTTTCCACCGCATATAGGCAACCATTGCTACAATTATAACCACATCAATAACACAAACACCAAAACCAAAAAGGTGACAATGAGATTGCCATACAATTGGTCAACCAAAAGCAATCTCACCCTATCCTGCACCTAGACATATTGCTAAGACTCTAAACATTGGTGAACACATGCGAGAAAGATGTAGTTACTCAAACGATATTGGAAAGGGTAAAGGTTGCGGATCCAACTTTGGTGTTTCAAAGTATAGAGGATCGAGATAGCTTTTGATGAAAAAATTGCTAAAAGATTACATATGGAAGTAAATGCTAAAGAAATTGCTACGAAAAGAAAAGGAAAGGGCAAAGTTGAAGCCTCTAAACAAGTCGTAGTCAACAAAAGAGTCAACAAAACCAAAATTAATTCGAGGCCATGAAAGGAATCTATACCAACGTCGTAAACAATTGCATAGATGATGCATATAAACCACTCCTTATAGTCTACAAACTGGCACTAAATTTTTTAATAAATCAAGTAATGTTACATACATAACTAACGACATCTAAGATACACATAAAAAAGAGCAATGGATTATAAAATGGAATTAACACCTATCTAACATAGGTATTCATCGAATAACAAAACGATTTATTATAATACAGAACCAATAGAAAATAATCATATGTAATAACAACGAGAAGAATATTTACGTACCATATTTGGGAACATTTTTTTAAAACTTGATGAATCGAATGTGGTTTTGCAATCAACACTGTACCTTTAAAGATGGTGAGATAACCGCGTTACAAGGAAGAAAGGGGTTTGTGAAGAAGAGGTTTGATTTGTGAAAATAGTATGCGAGAAGCAAAAAGCAGAGAATACCGATAACTATGGATGCTTTATGGGTACTTTTGGATTTTGAACTCTCTTAATTAATGGATCTTGTACTTTTACTATTAAAATGTGTACTTTTTATCTAACGTAAAATGACGATAGAACCCTTTTAAAATTATACGGTTGCCCAAATGACATTTGGTTGCCCAAAAACAATACCTTACATACGGGACACTTGTCGCCTGTGGTTGAGTTGCCCAATAACAACGGTTGCCCTCGGTCTACTTTCAAATTTAAAATAAAAGTAGTCCATAAAGTGATATGCATCGTAGCGGGGTCTATTTGTGTCATTTTCCTAAAATTTTGAAGTAAAACCATACAATCGGGAAGTAGGTGGTCTTTGAGAAACAAAAGCTTCCTCTTATCTTAACCAGTGTTTTCGGGGAACCGAGGTAAAACAACAACCAACCAGTTTAGTGTGGCCGATCACACTAGTTTGCTAAACCAAGAGCTTATCGGTGCATGTTGTACTGGTATTAATTCACATTGGGCTGTTAGCCAACCGAATGGTATTGATAAGGTTGTCATGGATGCTTGTAAGGATTTTGATAAAGCAATGCACAAGGTCTAATTGAAGAATGCCGAGAATGCTTTGAAACAACCTTCTACATCATATACATGTGCTACTTCAAATGAACCTAAGAAATATACGTCTAACTTTCTTCGGCTGTAGTGTAGCAAGATAACGAATGGTGTGGATCTTACTGTCCCTATGAAAGTGGTTAAAGAGGTGAACACTAGGTAAAAGAATACTCTCTATGGTTATTTTCTTGGTAAACGCATTGCTTTTCCTGTTGTTGATTATTATGTACGCAATGTGTGGGCTAAGTATGGTATACAAAAGGTTATGATGAATACAAAAGGGTTCTTTTTCTTTAAGTTTAATTCAAAGAAAGGTGTTGATGATGTCCTTGAAAATGGTCTGTGGTTGATTAGAAATGTCCCTATTATTCTTAAACCATGGACCTTAAACACCAACTTACTTAAAGAGGATTTGACCAACATTCCGGTGTGGGTTAAGTTCCATGATGTATCTCTTGCTATGTTTTCTGATGACAGTCTTAGTCTTCTTGCTACATTGATTGGTACATTGAAGATTTTAGATGCTTATACTAGCCAAATGTGCAAGAAATCATGGGGCCGCAGTAGTTTTTCTAGGTGCTTGATTGAAGTAAAGGCGGATGAGGTACTTAGGGATAACCTAACTGTTGAAATACCCCTACTTGATGGTCAGGTTCGACTATTGAGATGATACAGGTTGAATACGAGTGGAAACCCCCTCGATGTGATACGTGTAAGATCTTTGGTCATACTTTGTTGATTGTCCAAAATCTGTTTTACCCCCTATTCAGCCTACTAAGAGTGTTAATGATGGTTTCCAAACTGTCAACAATAAGAAGAAGGGTAAGAAAGGTTGTTCAACTACTTCGGGTCAAGGAGGGTTTACGAAACCTAATGTGGGTAAGAAGCTCAAATATCAACCCAAAAAGCCTCCTGCTTAACCTAAGCAAGTCGATGTCACTAAGAGAAAGGGTGCTGATGTGCCTAGTACGAGTGGAACGAAGGTTGCTACATCCAATAAATTTTATGCCCTTAGTATGGATAATACTGATGACTTTGGTATTCCTACTAAGGAAGTCAATAAGGATGTGGATGCTGGTAGTACAATAGAAGAAAAGAAGGATGAGTCTCCCAAGACTAGTAATATATTGCATGAACCGCTTGTGAGTGATTCAATGGAAGCTAACAAAGTTAGTCCTACCCCTATTGTTGCGAAAATTGAGGAGTTTGAAAAGCTTTTTATATATAGGAAAGCTACTGTTGTAGATGATGATGGTAATCCTATTAAAAAGGTTGATCCGGGTAATAAAAAGGATTTTCCGTCTAATTCTTCTACTAAGAGGGTTAACCCATTCTATAAGGTAGGAGAGATTGTTGATTCCGACAGTGATGAAGAGGAGGTTGTGAACACTTTTGATGAGTCAATGAACCTATTTGGTGTGGTCATGATCTTGTAGATGATTATGATGACTATGCGGATCAGGTCTACGATCTTTCAGGAAATTTGGATGCTTTTTATGACACGTATAGATCAAGCTCCAAGGTCTTGGTAGGAAGTGATTTTGTTTTCATATGAGTCTAGTGTTATCTTTAGAGTAGTGGTTTATTTTCTTGTTTAGAGAATAAGAAGTATCTTATTATGTAAGATTTTCCGCCTATGTAACAGGCTCAGATACGGGATTCACCCATATCCTTTGTACTTAAATGTTTTTTGGAGTAATATATTTACCAGGTCATTGACCTTTTACCCAAAAAGATTAGGGTTCTTAGTTTCTGTTCAAATGTACAAAAAAATAAATAAATACATTGCTTCATTTAATCGAACTAATGCTCCAAGAAACATTTAAAATGTCAATTTTCCTAAATTGATCAATTTCGATAAACATAAAAGACATACCATATTCTCATAGTGGATCAAAATATTTTCTTGGTGGTCGCAGGGAGCATTTGTTAGGATCAACTATCATAGAGAGTTTAATGTGTGTCGGAATGTGAAGGGTTAATGAAATGAATTAGGAAAAATGTTAAATCAAATTATAAGTATAAGTCATGTTTGAAAAGCTTGTTTGGAAACACATCCAATAACGTTTGAAACTAACCTAACTGCTCCAAATTGAACTACTTCCTAAAGAAGCATTCCATTACTACTCCTAACATTTTAGTCTAAGAAATTACATATTTACTCTCAAATATAACTTTATTATTATTTTAATCAAAATTTGTTTTAATGTGTATTATGCTCCTTTTCGTAATTTTAAACTTTATAATTACCTGTTGTAAAAATCGGCCCAGGGCGGCCGATTAATCCCCTCATAATCGTTGATCGGTCACTAAGTGCCCGGATTTATCATAATTGGTCTATTTAATCTGTTTGGTCAAAGATCGCTTAAAAATGGGTCAACAAACCGATTAATCAGACAAAATCGGTCTAATCGGATTAATCGGGCAAAATCGCTTATAAACTGGTCAATAAAATCGCTTAAAAATCGGGCGAAATCGCTTAAAATCGGTCAACAAATTGATTAATTGGACAAAATTGGTCAAAGATCGCTTAAAAATGGTCAATAAACCGAATAATATATATGTTTTCAACACTTGAAATATTTGAAATTTGATACACTATACTTATCTCATACAATATAATATAATATCTAAAGTTATAATTTTGAGTATAAAAATTCCAATCAAATTAATCCCCGCCTAACCGATTAATCGCTAGGCCCTACCCGACCACCTCACTAGCGCCTAGCGATTTTTACATTCTTACAGCTACTGCTAGGTTACCAATCACGTTTTTAAAAAAAAACTGCTTATTGCTTACTCCTACTTGTCGCCAAACATACCCATAATACAGAGAGCGTGTTTTAGGTGGCATTGATGGTTGTGATAATAATGAGAGGGAAACCCGATAATACACTTTCAACCATTCAAGTAAATGAACCAATATCAAGTTAGTACTTTTTTAACGAGTGTTTAAACGATGTTAGATATTTGGATAGGATCCGTAAAAACTGCATACCACAAGGACATGACCCGCTGAAAATAGAAACACAAGGACAATATATGTGAAACCCACTAAACCATAAGGACCAATTAATTAATTAACTATAAAAAAAGGGCTAATAACCTTTTAAAGCACTATACTTGTTAAGAATCGCAATATACTTTTAAAGGGCTAATAACCTTTTAAAGCACTATACTTTTAAAGCAAACTAAAAAAATATCTCTTTTAGACATTAATGTTGATATTTTTGTATTTCTTTAAATATTATGACCATAATATGACCATTTAACCCTTTCTGAATTTTTTTCAAAATCTTTTTTCCAAAATATTTTTTTTGAATTTTTTTTCGAAATCTTTGTTCCAAATTTTATTTTTTCTCGAATTTTTTTGAAACACTTTTTTTTCAATTTATTTTTCCGAAATGTGTTTTTAGATTTTTTTTGTGACACGCGAAAAAAATTGATTTTTTAATATTTTTAATAAAAAAATTCGATAAAAATTCACATGTGACAAAAAAAATCAAAAGTGAATAAAAAGTGAAAACGATAAAAACGGAGTAAAACGCTTAAAAAAATTTTTGAATTTTTGTCTAAATTCTTTTTTTGAAATTTTTTCGAAATAATTTTTTTATAATTTTTTTTGTGACATGCAATTTTTTATTTTTAGTTTTTAGATTAAAAAAAATTTCTGAATTTTTTTTTGAAATTCTTTTTTTTTAAATATTTTTCGAATGGTAAAATGGTCATAAAACTTAAATAAAGACAAAAATGTCAACATTAATCTCTAAAAGAGTTATTTTTTTAGTTCGCTACGCAGAACTGCCATTCTTGACAAGTATAGTGCTTTAATAGGCTATTAGCCTTAAAAAAATGTCCAAAACATTTTTATAACATATAGGTTTTAGGGTTGCCACCGAATAAAAGGCTATTTTCTTAAAGTCCATTCAAGTCTACAGAACAATTCTAACAAACAACAAGTCTATTATGGTCTCACTAACATTATATCAAACAATTGGTGTGCAACTCAATTTAATTACAGGACGTGCAACATTCTTCTCTTGATGAAGATGGGTCGGATCTCGGTGACGAAATGCATGTGATATACAGTGTTTGCATAACTTTGTTAAAAAGTTGACTAATAATCACTTTTTAGCTTGGAAAGGAAATAGACTTTCGCGCCAAAGCTATGTGAACCTTATTAATGCTTGTAATGCATCTTTAGACAATTTATTTGTTTTATGTAATGTATGGGTCAATATGGGTCAAATACGTTTGGGTCAAAACTCTTAACCCAAACAGCCCGTTAGTATTTAGTTTAATTAGTTTGACAGTTATGTATTGGCAGTTACAAACGGTTATCTTGAGAATCGACACAATGGTTGACCTTTGAAAGGTTGTGTCGTTTCACAAGGTATATAAACTCTAGGATTATGTCAATGTAAAAATAAAGTCCTTTATTATTTTTACTGTTTCATTGTTACTCATATACAAACTTATACAAACCAAACATTGTACTTGAAAACTTATGGCAAACATTAAACGTCTCTTGGAATGCAATTGTCTTCGACCAAAACCTGTGACAAGATACCAACAATGGTATCAGAGAGCATGTTCTGATTCCTGGAGGAAGCAATTGCAAAAGAAAAACAAGGCACCTCTCAATACGCTTTACTTACAAAGGGAAGCCCAACCCAATACCCCAAAGTGGCCTAAACACAAGAACACATATCCCCTGAGGGAAAACAACTACTTAAGAAGAAAATGGAAGAAGTTTTATCGTTCAACACCTCAAAAACAAAACACCCAATGGGAAGCAGTTACAAACAAATTGGAGAACCAAGTAAGTTATCCAGAAGAGAAAAGCGTACACGTTGCTATATTTGCAAGAAAAGATGGCACGTTTATTGGAAGTGTACAAAGGATAAGAAGGCTTGTGATACAGAAAACATGGAATCAAACATCATGAATACTGCAAACCCAGAAGACCAAGAACCATTCAAATATCAACCAGAAACTGTGCATGTAACATCAGATTACATGGTTGAGGGTTCTAATTTGAAGAACTGGGATGGCATATGGTATGTCAGCACTATATACAAGAAGCATATGTGTCCCATGAAGCACTTGTTCAAGCGAATGATACAGAGATTCAAAGTGGAGGGGACAGAAGAGAGGGAAAAGAAATTCATAGTTTCATATGGCATAGGAGAGGCATATGTGGAAACAAAAGAAGGGAGATTGGTGATACCAAATGTAACTTTCACACCAGAAGTTACATTGAACATTCTGAGTTTAGAGCAATTGGAAAACCAAGGATTCATGGTAAGTTATGAAGGCAATAGATGCAAGATTGGGTACATGTTCAATAACATGGAAGAAGACTTCGAACATAACAACACCATAGAAGGAGAAAATGAAGAAAGCATCAAAGAAAGTCATGACAGATTCTTGGATGGGTACTTTAGATCCTTGGATCTTGATGAAGAATGCTCCCTGATTAAAGGCATGGAAGAATTGAATATGGACAGTAAAGGAGATCATGATTATATAGATAGTGAGTATCTAAGCATGAATGAGACTTTGTACTTCATGAAGGTAAACACTTTCAAAAGATTTATTGCATTTCTAGACTTATTGAAATCAGATAAATTAGTATATGGAAACTGGGAAGTGTTTAATGGGAAATTCATGGAGTTGCTAGACTGGTTTTACATAGGATTTCTAAGGCAACAAGAATTAGGAGAATTACCACCATATATAGGGCCAATTAAGATTGACTTATTAGCCTTATACAAGTTTGTTGATACACTGGGTGGGTATATGGATGTTACTTTCAATGGAAATTGGCATCAAGTTGCAAGAATATTAGGATTGGCACATGAACATTCTGAGGCAGTAAAAGAGATGTACAAAGAGTATATTGGCATGGTTAAAGTGTATTATAAAGAGGCAAAGAGGGTGCAAGGAAAGCCATATGATGAGACAGAGAATGGCAGAGGTGTTGCAGACATTCAGTGGCCAAAGGTTGATGCACAGTTTATTGCAGAAGTACCAGAGATGCTAGAAGAAACTCCAAAGAAAAGGAGCAAGACTGCTGAAGGAGATACATTCATGGAAGATGCCAACAATGGAAGCAAGTATGAGAACGTTGTGGAAGGAATGGATGCAAGTAGCAGTGATGATTTTGAAATCATTACTTGAAGATTAAACCGGGAAGCAAGTGGAACTATGCATTAAAGCATTAGGAGGGAGAATGTGAACCTTATTAATGCTTGTAATGCATCTTTAGACAATTTATTTGTTTTATGTAATGTATGGGTCAATATGGGTCAAATACGTTTGGGTCAAAACTCTTAACCCAAACAGCCGTTAGTACTTATGGATCTGCCCTTTTGGTGTTTTGAAAATAATTTGGATGGTGAATTCTGGGTTAATTAAAGGCCTCGTGTGAAAAATAACCGAACCAGTTAATGTTCTTTGTCATAATACAAATAACCTAACGCATAAAGAATATGAACCTTCATTCTTACATGACTTTATAACTATCCAGGTTTCGCAGAGCATTTTACTAATACTCAAGGTAAAAGCGAATGTTAATGAGAACAGGAAAAGTTCTTGTACACTGGTCGAAACTCGAGACCACATACAATGAGGCCAAACATAGTTCCTTCAAGACTTGTAAATTTCATATTCATAGAAAGAGAGTCATCCTTGAATTCATGAGCTGAGTTAAATTTCCACACTTGTATCTCCATCCATCCATCTTCCCTTTGTTTTGGAATCCGGGTAATACCATGTATATTTACTGGGCTTGGGGTTATAAAATAAACAAACTCAGCCTCGTTATTTTCTTGGTGGAGGACGTCTCGTACTTTTACTGGATAATGAAGCCCCTGACATGTCTCTGAAAGCTTGAACACAAGGTAACAGACATATTCTGTATCTGGTGACAACATTTGACTTCTAATTGTGCATTTGAGAAAAAATGCTTGTTGTGGCAAAAGCTCAATCACGTCTTGAAATCTGCATGTACAATATATAGTATGATTACAAAATTCGTAGAAATAAAGTAAAATTTGAAGACACAAGATACCAAATCCAAGAAGTGACACTAATGTCAACCATATATTTACAAATCCTAGTTTGGAATTTAAATATACAACAAAGCAGATTATGACATAATATTATCAAACCAAGTTTTTCGTGAGAAATTTTCAAATATTCGAATAAATATAGGTGATCACATTGTGCATGTACGATTAGAGAAAGTCTAACGCTTAAAGTACACTGTAACAAAATTGGTTTAAAAAAGCAAACCTGGACTGGGCTGATTGTATTGAAGTAAAAAGATCCACATTAGAGAATTTGTATAAAGCTGCCTTCGGCGAAAGCACAAGAAGTTTCTTTCCATTTACTTCGCCCAACCAGAACAACTCGTCATAATTGCCATGTATCTTGAATGTTTCTTCAAATTTAGTTGGCAATTGTTGCACCTGATCGACCTTATTGAAGTTTGATTGCAAGACTTGTTGGACTTCCTTCAGCTTTCTACTTACTTCATGTTTCACCTGTGTACAAATCATGTTAAATATGCAACATAGAACATTAATTTTTTTCCGCCATGCATCCAGCCCCTTGAATACAATATTAAAAAAGAATATAAAATGGATCCAAGAAATATTCATGAACTCACTCTGTCAATGGCTCGGAATTCAATGCCTTCAAGAAATATCGCACCATCTCCACAATAGTACATTGAAAAGCTCTATAGTAGAAACTCAAAAAATGACATCTTCGTTCTGATTCGAGAAACGGTGCAACTCAATCATCATCCACTGCTCATCTCTCCATGTTGCGAAATATGCATGCAGACTTTCGTGTCCCTTTCTATACTTTAGGTTAACATACGTAGGTTTACTTGAACATTTTCTTGAATCACAAAATTTAAAGACTAAATAGAGACCATATACAACATTTGGAGATAAAAATTGAGCTCTTGTCTTAATTTCGATATTCATGTTGGAAATATCCAATATCTCCACTACTGCCTCAAACCTGCACATATTATAGATATCGAAGCCTTAATCAGTCACAGCCTTTATTCCCACTCACTTCTACTCTTGAATTTGTAATCCCAAACAAACGACAAAAGTAATTTTTCTGGAACAAGAGCTTAGATTCTATATTAAAACTTACTGTATTGTAAAATTTCTATCTAAAAGACTTTAATTTCAAGATGCTACCAAAATTTATAATTCACGGTCATGAGAGCAGATGACCCAAAACAGGGATATCTCACCGCGATAACCTTTCAAATCTCGGTCCTTGAACGATATGTGATTTTTGACCGAGATAACTACATAGCTTATGAAAAGGTATATATTTAGTATTATATATTCTCTTGCACACCATTAGTTACTAAGCTCATGAAATAAGGCATGAAGTCTAGTCATATAGAACGTTTGGTCTCAAGTTTAAAAGAGCAAAAGATGAAATTAAAGACTATTTAGCTCTGTGTGATTTGTGCAGGGATCGATGTTGCCAACAAAACATAATAAAGGGATTCTAATATGTTTTGTGTATGTGCAGGTAGTGAATGTGATAATTAAGTGTAATACATGGGCAAAATGAGAGCATAGTCAAATGGCCAGGTTCTTAATTTTCATTGTTTTTGGTCAGATTAGGGCGTTTGCTGAGAATCTATTTGTTCTTTTATTTGTTCTAGTTCTGGAATTGTAACGAAAGTGTTTGATTAAAGTTTTGTGTTGCGGACTTCAAACAACAAGTATATATTAAACATGGAGAGGTAGTGAGAATAACCTCGATTCTGGAAGAGATTTCCAGTCATGTGGACAATTACTGTTTATGTAGGAAAACATTGTGGCTGAAACCATTTTGTTGCTTTCTCCATTATCAGCCAATGACAACAACTGTTATACAACAAAAGAAAACCAGACTTAAGTGTGATTTTGAACTTTACCTAAAAAAGTAAAAGATACATAAAAAGACCACAAGCACAAAATAACTGAGATATGATATAATAAACTAATTACCACTTTCTCCTGTTGTAGGAGGATTCCCTCAGAAAAGATCTTGTACATGTCCTCTTTCTTGATGATAGAATAATTTCCAGGGCACTTTGACATCTTGATTATTTCTCTATAGTGTTTAGGCAATCTCGGCTCCCATATCTCATAATACTCCTGTACATTAATTAAACTGTTAATGAGCTCATTTTTAATACAATCGCATTTCTAACGTTAAAGAAACTACTAAAGACCTTCTACTAAACATGGACAACACATTTTTTTTTCTGAATCATGTAAACTAGCTTGTTGTCTTTTCATTTTACATTTAATTTATTTTTTTGTTTTGAGTTATAAAAATACTTGTTTGAACAATAGAAGTGTGAAACTTATTTGAATATCCATGCATATAATTTTAGATTTTATATGAAACGAATGGTAGCATAAATTGAAATAATTATAAAACTTACTTGGAATTCCAATGCTTTTTAAGTTGTATTATTACTTCACCTGCCGTTGGCGTTTTCTCTTCTATGATGTAAGCATTGAAGGGCAATTCCTGTAAATGTAGTATATGACTGGAGCACAATTTGTTCTTTTATACCCTCAAACACTAACTCATCAAGTTTTCCAACATGATAGTGTTGTTTAGCCAAAAGGGTAAAAATTGATATTCATCATCTAGTTCTTCAGATGATAATTTCCCACACAATATGTCAAATAAAACTGCACCAAGTGAAAATATATCGGATTCTTTTGTTAAGAAGCGTGTTGTCGAGTATAGTGGGTCACAATATCCGATTGTGCCAGTAACATCGTCGATGACGTAGTCCACATCCTGATCTATTGGACATACTAAGGAAATCCCAAAACCAGTAATTTTTGCTTTCCAATCATCAAATAGCAGAATATTACTGCTGCTGATGTCTCTATGTATCACCACTTGTTGACTTGAAGCACTTGCATGGAGGAACTCCAACCCTTTGCAATATCGATGCATATTTTGAGCCGCATCACCCACGTAAGATTAACATCGCTCAAGCACCTATCAAGACTTCCTCTAGATGCAAACTCATAGACAACAATTTTTCTTCTTCTTCATCACAATAGCCTACAAGACCAATGACATTGTCATGTTTATACTCCAAAGAATATCCAGCTCTGTCAAAATTTAGCTTCATCTTGACCAGACTCCTATCCAACCGCTTGACAGCAATGATGTTGTGTCCATGAGTATTGTGTATGTGTTTATTGCCAAAGTTTCTTGGTTTCAAAAGGTTTTTCATTGTGATGATAATCGAATTGTAAAGTGGATAAGTGCAGTAAAATAACAAAGGGTACAAAGTGAATAATAATAACAGGTAATGCATAAAATAGTTGATAAAGGTTGAATGATTTCTGCCTACAGAAATCTACATATTTATATGTTTCTAAGAGGTACCAAATGTCAGTTATTGTTTCCCTCCAAACGTTGTGACCTTTGGGGATAACTGTCATTGATAACTGTCAAATCTAACTGCCACAATATGGGCTGCAGTGACCCATTTTGTGCAGGCCTATTACGTCCAAATACATAGTACAAACATGTCCATTAAACATAAATACTAAACATAATATACTGCTAATTATACTTGACTCAAATGCAATTAACAAGGGACTAACAATCTCCCCCTTAATTCATTTAGGGTCAAGTCCTTCAAAGTTGTTCTTCACTTGCTTCTTTCTTCAAGCAATGATCTGAAAATCATTGATGTCCATGCTGCTTTCATATCCATCTTCTTCTGTATTGCCTAGCTTGACTCCAAATCTGTTTGCTCCATCTCCACTTGTACTATCTACCACTGCATCTTCCCTCTGGCAAGATAGGTCCTTGGCCATCTTCATTTGACTGGTTTCACCTATTTCTTTGTGCATTTCACCCCAAGTACTACTTGCGGTTCATAATAAATAACAAGGAGATCAATGAAATTTCGTAGCAAACTCTAACTGGGTTACCATCTTCTTTATCCAAGCCTTGCAAGCTGTGCATTGTACCCCACTTGTCACCCATGGTGACGGTGAAATAACCCCATACTATCAACGACCTTGTATACACATAGCAAGTTAATCTCAACATCTTTAATCCTTGGTGGTATTGCATCTAGTGTATCATAATTAAGATGCACCAAATAAAACCACTTAACTAAATCAATGAATCTCTTATTGAAAACTTCCCGCTCCTATACGAAGATCATCCTTCTCCAATAATTTCATGAATGATATGTACCTTGAAATGAATTGACTTTGAGTGCATAAAGGGTACCATTATAAGCGATGTAATCTTCATCAATATAATCCATGTATCATTCTTGTTCCAATCAAGATCTTCTATGCCCTTAATGAGAGCATTCATCGGTGGGATCCATTTGCTTGAATTGATCCTCCAAAACCGGTTATGTTCATTGATAACTTCATTCATATCAACCTTTTCTTTGCCTTTTCCTAACAAAGGTGTCTGACATGGTTTTCATCATGGTACATGTAGAATATGCTACATACACCATCTTCAATCTCATCCTATACCCTTGAGTTCTAAGTAGATCTAAACTAATCATGTTTGATGATACCTCGTGAGTATATTATACAGACTTAACCACTACTTCCCCTACATCAGTTCTAATTGTGACATCCCCCACCCCATATGAGAAAATAAATTTTCTCTCATGCTCTTCTTTACCAATCATCTTGAACTTATATTCAATATCATTAAACAGGGCTCTAGATGGGCACATATGAAACTGATAGGAATCACTAGCATACCATATATCATTCCAATTGTGTAAGTCAGTACCTTTTATCACATAATTTCCAGTCAGGTAGACTCTTTCTGTGTACTTTGCTTCTTCTGTCAAAACTTTCTCAGTCAGTTCCTTTTCTTGTTCAAGTTCAAGTGCTGCAAGCCTCTTTCTGTCTTTGCATGCCCAGAATGCATGCCCTTTCTCCTTGAAAACATGACACTTGGCTTTCTTGTCTTTCTTCATCTTCATGATCTTTTTCTTTAGTGTCAACAGTTCTGCACTTTCCCTTTCTTTGTTAAAAGCTTCATTCTCTCTAACTGTTTGTGCCAAAATGCTTTTTCCTTTTGGTGATATTGTTGTTTTCTTTCTTCTAGCACCCCATAGGTTTACCCTATTTGGAGTTTCTCGAAGGAGATACCTTCCCTGCATGAAATCGGAGTTTGGCCTATCCCAAGAATAAGAGCCTAAGCTCTGATGCCATTTGTGTACAGGTTTATTGCCAAAGTTTCTTGGTTTCAAAAGGTTTTCATTGTGATGATAATCGAATTGTAAAGTGGATAAGTGCAAGAAAATAACAAAGGGTACAAAGTGAATAATAATAATGTAATGCATAAAATAGTTGATAAGGTTGAATGATTTACGCCACGTAAATCTACATATTTATATGTTTCTAAGAGGTACCAAATGTCGATTATTGTTTCCTCCAAACGTTGTGACCTTTGGGGATAACTGCCATTGATAACTGTCAAATCTAACTGCCACAATATGGGCTGCAGTGACCCATTTTGTGCAGGCCTATTTCATCCAAATACATAGTACAAACATGTCCATTAAACATAAATACTAAACATAATATACTGCTAATTATACTTGACTCAAATGCAATTAACAAGGGACTAACAAGTATGACCTCTGTATACATTTCCAAAATCTCCATGTCCAATGAGATTGCCTTGACTAAAGCCTTGCGTCGCCAACTTGATGTCTTCAAGTGACAGTTTGAGGTTGTCCTTGTGGTTCTCCTGTCAATCATCAGACAGTCCATTTGATAAGTAAAAGAATTCCATAATGCATTTTAATACCCCTTAATATGGGAAGGTATGGAGAATGATGCTTATGGGATTGAGGAAAAGTTAATTTTTACGCTCATGTAAATTTTGTACTTGTTGGTTGCTTGGATCTAATAGAGTAATTTAATGGACATCAAAACTAGAGATCATTTGTGTTACTAGTTCAAACAAAGGTAATGTCAATATGATAAAAATAATAATAAATAAGGATCCTATCTGTAGTTTGACATATATATATATATATCAGTGTACATATAGATCTGTCTAGCTAATTTACTCAAAAATATATCTTGAAAGCATTGACTTACCTGGCAGTGTAACGCTTTTTTAAGTTCGTTGATGACAACTTCTATTGTTGGACATTGCGCTTGAGTCTCTGCCAGACATCAAAGTGCTATTTCTTAGAATATGTCCAAAGACTCTTTATCGGGTCCTTTACTTAGAGAAAAGACACGTTTAACGGTTTCTTCCTTTATCTTCCGATCAACAATTTCCATTAGTGTTCCCTTTTCAAAATGATCTCTTGCAATGGGTGCAATTCCCTTCTCATTCACTTTTGTGTATACAGGATCATAGGCCAAACTCCCGGTCAAGATCTCAAGTAACACTACTCCAAAAGAGTAAATGTCTGATTTTTTATTTAATCTTCCATACTTCTCATATTTTGGATCCAAATACGTATTTGTACCTGCAATCATATTGGTATTGATAGTGCTGGCCTCTTGATTTGCTGGGTGGAATTTAGAAAGCCCAAAATCAGCAATCTTGGCCTCCCAATTGTCGCCCAGTAGAATATTCGCGCTCTTGATGTCACGGTGAATTATCTTTTGTTTGTCCTGATACGTGTTGGTGTGAATGTAATTCAAGCCATGTGCAATATCAAGACATATTTTTAGACGTTGCATCCAAGTAAGAGTAGTCATTTTATCACTGTCTCCCATATAATCTTCAAGACTTCCTTTAGAAGCAAACTCATAGACAAGGATCATTTGATCACGACCTTCATCACAAAAGCCAAGAAGGGAGATTATATTCTCATGTTTACAACTAGTCAGCGTTTCGATTTCTGCAATGAATCCTTGCTCTCCTTGTTTATTGAAGATTCGTTTTATTGCTACAGTACTTCGTTTCTTGGGAAGATCACATTTATTCTCCCCATCTATCGATGATGATATACTGCTATCAAAATGTTCGAGTTGTGCCTTGTAAACCATACCATATCCGCCTGACCCGATGCAATATTTGCCAGAAAAATTCTCAGTAGCCAACTCTATATCATTAAGTTCAATCTTCAAGTGTTCCATGTTCTTCCACTGTGACACTAACAGCATAAATGCTAGGAATATATGGGATTAAAATTATAAAGAAATTGGTATGATAACTGAAAGACATTTACAGTATATGAACTTTTAAACTACAACAACGTACTGAAAGAATACATTGAATGATAAACGATTCAAACTTTGTACTAACTGTGATATTAATACAACAAACTTAGTCCCAATATATTCTCGGCCAATAAATTCATTAAGCTTCAATACCATTAACGGCTTTAAAATGATTTGTGATTTGCGAGTGTGACTATGTCTCAGGTCAATGGTAGTTGGCTTAAATAACGTTTTGATTTCTGATTTTGGGTTTCGTGTGGTGGCCAGTAAGTAATTAGTAAGTAGTTGGGGGAATGAGGTGGTCATCACAAAAAAATTTAACCACCTGATAAAGGCTGCCCCATATTCAACAAACTTGTTAATGGTCGTTATCATTTTAAACTGCCAGGGTTATGAATACGACACATCAGAAACGTCTTGTCTAATTTCTTCGTAACAGGAATCAAATGTGAAAAGCCCCTAACCATATGTATCATTCGTGTAATCTACTGTTTTGCTTATTAATTACCTTAAACTAAACTACAAAAAAATTAATTACCTTCAAGTGATTAGGTGATGTACCCTCAACTGCATTCTTTGGAAGTTCCTGATCAGTTGATAATATAACAGTTAATATTACATAAAATTGATAGATAGAACAGTTATTGTTGCAAAAAACAGATAAGCAAGTTGATTTTCTTACTGGATTTTCATGCTTCCACTGAAGTTCCAACGCTTTATCAAGTCTTTTGACAACCTGGTCTATATATGGACGCTTTGCCCGTTCCTCTTGTAAGCAGTAATATGCTGTCTCTCAGAAGATTCTCAATGATTCTGGGTCCATCTGTTTTCGTAAATGTGGATCGACCATATCATCCAGATGAGACTTTTCCAGTTGACTTATTAACCTCTCTCCCAACTCTTCATCATCTAATGCACTCCTTCCGCGCAAGACTTCTAATAATACAACACCGAACGAACACCTTGTCAATCCTACGAGGGGACTAGTAGTATTATACTTGAAAAAAAAATTCAAAGGAACAATATTATATTTTGACTACAAGCACAACTCATGGATTTCACAACGCTTCTGAAAAGTCTTTATTACTATCAGTTACGGATAGCGTTAAACTGCTTCACAGAAATGGGTTCCACCCACGACCGTTCCGTCTTGCATCTCAAGTATAAGGATAAAATTACATTATTTACTTAATGACGAAGATCCATAAAGTACAATTATGTTAGTTAGGATAAGTCCGATATACAGCTTATGAATATCATGTGAGTTTGGCATAACCTTCCTTAATATATAATGTATATTTTTATCCAACACCTCATATTTGTCTTAATTCAACCATATTCCCGTATGATTGATTGACAATTGAAATTTAGAATAACATAAGTTATTCATGGATTTAAACATATAAAAATGTATATAAACGGACAAAAACGTATAAAAACGAACGCAAATGTATAAAAACGCACGAAAACGGATAAAAACGTATGTAAACATAAGAAAACGTATAAAAATGGATATTGAGAAAGAGATGTAGGTTTTGTGAAAAGAAGAGGTAAGAAGTGAAACATAATGTTTGAAATTTAGAAGAGGAAAAAAGTGAAATAAAGCTCTTTTGTCTGTAAAAAACAAATGGAAAGCTCTGCGCTCCCGAAGAGAAAATAAGTGAAAAGAGGTCAAAAGTGTTTCTTTTTAAAAAACAAATGACGCCTAAAACTATGAGAAATGATTGCATACACTTTTGATTGGGACACTATACTTTATGCATTACATACTTGTATAGTGCTTGCAATATGCTTTAACTGTTTGTACAATTAAGTGTTTCAATAAAAAATATAAGTGTCTCAATCACCTCCCAAAATTTTTACCCACTAAAGATGCAAAAAGTCACCAAATATATGTTTAGGCTATTACCTTATTAGCTTAGGTTTTTCTATCTTGTGTAAGGGCACAAGATAAGAAGTCAAAAAGTACAAGTACTAAGGACTCACAAAAAAAGACTTAAGGATCCATAAAATATGTATTTTTGTGTAATTTTTTCCTTTTCTTATCTTGTGCCCTTTGCCCCTAGGGAACCTTATCTTTTATATTTATATAATAAAAGAATTACATCATTTCGGAGTGTTTTTGCAAAATCATTTTTATAGAAAAAAATTAGACCATGGGATTCTTTCAATTTTGACACGCAAAAATCGGGCGACTGATTAGGTAATAAAAATTTTAAATTGAATCAATTTACCAAAATGAAAAAAAAAAAAAAAAAAAACGTGTAGGATGAGCCAAAATAGTATATTTGCCAAAAGTGTGAATAAATAAACTTTTAAAAAGTGGGATTGAAATTAAAACTTTAAGGACCTAAATGTAACCAATACCAAACCTATCTTCTACAGTTCTACCCATGATAAGACTCCGACCTCACCCAATCGTGTGCACCAGAAAACCCGGAAAAAACTTGCGACCGGAAAACCCGACCAACACCAATCGTGAACACATATGGTGATCTAAAAAACCGTTTTACATTTGCTCCAATGGCGATCACAATGGGAAAGGGTGATTTTGGTTAATCAAAGGTATTTTTTCAATTTATATTAGCATGTTTTTTAGGTAATTGAGATATGGGTTTATGTTTTTGTGTTTTTTAGGTAATTGAGATGTGGGTTTATGTTTTCATGGTTTTTTAAGGTAATTGAGATGCTTATATGTTTTTGTCGTTCCATTGATGAGCTCCCCACTCTACTTATTTGGGGATATATCTCGACACAGGGGTTCTGAAGGATCTTGATGATATCTCATAATTTAGCTTGCTAGGAATCCATCCGAGATATCTTGATCAAACGTTATACCCTACAACTTCTCCTTTGATATTTCATAAAAATGTGGCGAGATGATGGAACTTGTTGATGAGGTTAATTTTGGGTTGGATGGGTTAAGGAGAGGGCAAACGGTCTGAATTCGGAGGGCGTTTGTCGTTGTTGAATGTTTGTGAGACTTTGCAACAAAGGCGATTGTTGAGGACTCGTGGGTAAAATTTAGATTTTGAATCCAAAATTTGTTAAATTATGTTATTTGATTAGCTTAAATATTCTTGGAGTAATTGTACTGTTTTCGAGTTTAGGTTTGGGTAATATATAGTATTAACTGACTATTGTTTAAATTGATACTTTTTGAGTTTATGCTTATGTATGCCGTCTAATCTGGAACACCCGGGTCTTGGTGCACTAGGTTGGTCGTTGGTGTTGCAAAATATAGAAGTTAAGCGCACGTTCTGTATATAGTACGGACTCATGGGTAAATTCTGCTAGATGATTAGTTTGAGTAACTTACGATTTTCGGGTACTGGAATTCATATATTTTTTAGTAATTGTAGAATTATGTAAGTTGTATTGGGTGATAGTTAGTATTATATGGTTTATGCCAAATTTTGATATTTGATTAGTTTGAGTTATCGTTACAGTTGCAGTCGTGTAATTCGTATTTTGTTAGACTATGATATCTTTAACTCTTATTGATGAGTGTAATAAATAGGGAAAATTGACAAAAGGTACCCAAATGATAAACTAATTACTTTTTCGAGTGCTCGTCCAAAGTTCTTGAAAATCATATCACCATTCCATGTTTCTCTTTTAATTGCAATAAGGTCCATCTTCATCCTTTGCTTTAAACCATTATGCACAATCATCGTAATACATCTTAAATTAATATTTTTTTTTTCTTCTTAAGCTTTAAATGTTACTTTCTTTTTGTTTACATGATTTTGATATTCAGGCTTTGATTGAAAAAGACACTCCACAAGAAGGTACATACATTATAAACTTTGTTTTCTACTATGTAGCTAAACATTATGAATTATGGAATTAAAACTGTCTCAAATAGGCAAACACTCCAACGTAAGTCAGTTTAACTATATTTCAATTCCAAACAACCAAGAAGTTAGCGGTTAAAAACACTTCCGAATCCCATAAATTCAGCCATTTAAGACGGTTTTCAGAATAGTCCTAAACATTTTGAATTCTACAATTACACAATTCCCATAACTCAAAGCTTCTTTGAAGCATTTGAGCGGAATCAACATACATACAAGGCACAATATACTTTCAAGTCATTAAAGATGGTCTAAGATACATGTTTTGATGATCAATTCTATGAGGTAATAACGTTTAGACATTCATTTAAAAAAATGTCTTGACAAATTTACCTTTTTTGCAGAGTTGTTTTATATGGGATTCTGCATTGGCGAATAAGGAGTGTTGGTCTAAAGTGCTGTGGATACTGCATTGATCCCAGATGCTCGAATGACATGTTTTGTGAATAAGGTAGACATCTTTCTCAGTAGAAAATAGCATTGGTGCAGTTGGCTTTACTGTATTTATTCACTGATATTTGATGAGTGAATGCCAAAGTACATGCTTTAGTATTTTTAGCTTTTAAAACTAATCTATAGTTACTCATATCAACAGAAGGTTTAATCATCAACTATCCTCAATTTTGTTTATGTTTTAACCACTTCTTATAAACTTATGATGACCATTTTCTCAAACCAAACAACCCATTTTGATACCGCTTGAGTCTTGGCATACTCATCAGAAAGTAATCCAGAAGCTACACATGTTTAGTTTTGTGATTGACAAACTAAATAAAGTGGTTGACTGAAATTTTTAAATGAATATGGGTGTTTGGATTTAGAGTTAACAATAAAAAATTAGTAAAAAGAGAATATCCTATATTATAAAGATGCCAATATATTAAAATAACAAGAATCATAGAGGTTTCTGTTGTAATTTATATTCTTTTGGATTTGGGTTTTGTTCATTTTCAAGATTAAATGGTTTGCTATATGTGTAAGGGATAATATGCTATGATTCTGCACTCTGCAAATTGTGTAACTTCTGACTGATATTGAGGGGAATAGTAACATAGAATACGTTTATTTCTCGATGCTCTTGCAGGTTCGTTCTCTTAAAAAAAAAAACTAGATCCTTACGACATAGTTTGATTATACGAATGATGAGGTATGACATAAAAAAAAGGGTGAGTCTTCATCTTCTTTATATCATTACGCATTCACTTAATGTATTCGATGCTTGGTATTAGAAGTTTTCTTTTGGATTGCTTTAATTTACTCTTAATATGTAGGTGAAAAGTTAGGATTACTTTGAAGTGAACGATGGTTTATTATATTTTTAATCAACTGGGTGCAGGTAAAGTCTTCAAACGTAAAAGGCTTCTGTTACTCGATTACCTCACAACGTTTAGCCTTAAAAATTCTCAGTTGATATAAATTTACAGGTGACACATGCCTTCACTTCAAATAAAGTTATGACCGCACAAGAAGATTGGGTACTTATGTAAGAGCCATAAATACTACAATACTTAGACTAAAACAAGATTCAAGTGTTGTCGTTTTTGGTCAATTTGTGCATACCAGACCCAAGAATAGGGAAGATACTAACTGCTACCCTATCATGTTTTCTTGTGCAGCTCGGGTCATTCCTGGTGGTTATCCCTGCTCTTACAGCCGTCTCTTACCAAATCCACATGTTTTTCCATCAATCCACGTGTTTCAATGTTCAAGGTACCATTATTCTTTTCAATATGTTTTAAGATAAATTTTGAACCAATTTTAGTGTTGACTTTTCAAAACATATGGTTACATGTGAAATTTTATGACCCATTTACTTATGAACAACTTAATCGAGTTACACTTTTTACCTCAAACGGTTCAGACATGTAAGAAAAATTTTAAGCAAATAAGTCTAATGGGTTAAAAGTGGCCAAAGTTTTTTATATGCAACTAAATCATTTTATTAAACTAATGGCATTACTATAGAAACACTACGTATTTGTTTCTCGTGTTCGAACACTAATTATTATAGAAACACTACGTATCTGTTTCTCATGTTCGAAACACTACTTATTATAGAAACACTACGTATTTGTTTCTCATCTATATGAATAACTGCATATCATATGCCACACATAAAAGTGGCATAAACCTGTCAAATGGGTTGTTTTAGATTAACTTTGTTGGTGATTTTAGTGTCATCAAACATTTCTAACACACTTTTGTCTCCAGTTGGTCAATACTTTTGTAATATTATGAACATGATACGACATATCTTGAAAGAGTATAAATAGTGAACTAAAACGGTTTCGATAAACAGCTCAATTATACAATGATACATATACACACGTACTTTTATTTGTTTCTAATACATTAAAATGGTACTCAAATATGTTCAACTTTACATTGTTCCATAATTACTACTCAAGTATTATTTTTACTGTTGCCCTGTTTTATGTTTATTATATAAAACAAAAATTATGATACTTATAGAGGCTATTTGGAGTAACTATTTTAACTACTTATATGGTTGTTCTGGAGTCCTTATTTAAACTACTTATAGGGGTTGTGTGGGATGCTTATTTAAACTCCTTATAGGGCCGTCTTTGAGTGCTTATTTGAATTATTTATAGGGGCTGTTTGGAGTGCTTATTATAACTACTTATAGGGTTGTTTTGGAGTGGTTATTTAAACTACTTATAGAGGCTATTTGGAGTGCTTATTTTAATTAATTATAGGGCTGTTTTGGAGTGCTTATATTAACTACTTATAGGGGTTGTTTGGAGTGATATATACTAAGAGGCCAATATATGTTTCAGAACCTTAGTCTTTTTACCATATAGTTTGAAATGGCTGTTTGGAGTCTTTTATCTATTTCAGAGTGCTTATTTAAACAACTTATAGGTGCAACTAACGAACTGGCTGCAAAGATTAGAGGATGAGAAAAAAAAAATCATCCTTGACCTGGATAAGTGGATTTTATCCATGGTGGCCCTCCATGACAGGTATATATTTCCGCATATACAATCTTTTAAATCAGATGAAATCATGCAACAAAGCATTTATGTGTCACTTGAAATTTGTGATTTTAAATATATGCAAGATTTTTTTGCTATGAATAGGTTCAGTTAGATCACATGGAGCAAGGTTTAGTGTCAAATGTATTGACATTTTTGCCTTTTGCTGAGTACTTCTGTCCCCAAAATTTCCTTTTAGAAAAATCATTGTGAATTATGTTGCATTATCAAGATTGTTCCTAGCCGTGACCCTCTCAATCATTCATGCGATGAAGTTATATTGACATTGTTATTAATGTATGCCTCTTTTTATAAGTTTGTATCCATCTCTATACTTTTATTGAGTTCATTGTTTGCTCTCTTTTTTCTCAGGTCTCCTTCTCAAACAGTCTATATTGAGTCGTCTGACTTTAGAATGAGAGATTCAAAAGATTACTATGGGCTTGCTCCCGTGAAGACTGTCCTACTCAGGTGCGTAATGTTGATATAATGCACACGACTTTTCGGTAAAGGTGGCAATTTTGACCCATTAACTTATCAATGAGTTGATTTGGATGTGTTTGTATCTCAAACGGGTCTAATAAAAACCTTAGCTAAAAGGAGAACGAGTCAAAGGGGTTGAAAGTCGCCCAAAGTCCACAGTTAATGTATGCAACCTTATAATTCGATTTTTATAGACAAATTCAAACTATATTACAATTTTTTTTATCAAATATTTTTTTTACGAGGGAAGCCCCACCCGATATACCTGTGGCCCTGTGGGAGCAATTACTCTTTATAAGAAAATGCAATATAAAAATAAATTTACAGAAATATGCAATGGCAGTGTTGTTTATTGCTAAACATGGCTAATGTAGATATGCATTTCCTATCAAGTGTACTGAAGTGGTTCTTTCTAAAGACAAAAATAATGTTGTCGAGATACATGTTGTGTTCCGTTCAAGAAGACTAAACCAAAGATGAGTCAAACCGACACAATTTGACTTTCTATTTAATAGTATCATTGTTTGCTCTCTATAAATTTAGTTTGTTAATAATCACAACGTTATGAAGGGGATTCTTCTTAATAATTCACAGTTTGGTGTTCATTTAGCACCATGTCTTTGTATCTAGATCGTCTTGGATGGGTGTATAAATAATATAACACATTTGACAAAACACAAATGTTATTAAATGTGTTACCTAAACTATGGATTGCGTCTTGGGAAGATCTAATTGTGTACCAAGTAAAGCTTCAAGTTGCATCATTTCGATAAGATCTTATGTCTAAGAATTCAAGAGACATTTTTAAGACTTAAATGAGTTCTATCGAAAGTTAGAGTCAGGTACCATTTCTTTTTAATATATCAAGTTAGTTTTTTGAAGTTTTTGTCATTCTAAAATTTAAACTTCTATAAGTTACGGTTTTAGTTGTTGGTTAATGTATTTATATAGTTTTGAGAACTTATATTGGAAAAGTGTGTAGGTTTAGTGGAATAAAGAGGAGTGGAATGAAAGGCAGGTTTGATGCCGATTTACTATGCTAGAGGTCAAGTTGAACCTATTTGGGAGACCATATTGTTTGTAAACGAAAATAAAGGCTTGAAATATCAAGACTTGGTGGGAATTTTTAAGTAAATGGTGCTAGCGATTGTTGTGTACCCTTTTGGTTTCAATGCTTATAGAACCCAAAAGAAAAAAAGACGTAGCACATTGTAAGACTTATTGGCCTTAAACTCTCAATTATCATGATGTGTATATGTATATCACTACTTTATAATTGTAAGGCATGAAAGCTTTTGTTAAGTGTCATCAAAGTAGTCTCAATTCAATGACATCGACCTTGGTTTATAATATCGATTTTCTAAAGTGATGATTTGTCGGTTTTATTGTGACATTTAGTACATGAGGCTTCGCAACTTAATTGGCCATGTAAAACACATCAAGTAGGAATACTACATTTCATATTTAAGTTATAAGATGACCGGGACGATGTGGTCTTTTTTTGGGACCATGGCTCCACAAGTACTGCAAGAGGGAACCGATTTATCATTTTATCTAATTTTTGTCTTGCAATTGAATCAATTTTGATAAATTGTGGGGGTTTTTATTTTATTTTAACTAACTATATCACAATATATACACCACAAGTTTATCTTACATGTATTAAACAAGACATTTTTTTTTTTTTTTGTATTTTTAATAAATAACATGCTACCGCTACACCAACATTTAAAAATTTTAAATTTGTTTCAAAGTGCTTGGATGCTGAGGCTAATTTCTAAGATTTCATATTTTAATTCAATAAGCAAAAACTGTAAAACCATTTAGGACACACTAGATTGTTTGTTTACTAATTGATAACTATACATAATTAGTAATTTTAAAACCTCATGCAAGTCTTGTAAGATATAACTAGTTAATTTTATACACCGCTTAATACGGGTCGTTAGGACTACATCACGTGTCATCATATTTTGCTAGCTCAGATTGGGTCTGCTCAAAGAGCCCGGTCCGAAAAACTTTGTTTAAGATTACTTCTCAAGGTAATAACAGTACATAAGCTAATTCTATACTATGCATTTGTTTTAGTAACTGCTCATTTGAACCAAACATTAAATTTATGAAAAATATTTGTCACGCAAAGAAAATTAAGAACTAATCTGCATACCTATTTTAAACTTTCGTTTCTTCGAATGCTAGTTAGTTTTAGAAGCCTACTGAATTGTTTCTGCATATATGACTTTTAATTAAAGGGTTGTTTGGGTTACCTTCTTAATGTGTTAAAAAGGTTAATTTTGTTTGGGTGAAAAGTTTGTATTGAGTTTTTATTCACTTTCTTTTTTTTTTCCTTTTTTTTTTTTTTTTTTACAATGTCGTCTGCTAGGATATGTGCTAAGTAACAATTGCGTTTAATCATTCTGGAGAAAAATTGGCGCAAAGAATGCCCTGATGCCAAAATGGGTATATACATGTCGTTAACAATGTGTATTCGTATTGGGAGATTTTTGTAATTGGAGGGAGTGGAAATCTAACGATCAATAGTCAAGGAAATCGGTGGACTGCACCCACAAATTCTAATGCTAAGAGGTACCAATCTTTATTTATTTGAAAATTCTTATAAACTTGAATGACTTTTTATGGTATTAACTTCTGGTGGCTGATTATGAAGGTGTCAAAGAGGGTAGAAACAGCGCGGGAGTATTGGACGGGTTGGAAATATTGGAGAAGGTGATATTCTGGCGAATGGAGCTTTCTTTGTGGTGCCGGTTTGAGCTTAACTATGAGAAAGCATACACTGTTGAACCTAAAACGGCTAGCTTGATAGACCAAATTACCATCAATTCTGCCGTGTTAGGTACGAGGTTCGGTCTCAGTTTTTATAACATTTTCTAACAATACTTATTAACCAATGTTGATTTCAATTGAAAAGAAAGCATCAACATTACATGGACAGAAATACTATTTACGTATCGCTCTTTCAAAATCATTGGATATAATGTAATAAACATGTCTATTACACATCTTTTGATTTATTTTGTCTTTGCTTTTTACCTCTTACCTTCATTTTATTACAGGCTTACCAGATTAACGGCGGGTTTCAAACGGTCTAAAGTCTAATTCAGAACAGGTATTTTTTTACTACGTCGACAAATTCAATTCATCTTAAGTGCGCTTTAATCTGTAATAGTCCTTTAGTGAAATTATCATGCTCAAAGATATGCCATGTATAATGATAGTTGTGCTTAAATAAAACATAACCACCCTTCAATAATATCATTGTATCTTAAGTGCAAGTTTAGATGGGTCCAAAAGGCAAGAATGAAGGTAGCAACAAAGTAGCACAAACGCTTTAGTATGCGACTTATTTTTGGTCGTCGCTTAATTTTTTTTTATATATATTGCAATGAAGAAAATTCTCGTGTTATGCCTCGCGAAATGTTGGTGACATTATACAAGATCCTTGCGTTTGGTTACGTTGAAGAACTTATTTCTAAGGTAGCTACAGTCAGAGGTAAGCTAAAAAAGGGTGGCGTTGTGAACAATGATGTTGCTGCAAGAATCATATTTCAGGTCTCGAATGAAGGTTTGTATTTCCAGAAGTTAAATGATGTTTCATAAGCGACTAAAGTTAGTAGGAAAATTGGGTGGGACAGATGGGTTCGGTAACGGGTTTATGATTGTAGAAAATATATTGATTTTACAACAATCTTTTTTTTAGATAGGCATGCCTTTAGAGATTATAAACATTTAAAAAACACTAGTGCCTTTCAACATGTTTGCCTTGGTTTCCCATTTGGCTCATTCAATATTTACCGGGTATGCTATATTAATATGACCATGGGCTCACTACTTATAGTTCATATATGGTTGTTGTAGGTTGATGCTTTAATCATTGACGCTATTGAGCTTCTAGATGACAAGGTTCCACACTGCAACAATGTAAGTTCACATGTATATAAACATTAGATTTTAGTTCTTTTTTGGAAAATATGAACATTATCGTCTAAAATTACAGCAGTTGTCCTAATTACAAAGTGATACGAGTTGGTTTTCGGAAATAGGGGAATAGCAGGATTCAAAATCCGGAGTTTCCTAAAGAATTTCCAGTTGACAATGGAGGTAAATTAGAAGATAAAATAATCTAAACGAATATAGGTATCGAATATAAATACAAATTTTAAACCACCTGACCCGTTTTCATTCTGACTAAATTTGCTAATTTGACCCGTTAGGGATAAAGAATAACCTATTTTTATGTTGATACATGGGGAGCAAATTTACTGTTGCTGCTATAATCCTACAATATGGTTGTGGTTCAGGAGTCGGTTATTTCTGCAACAGCAACCAAGTAGGTGTGACGATGCTTAGTTAAAACTACTTATTTTGCCCAAATATAGGCATGATAATTAGAAGCAGGTATGAAATACCCGAACACCTGCTGTGTTTAACATGAGATTGAACTATTGCTATCGTTAGTATTCCACGTGGTACAGGTGTGATTCGTGTGCCGTTGATTTTTTTCAGGGTCGAATACTGATGAGTTCTTATGAACTATTTTGTCATACATGGTTGATGATTTCTATGGCCATATTTATACTTGATAAAATGCAGTCTGCCAACCCATATTTGTACTTAATAAACTACAGTCTGCCAACTCCACTACCTAGGCGGGGTTTGTGGCAATGATGATGGATGCCTTGATAGCTTAGCATATATCACAAGTCGCTTCGCAGCCTAAGCGCGCTATGAAAGACTGTCACCCATTTTACATGTAAGTACCTTGGAGTGACGAGCGTCCATTAGAGAACAAAGAGTTGAACGTCATCATTCGTGCATGGTTTACATCGTGGCGTGATTAATCCCTGATAATGATGTTCAAATATGTTGAATTATAGTGTTTTCTTTATAGTCTAGTATTTTAATTTGGATTTTGTCTAGGATTTATGTTTAATTGAATTGAAACATATTATCTTAATTTACTTTGTTGATTTCGACATTTTATATTGTATTTTAATAATTTTATATATATTTGCATTTATATATATTTTTTATTAAAAAATCATTTCTTAAAAGTTTTCCAATTTTAAAAATTGGAAAATTTTAAAATTGATTTTTTTTAATAAAATAGATTTACCAAAAAGACAGTTTTTGAGATAAAAACATATCTTTTTACTCTATATAAAGATAGGTTGGATGCTTCTATAAAGACAGGTTGTGGGACAAGTAGTGTCAGTGTCCAACAAAAGTATGTTTCCTCTATAATGGAGACCGATTTTAAGGAGAAAACTGGTGTCGATGCTTCTAATAGAGATAGGTTGCTAAACCGGTTTTTATATGTTTCGATCATGGAGATACCCCTTCAAAGAGTGGTTTCAAAACCACTCTTCATGGGCTATTTTGACCGGTTTCTGTGAGATTTTTGTAGTAGTGCGGGTGTATTTCATATATACTGATTGGATTGTTTGGATGTGAAAACATGTATTATGATTTTCATTTTGGCGTAAAAAGTGGTAGGTAATTTAGGTACGGTTTTTCCTGGCAATAGATAATGAGAAAGGGAGTGTTAGTAATGTTGTTGTGCTTAACTTGCTACTACATAGCTTCTTATCCATCTTTAGGTATTCCATTTATCAATGGTTAATATTGCAATGGTCAATGTGAAGTACGTAGTAAATTTTAAAGAGCATCTCTAATGTTTGAAGTAATGTAAGAGACCTATGTATAATAACTATCTTTTGACGAGTAAAAATTTTTGGCATGATCAAGTAATGGTTTAGCTCGTCTCCTCTCTGGCGACTTTTTCCTAACCCTATTCTAATCGTTTTTTATCTTAATTCTCCTGTTTTCCATTAATTCGTGTATCAAAGTGAACATCCTTGTGTTTAATCTTCTTGATTATCATTGGGTTGTTTAATTTGCCGCTTGTTTTTTTCGGATTATAGGTTTTTGGATAAATCATTGGTTAGGGTTTCGTTGCCTTGGTTTTCGATCGCACCTTACCATATATCATTCTAAGTCGGTTCATCCCGCTTCTTTATTAGGTCGATCATCCTCCTATCCTATCATTCTCTTTAACGCTTTTGTATTATGGGATAGGACCGATTGTATGGTTTAAACCCTAACGCCCGCTTAGGGTTTTCTTGGTGTACATCTATTTGGTTGATTGGTACTTGGTTGGGGTGATTTGGTTCGGTAGGTCGAGGGTTTAAGAGGATGGAAAAAGGTTTCTTCAACAAGAATAGTGCTCGTGGGGCACTAGAGATGGGGTCTTCTACTAGTTTGGCCGATCAAACTAGTGGTTCGCAAACTATTGATTCACCATCTAACTCGCCGATCAAGTTGGGTTGCAAAGGTTGATGAACTTGATGCACCGCTGAATACGTGCAATGATGATGGTAGTCCGGGTCGAACGAGAGTCTTGGTGATCATATTGAATGTGATGGGGTGATAACGTGAATAAGGTTAAGGTTAAGGTTGTTTTGGATGATTTGGAGCAAAGCCATGATACACCGCTTCGATTCGCCTCTAATGTTACAAAACGACCTAATGTGGAGCAATTGATTGCTAATGCGCATCGAATTTGATGAAGCAATGAATAAAATTGACAAAGATATTGCTAAGATGGCTTCATCTTCTGATGTGAATAATTCGAGTGGTATTGGGCTTCAATTTAATTCGAATGGTACTAATGTTTATTCTGCTAATACTCCTCCGTCGAGTTTTGATGTGGCTATGCAATCCCAGATGTATGGTACTAATCATAGTGTTACTTCTGATCCTAATGCACCCAAGGTTGTTACTACTTGTGGTAATGGAGTTAAGTCGGTTTCTTACGCGGGTGTTGCTTCTAATGAATCCCAGAAACACATGTCTAATTTTCGGAGGTTAGAATGCAAAGAAAAGAAGGATGATGTTGACCTTTAGTCCCAATGAAAGTGGTGGAAGAGGTGAACATGAGGTTTGAGAATACTCTCTGGATACTTCCTTTGTCAACGCCTTGCTTTTCCCCGTTGTTGACTATTATGTTCGCAATACGTGGGCTAAGTATGGTTTACAAAAGGTTATGATGAACGCTAAGGATTCTTCTTCTTCAAGTTTAATTCGAATAAAGGCGTCGATGATGTTCTTGATAATGGTCCTGGTTGATTCGTAATGTTCCTATTATTCTTAAACCATGGACACCGAACACCAACTTGCTTAAAGAGGATTTGACTAACATTCCGTGTGGGTTAAATTCCATGATGTTCCATTAGCTATGTTTTCGATGACGGACTCGCCTCTTCTTGCTACATTGATTGGTGCGCCCAAAAGGTTAGATGCTTTACTAGTCAAATGTGCAAAGAATCGTAATGCCGTAGTAGTTTTGCTAGGTGTATGATTGAAGTGAAGTCGGATGAGGTTCTTAGGGACGACCTCACCGTCGATATTCCTTTACTTGATGGTACGGTTCGACTATTGAGAAGATCCGTGTTGAATATGAATGGAAACCGCCTAGATGTGACAAATGTCGGGTATTTGGACATACTTTGGTGGATTGTCCTAAGGTTGTGATTCCATCGCTCAACCTCATAAGAATGTAAGTGATGGTTTTCGATGCTGACAATAAGAAGAAAGGAAAGCAAGTTGGGCGAATCCGGGTCGAGGAGGTTCTACTAAATGCATGGTGGGCAAGCATTTTGAATATCGCCCAAAAGCCTCCTCCGAACCCAAGAAAGTAAATGTCGCAGAAGATAACTTCGATGCGGCTAGTACGAGTGGAACCGTGATCACTACGCCTAATCGTTTGATGCTCTTAATATGGACGCCACAGATGTGGATACCGGTCGTACAATGGAGGTTAATGAGGATGAGTTGATTAAGACCGGTTCTACATCACATGTACCGCTTGTGAGTGATTCAATGGGAACAATGGATGTTGGTTCTACTCCCATAGTTGAGAAAATTGGTAAGCTTGAAAAGCTAATTATTGATGGGAAAGCTACTCTTGTGGATGATGATGGTCAACCTATTCCGCTACCTCTTCTACTAAGAGAGGTAACCCTTTTTCTAAAGTGGGAGAGATTGAGGTGTCGATTACAAGATGAGGTTGTTGCTAACCCATTTGATGAGTCCGCTAATATATTTGGTGGTGGCAAGAGTTTGAAGATAAGTATGATGACTATGACTTCGATGACTATGCCAAACAGTTCGTGATCTTCCGGAATTTGGATGCCTTTAATGCCATGTATGGCACAATGTTTCAAGGTCCTAGGAAGTAATTTTATTCGTTGTGTCATATGTTATCATTCGAGTAGTGGTTTGTTTTCTTGTTTAGAATAGGAAGTATCTTGTTATGTAAGCTTTATGCCTATGTAACGAATTTGAGATATGGGATTTCACTCATATCCATTGTACTTAAACGTTTATTTGGTTAATACATTTACCAGGGTGCAGGATTACTCCCCTTTACCCAAAAAAAGTAATGGTTTAGCTCGGTCGATCTATTGAAGTTACGCTTCACTTTATGCCTCCAAAGAGTTTAAGTCTTTTTGTGGCCTTTACTTCTATCATTATTTTTGTTGTATTTTAGTTTAATCAAGGAAATTTAAATTCATATCATAGATTTTCCAGTTGATATGTTTAGAAAAATTTGACACAACATAAATGTAACTTGAAGTTTGTCTTACTTATTGATATAAAAATGGACTTCATTTATATACGCCTGCTATTTTTGTTCCTTATTTCTTTCACAAACTAAGGCTACATATTCTAAGAAATTGTTCGTTTATATACCTTATACTTTTGTAAAAAAAAACCTTGCGCTTGTGAAGTTTAATACTCCTTCCGTCTCATATTTATTGTTCATATTTTTTTTTATGGATGTCTCAAATTAATTGTCCACTTTCTTATTTTAGTAAGAAAAAGATAATGTAATGATAGAATATTCCATTTGAGTGTTTGAGAGTTATAGTGGTCCCACTTTTATTAATCTGTGTGTTTCTTGTCTCCTGACAATAATTTTGAGACGGATGGAGTAACTAGTTTTGGCTAAACATGTTTCTAAAAACTTTATTTTCTTGTCAATTAAGGAATATTATTTCATTTTATGGGTTTGTAGATTGTCTTTATCTTTATCTTTTTTATACTCCTTGTGTTTTAAAATAATTGTCCACTTACAAAAAACACATATTTAAAAGAAAATATCATTATTACATCTTTGACTTTCTTACTTTTTAAAGAATGACAGTTTACCGTAAACTAATTAATTTAAAACTTATTTAATGTTTATAATAATAATCCTAAATAAGGGTAATATGGTAAACTCAAACTAAATTCTTTATCTATTGTTGAAGAGTGTTGATTGACACACTTTGATTTTTGATCCGCACACGCCAATGTACAATCTTCAAAAGTCGCATGTGATAAATGTACAACTGTTTAAAGCACAGTTTGAAGTGTGCAAATAAAAAATGAAAGTGTGCAAGTCATTAGTCATTATTGAAACTAGACAATTAATTTAAACAATTGGAATTGGAATTATGCGTAATAAACATGAAACGAAGAAACTAATAAAAGAATTACATCATTTTAAAGCAATTTTTTATATAAAAAAAATTATCGGAAAAAAATTGAACCGAGAGGTTTTCTTATTTTTGCACGTGGTGATTAATAATAAAGGGTGGGGTTATTCATACGGTGGCTATAATTTTATATGAACGGGGTCTACCCCTTAGCCATGGGTCCCCTTTGTCCTCTCTCTTCCACATGGGTCCCCCTTTGTCCTTTTCTTTTTCTTTTTTTTTAATTTTTTTTTTATTTAATTGTGTATAGTTTATTTCATGCCAGATATTTAATTTGTGTAGTGTTTTTATATGTATAGTGATTTATTTGTGTAGTGTTTTATACGTAGAGATTTATTTGTGTATTGTTTCCATTTAATTAAACAATAACCGCAACAACAATCGTTATTATTAAATTAAACGTCAACGTTAACATATTATTTAAATACAACAACATCTACTACATACGAAGATTATTCATCTCGCTTAAAGATCATGGAGCCTTGCACCCGATCGACAAGCGTGATCCTCGTGATTCCTTGTCAATTCTAACTCCATCTCCGGTCTTTATTCTTGTCTTCAACACTTGATCTCATTATCTTTAAGAACGCATTTGAGCATTGCGTTGAAGATGAGGCTCGACTAAGGTACCGTCTTTCAAATTCATCTTTCCAATCAAGTATCGACACCCATAGTCATTTGTACTGGTCGTTACATGTTAAGAAAATAATAAGAAATGTATTTTAACAAACAAATTATTTACATAAAACCCCTAAGCAAACGTATGATTATTTACCAATGAAATAGGACATGCATAATACGGTCGGCCGGAAAGGATTTCGTGGATTTCGTTCTATAATAAATCCTCTATTACATCGACACCGTAAAGGATTTCCTTGGCCCACATGACAAAAGAATTTGCATAAATCAAGAATCAATCATTTACAACATAAAACATGTATCATTTACAATGTTATTACTAATTTAAATATAAACGAGAATCAATCATTTACAACATAAATCAAGAATCAATCACTATGTTTACAACATAAATCATTAATCAATTATTTACAACATAAATCAAGAATCGGTCACTATGTTTATAATTATTTACAACATGAATCATTCACTATGTTTATAATTATTTACAACATGAATCGAGAATCACTATGTTAGTCGATCCCTATATAATGATTCCCACCGGGATGCGACGGATCCGTGCCTCCTCCATTGTGGGTGGAGATGCGGAAGTGGAGAATGTTCTTCTAGCGTCGAACAATGTAATGACCTACATCGTCCCCACATGGGCTATCACAAGGGGTCGGGCTTTGTGAAGTCCGGACCATCGATAAGCGGAAAACACGTATTCCAACCCCGAGAGATATAAGTGCAACGGGTCATCTAATCGCTTTGCAATAACCACCCGTGTTTGGCATGTCCATGTAGCGATCAAAGTGCATTTCCATGTCCGAACCGGGTCTATTGTACTGCAGCGAAGTTCGTTAAAACCATCTTCCCCACAAACCCATGTAAACTCGCTAATGTAGGTCCATCTGCTGTAATAACATCTGCGATTAGGCGGTGCATTTCCATGTCCGAACCAGTCTATTGTACGGCGAAGTTCGTTAAAACCATCTTCCCCCCACAAACCCATGTAAACCTGCCAATGTAGGTCCATCTGTTGCAATAACATCTGCCTAACTTTGGTAAAAACATTCTTGAATTGCCGAATGTCATCTGTAAACGAAGTATCATCATGATGATGATGATCATCATCATCATCATTACTGGAAGAGCCATCTTCGTGCAGTGGCCTATTGATATTAGGCCACGGAACATGTAGGGTTCTCCAAAAATATTAAGTTCTTCCAAGGAATGGGGCGTCCCAAATCATTAAAAGTAGTATATTACAAAGCCGCCCGTAAATAAATCATCGATATTAATGGGAAAACAACTTGATAGTTATAAATTTACTTACCATGATATACATAGTATTGCATCTCGTGAAAGCATGGCGATCAGTAAATTGTTCGCAACTTATGGCTACAATTTTCACAATGATAGACAGGTGGAGTTCTTTTTGCATGAGTTTGAAAGCATGGTGAGAAACTTTATACCACAATTCTTGAAATAGTAGTATATTACAATCATTTATTTTCTCGCCGATGCTTCTATTAAAACTCTCTTTTATCGCATTTTCTTGCGCAAATACAATCTTATCGATTGCACTCAACAACCTGTCTAAATTGGACGGTGTGCCGCCCAAATATAATGGAGTCATACTCATCTATCCCACCGCATCTGTTTCTCATAAACTTGAGCATATTTTGCTCTATATGCCATCGACAGAGTAATTTGTGAGCGAGGGAAATTCGCGCTACATGCCCCAACCAACGCTAAATCTCTGTCGGTGACAATAACACGTGGTAGTATCTTTCGTCTATCAAATCTTTCACGCGTGCAATACCCATTGAAAATTATGCCCCTTTTCACCGTGTATAAAGTTGTACACCATTGAAAATGTTTTATTCGTTGGAGTTACTCCAACAATTTCCAACAATGGCAATTTAAACATGGTGGTATTGTACGTGGAGTCCATCGAGATGATTTCGTGGAACGTCGCCATAGAGCATTCGAAGTGGGGTGAACAAAAATAGCTCCTCAAGCTCATTATGCTCATTCACCCGGTAGTATGCATACCACGAATCCGTCGGATGCGAGTAAAGGACTTGAATTTGAGTTCTATCACCTACTCGCCTCCGAACTTATCAAGTGCGTTATATATAGTTCTAACGCTAGACACGTTATCCGGATTACGTCCCTTTATTGTCGAAAGTATATTACGTGGTGGTACGCTATACTCTGACAATTCTTTGACCAAACTCAACTCATCATCTTTTAATCGCATTGCATATGGCACACCATGCAACGACTCTAGCAACTCATGATTATGGCTATCACACTTCACCCTCAAAATCCAATTATATCGTGTTGGTCTATATTTCGCAACTAATCTGAATGGACAATTGCTTTTTTTTGTTTTGGTTTTCCGTTTTCCACTACCGTGATATTCATAAATCCCGCTCTTTGTACACATATAATTAATTTCCATCATCTGACCATTTTCTGATTTGGTTCTCTTTTTAACAATGACAAAACCGAGCCCCGATGCTATATTTTGCACCCACTCAGTTACTTCCTCGTGAGAACGGAAAGCCTGAAAATACATAACAAATTTTATAACACACCTTTTTTTTTAACTAATACTTTTTTAATACTTTTATAACGAAAAGCCCCGAGGCTATATTTACCTCTTGTCTGATAAATGGGCAATCCTCTGATACTTCCTCGTGAAAACCGAAAGCCTAAAAAATAAAAAACACAACAACTTTTATAACTTTCATTTTTAACAAACTTTTATAAAAAATACAAATTTATACATTTTTAATAAATTTCATTTTAACAAACTTTTATAAAAACTACAAATTTGTACATTTTTAATAAATTTCATTTTTAACAAACTTTTATAAAAAAATACAACTTTTTACATTTTTAACATTTTCTTATAAAACTAATACTTTTATAAATAATTTTTTTAACAAAGTTTTATTAATACTTTTAAAACTAATACACAATTTTATTAATACTTTTAAAACTAATACAAACTTTTATTAATACTTTTATTAATAATTATATAAAAGAGTTGATACGTGTGTGGTTATTAATGTGTGTACGCGTTCGTTCAATGTGGTACGCGTTTTCTCTGTCTTGAGTTGATATCATGTCCTTCTCTCTCTCACTATCCTCATTCATTCAACTATGTTTCTCTCTCTCACTATCTCTATCTCTCTAAAAGTTTTTAGATTTAGATCTAAAAACATATTAGATCGTGGTATTGTTGGTTATGTTGTGGTGATATTGCTACTGTGGTTCTTTGATGGCGAGTTTGTGATGTTGAGTTTGTGATGTTTGGGTAAATCTGGGTTCTTTGATGGTGAGTTTGTGATGTTTGTATCATTTCTGGGTAAGTTGTGGGTTTAATTAAATGGATCTGTAATAAAATAAAAACGCCTAATTTTTTTTTAGGGTTTGGGTATATGGGTTCTTTGATGGTGAGTTTGTGATGTTTGTATCATTTCTGGGTAAGTTGTAGGTTTAATTAAATGGATTTGTAATAAAAATAAAAAACGCCTATTTTTTTTAGGGTTTGGGTATCTGGGTTCTTTGATGGTGAGTTTGTGATGCTTGTATCATTTCTGGGTAAGTTGTGGGTTTAATTTAATGGATCTGTAATAAAAATAAAAAACGCCTAATTTTTTTTTAGGGTTTGGGTATCTGGGTTCTTTGATGGTGAGTTTGTGATGTTTGTATCATTTCTGGGTAAGTTGTGGGTTTAATTTAATGGATCTGTAATAAAAATAAAAAACGCCTAATTTTTTTTAGGGTTTGGGTAAATCTGGGTTCTTTGATGGTGAGTTTGTGATGTTTGTATCATTTCTGGGCAAGTTGTGGGTTTAATTTAATGGATCTGTAATAAAAATAAAAAACGCCAAATTTTTTTGTAGGGTTTGGGTATCTGGGTTCTTTGATGGTGAGTTTGTGATGTTTGTATCATTTCTGGGTAAGTTGTGGGTTTAATTAAATGGATTTGTAATAAAAATAAAAAACGCCTAATTTTTTTTTAGGGTTTGGGTATCTGGGTTCTTTGATGGTGAGTTTGTGATGTTTGTATCATTTCTGGGTAAGTTGTGGGTTTAATTAAATGGATCTGTAATAAAAATAAAAAACGCCTAATTTTTTTTTTAGGGTTTGGGTATCTGGGTTCTTTGAAGGTGAGTTTGTGATGTTTGTATCATTTATGGGTAAGTTGTGGGTTTAATTTAATGGATATGTAATAAAAATAAAAAACGCCTAATTTTTTTTAGGGTTTGGGTATCTGGGTTCTTTGATGGTGAGTTTGTGATGTTTGTATCCTTTCTGGGTAAGTTGTGGGTTTAATTAAATGGATCTGTAATAAAAATAAAAAACGCCTAATTTTTTTTAGGGTTTGGGTATCTGGGTTCTTTGATGGTGAGTTTGTGATGTTTGTATCATTTCTGGGTAAGTTGTGGGTTTAATTAAATGGATCCGTAATAAAATAAATAACGCCTAATTTTTTGTTTAGGGTTTGGATATCCGGGTTCTTTGATGGTGAGTTTGTGATGTTTGTATCATTTCGGGTAAGTTGTGGGTTTAATTAAATGGATCCGTAATAAACCCTATGGTAAGCGCTATAAACCGCTTATGCGAGTGGGTGATTATGTGATGTTATGTGAAACCGCATGAGTTGTGTGGGTGCAAACGGGTAGGTTAACACCTGATCCGCCACCATTGAGTGGTATGAATACCGCCTCGCCTACCCCACCCACAGTGCTCGTGGTGGTTTCTTGGAAACCGCTATGTGCTTATGATAAAATGTGCTTATGTGCTTATTGAAACCGCACTGAAGTTGTGTGGGTGCAAAAGGGTAGGTTAAAACCTTGATCCGCCACCATTGAGTGGTATGAATACCGCCTGCCTACCCCAGTCCACAGTGCTCGTGTGGTTTTTTGCAAACCGCTTATTGCACACAAGCATATTGCACAGAGCTCGATTAGACCCCGCTCCAATAGTACGTTACTGGTGGGGTTATTCATCGTGGCTATAATTTTATATAACAAACCGCTTATATGCTTGATAAGCGCTTTGTTATGTGTCGATTTGAATTTTTTTTTTTTTTTTTTTTTTTTTTAAACCGAGATAAGGCAATGATGATTTTGCAAAAAAAATTATTTTGCAACCTTTGATGTTGCGACCATATATGATAATATGATTTTGGCTTGGCATTTCGAATGGACAAAAAAAAATTTATTTTGCAACCTTTGATGTTGCGACCATATATGATAATATGATTTTGGCTTGGCATTTCCGAATGGACGGCAAAAAAAAAATTTTATTTTGCTACCTTTGATGTTGCGACCATATATGATAATATGTGAAACTTAATCGAGCCTAATGTTATCTCTATTATTAATGTAAAATTGTTACCTCGGTGATTAAGACATATCGGCAAATTTAATTTGAGGTTTCTTTGTGGTTTGTTAGTTGCGGCTTTCACTTGCGACTTGTGTTTCACTGCTTGTGTTATAACCCAACCCTAGGTACTAGAGAGGTTTAACTAAAATTATAGCCACCGTATAAATAACCCCACCCTATCTCAGTAACTTGTGGAAACTTCACTTGTTGTAACTTGGTGATGTTTGTATGATGTTTGTGTGATTTCGGGTTTAATTTAGGATCCGCTTGTGGTAACTCGAGGGTACTTTAATGGATCCGTTTGTGTGATGAGGTGAATATAACATGGAGGTTTCACTACCTACCATTTTGAGATTCTTCACTATGACTTCTTGCGCTTTGGAAATCTTACTTTTGGTACTTGCTTATGAACATTGTGAAACATGTGTTTCACTTGGTACTTGTGTGCTAATGCAATCTGCTTGTGTGCTAATGCAATCTGGTATTGTGCAATCTTTGAGATTCTATGTTTGTGAGTTCCTGCAGTTTGGGAATCTTACTTCTGCAAATGGTACTTGCTTGTGAACATTGTGAAACATGTGTTTCACTTGGGCAATCTAACTTGGTTGCAATCTGGTATTGTGCAATCTGATCTGTGCACTTGTGTGCAATCTGCTGCACTTGGACAAAAAAAAATTCAAAAAAAGGCGATGACGATTGGTTTTATAACCGAACGACACGGCAAAGTGATATTTTTATCACTTTGCAACCTTCATATCCGAGCCTAACACTTTTTATCAATTGTTACGTGCACTTGTGTGCAATCTGCGCACTTGGACAAAAAAATGGGAAATGACACAAATAGACCCTGCACCGATGCATATCACTTTATGGACTACTTTTATTTTAAATTTGAAAGTAGACCGAGGGCAACCGCTGTTATTGGGCAACTCAACCACAACCACAGTGTCCCGTATGTGTAAGGTATTGTTTTTTGGGCAACCAAATGTCGCTGGGCAACCGTATAATTTTAAAAAGGGTTCTATCGTCATTTTATGTTAGACAAAAAAGTACACATTTTAATAGTAAAAGTACAGTATCCATTAATTAAGAGAGTTCAAAATCCAAAAGTACCCATAAAGCATCCATAGTTATCGGTATTCTCTGTTTTTGCTTCTCGTAGTACTATTTTCACAAATCAAACCTCTTCTTCGTCAGCCCCCTTTCTTCCTTGTACCGTCAGTTATCTCACCATCTTTAAAGGTACAATGTTTATTGCAAAACCACATTCGATTCATCAAGTTTTAAAAAAATGTTCCCAAATATGATACGTAAATATTCTTCTCGTTGTTTATTACATATGATTATTTCCAATTGGTTCTGTGTTATAATAAATCGTTTTTGTTATTCGATGAATACCTATGTTAGATAGGTGTTAATTCCATTTTATAATCCATTGCTCTTTTTTATGTGTATCTTAGATGTCGTTAGTTATGTATGTAACATTACTTGATTTATTAAAAAATTTAGTGCCAGTTTGTAGACTATAAGGAGTGGTTTATATGCATCATCTATGCAATTGTTTACGACGTTGGTATAGATTCCTTTCATGGCCTGAATTAATTTTGGTTTTTGTTGACTCTTTTTGTTGACTCTTTTTAGGACTACAGCTTGTTTAGAGGCTTCTTCTGCTTTGCCCTTTCCTTTTCTGTAGCAATTTCTTTAGCATTTACTTCCATATGTAATCTTTTAGCAATTTTTTCATCAAAAGCTATCTCGATCCTCTCGACTTTGAAACACCAAAGTTGGATCTCAATCCTTTACCCTTTCCAATATCGCTTTGAGTAACTACATCTTTCTCGCATGTGTTCACCAATGTTTAGAGTCTTAGCAATATGTCTAGGTGCAGGATAGGGTGAGATTGCTTTTGGTTGACCAATTGTATGGCAATCTCATTGTCGACCTTTTTGGTTTTGGTGTTTGTGTTATTGATGTGGTTATAATTGTAGCAATGGTTGCCTATGCGTGGAAACGTCTGAACTGGAAGATACTTGTGTAATAATAGCGGCGAGTGGTTACTCCAATACTAGCAATGGATGCAACAATATTGGAAGTGGTTGCTGCACCCTTCATTCTCCTTTTCTTCAACTGCAGACCTTTAAAGAATCTTCTTGACTCTTGAGGTTTGGAAATTTTATGTTTCTAGTGAATAATATCAATAACTAATGGAATTTTGAGTTTAGTATTACAATTAAGTCTAGTTAGAGTATATTCGCATGTGAAGAATATCGAGATTGGCTATTATTTTTATTATTTATGTTTTCACAAATGATATCATAAAATCATAACATAAAATTTGATGCGATAATCTAGTACCTTGTTAATTAGATAAATACTTATTACCTTACATACCTAATCATCCAAAATAGCACATTCTTAAACATATACAAAACACATTCATAATCCTAAAATCATCAAGATCACCGCAACTTCTTTAGTCTGTTGATAAGATTTTGGCACATTCAACCATCTCTTGATACTTAGCTTTGACAACATTATGATCTTTCAAATTCTTAAAACTGGTTTGCATCTCTTCATACTTCGCTTCAAAGATCGAGATTATAATCTTTGTAAATCTTAAAATCGCCTATCGCCTCTTCACACGTTGCTTCCAAATTAGCATTATCATCTTGGATCCTCTTGAAACGCTTTCATATCTTCATACTCACATTCCTACTCGAAGTTGTTCAATTATTCTCTTCCTCTTATCAATCGCTCTTGTTTCTCTCTAAAATTTCCTTCTATTGGGAAAGTCTTTCCCGGCTCACAAGCAATTACCATTCTCTTGAAACGGTCTATCATTTCTTTAAATAAAGAATCGTGCAAATTAGTACAATTCGGAGTGCATGTACCATCTTGACACAAAGAACACGCCATTTCGTAAATGATTGTGATGTGATGATTGATAATCTAATTGATCTAAATGTCAATTTACTAAAATATCACAGTAGAGGTTTTTTGTGGTCACAAAGAGTAAGACTATCAATGGCCTCTGCATTTTCTTTTTGACTTTTTGTGAACTCTAGGTCTCTACCATTTGGCTATTTTGTTTTCACTTTTCACATTTCTTTGGTAAGGATGTCGATTGCTTTTTGGGAAATGGTTTTGTATTTTTAAATCAAATTAATAATCTTCAACTATCAACATCCACACATTCCTCGAGCATTACCAATCCATCAAGTCATAAAAGACTTGATGCAATGAACACAATTAAATGGTTGAGGTAAAAGCTTTTGCAAAACCAACTACTCCATCGCATGTGAAGCATTTGCATATTTAATGTTGGGTGAAAATGAAATTTTATAAATACAAAAGCTTTTTGACAATAGCTTCAAACACTTGAAGTCTTTACTAGTGTTTTGTAAAAGTCTTCTTCAAAGTTATTGCCACAATGGAACTAGTCATTTGAATATCTTATTAGAATAGTAAAAAGTCTTTCACCAAGTTAAAGTCTTTCACCAAGTTGCCATTGCGGATGCTTACACTTTCATCGAAGAATCCAAATAAAAATTCGTGTCCTTTTCTTCTTTTTATAAACAAATCCGTGTTTCTTGTACTCCCGTATGTACTTTGTTACCTTATTCGTTCATATATTTATAGACTATAGAGTACATGAATATAAATAAATGTGCTTTTATATTTTATATTCTATTATTAAATATTTATTTAATTAAAAGTTATTGAAATTTTTATTAGGGTTTATGTTTTATAGGACATGGCGGAAACCAAAGTCATATTTAAAGTGCACCACAACGGAAATTTGAATTTCAAACACTCCGCTATGTAGGCGGTCTCCTTGTCGATGTCCGTGTTTTAGCTCCACAAGGGTTGCATTTACTAGGGTGCTTGATCATGTTTTGAATGATATTGAGGGAAAAATGGGCTTTATTTTATGTCGCACCAAATAATGCACTAGAAGATGGTTTAACATTGTTGCACACGACAATGACGTTCGATTTAATGTATGACCTTGCGATGAGAATGGATCCATGGGCGTCTACATTGTGCACGAGCTACGCCTTTGTCACAATTTTATTTCAAAAACATGGTATAGCGGGAAGAGGACGCCGGCATGCGGTGCGGTAGTGCAACACCTTTCAAAAGAAGGAAGTTAACAAAGCGTGTTTCTATCACGAAACCGAAAGAGGTTCGAGATCATAGAAAAAAGGGCTAGTAGTGCACAAGGAATGGATCCACCGTTATGAATGTTTGTTCTTGTAGAGAATAATTATGAGTTTATCCGCCAACCATGCGATAGTGCTTCATGCCAAAGTTAGTCTTTATTAGGTTTATGTTGTTAAGTGTATCCTTTATGATCATATGGTTAAGAATTATGGTTGCCCGATCGTATAACCAGTATTGCCCAATGATGCCATTTAGTTGCCAAGATTGCAAATTGGAAGAGGAAATTGGCCAATAACTTTAACTTGATTGTTAAAACAATTTGCTTTGAAAGTACAAATTAATTTTGACTAAATTGGGGATAAAAACCACAACATGGTTGCGTTTTGGAAAAACCAAAGGAGGCTACATGGTTTGTCAAACGGGCTTAAGCAACATTTTCAAAACCAACAACAGATGTACGACATAGCAAACTTTCAAGACAAAAAAGGATGATAATAAACCGATAAATTCAAACGGTTTGTAATTACGGATAAGTCTTATCCAAATACCAAAAAGGAGAGAAAATCGCAAGTAAATATTCACGCTCCTTCCTAGAAATTTTATGACAAATCCAACAGAAAAATAGATGCCCAGGAGCCTAGGCACGTGCCTACCCACAAAATAGTAAACGGAAATTATTATACCGCGTGCAAGAACAAGAAAATCCTCGTTTTAAATAAAGGAAAGCACATAAAAACAACCATTCCTCCACCAACAAAAACAACAAAGAGAATTTCAAAATGTTAACCGTTGCCCAATCACCGTCGCCCAAAAAGCCCATACATAGCCTAAACCTTTACCCCCAAAACAAAAACATAGCGGAAAGCGATTGTCGCCACAACTGAAACATGTTCTTAAATGACTACTAAAACAATTTGTCGTCCTCTGTTGATTGCAACCCGACCCCGAAGCAAGTGTACGTCTACTAATCACGGCATATCGGGTTGGATAGATCGGGTTATAGGTAAAATGACGAGCTTACGGCCACCGATTAATCAGAGCAAACCACATAAATAATTCATAAAAATCACATTCTATCGTGTAGGGATGATTGGTGTATTTTGTGACAATTTTCTCTCCTCACTCCAATTCAAACCTATCACGTCGGCGTGTTGATGTATTTTTTTCGAATCATCCGTGGTTCTACCATTGCTCTAAAATAAAATCTGCGTGGATTGGAAAAGCAACTCCACTAAAAGCTCTTCCAAGACCGCGCATAGGCGCGTAGGGCGGTTTACACGGAAACCCGTTGAAAGCCTATCGAACCTCGCGGGAATCCCATATGAAAATACGGCCGCCCAGAGAACCAAACGACGGAAATCCTTCAAGAAAATGATAGCAAACAAGAAGGAATCCACAATCACAATTAAGTTGCGTACCCTCGCTAATGTAGTTTTTCACCGCTAGTATCATTGTGTCGGTTTAATATGTAACATTCTAGAATTTCTTGGGAAGGATGTTTTGTATTAGAGATAAGTATGCTAAGTATAATTATCTTGTATATTGTAAAGGACTCCTTAGCTTATAAAAGGAGGTCCGTGCTAGAGTCGATACACTTCAAGGTTGTAATCGCTAATACTATTCACGTGATTCGTGTATTAATATTATATCCGGTGTTTTATAGACCATAAGTTATTGTCAAACGTCAACATATTCACTTTCACGTAAGCACATAACGCCTGTGTTATTAGATGTGTAGAGTGAGTTGATTATTTTGAGGTTTATGCGACTTTTCTAAGTGTGAAAAAATGGTGTGGTGTCTAGATAGTAGATGACGATAACAGTTGCGTTCTTGATTAGAATAGCACATTTGGGGATAAATCGTCCAAAAATACTAACAACTCGCTACAAGATTACTTTGGATTCAATTGGGGATAAAAAACAATCATAGTTACAAGTGCAACTCACAACATGGTTGCGATTTTGGAAAACCAAAGGAGGCTACATGGTTTGAACAAATTCTCAATTATATGCATATTTTAACACGCAACCATCACTACAGTTAACAAACCATCGCTAGTGTCGTCAAACCACCGCTAGTGTCGACGCAAATATCGCCTTTGTTTCGCTTTTCTAAATGACTAGTTGAAGTTCAAATTGTAAAAATGGAAGATTTTCCTTTTCCTATATCCGACCTAATGAAGCTTTTTAATATTAGAAATTGGTTGGGTAAAATGGAAGATTTTCCTTTTCCTATATCCGACCTAATGAAAACCATCGCTAGTGTCGACGCAAATATCAACTTTGTTTCGCTTTCCAATTGACTAGTTGAAGTTCAAATTTTAAAAGTGAAATTTAAAGCGCGGATATCAATTATATGCATATGTTAATACCCTGCTACATTTTAACAAACCACTGCTAGTGTCGCTCAAACCACCGCTAGTGTCGACGCAAATATCAACTTTGTTTCTGTTTTCCAAATGACTAGTTGAAGTTCAAATTTTAATAGCAACAACAGATGTACAGACATAGCAAACTTTCAGTACAAAAAGGATAATAAACCGATAAATTGAAACGGTTTGTAATTACGGATAAGTCGTATCAAAATACCAAAAAAGGAGAGAAAATCTGCAAGTAAATATTCACGTTCCTTCCTAGAAATTTTATGACAAATACAACGGAAAAATAGATGCCTCAGGAGCCTAGGCACGTGCCTACCCACAAAACAATAAATGGAAATTAATGATACCGCGTGCAAGAATAAAAAATCCTCGCTATAAAGACGCGAGGTAAAAAATTTAAAGCACATAAAAAACAACCATTCATCCACCAACAATAAACCCCAAAGAGAAGTTCAAGATGTTAACAACCAGTTTCCCACGCACCGTCGGTTCCAAAAGCCCATACATCGCCTAAACCTTTACCCCAAAACAAAAGCATAATCGTAAAGCGATTGATGCGACAACCGAAACATGTTCTTAAATGACTACTAAAAACAATTTGTCGTTTCTAAACGACAAAATGACCAATCTCGCGACCATTCACAACATTCCTTCAACCAAAACCTGTGTCCTTTGAGGTTTGTGGAAGCCCGGCTTTGACCATATGGCGTACAAAGGTTGGAGTTTAAACCGATTAGACTACGATTAGCCATTTTGGATGTTCAAAGTTCAGCAGTTCTTTCTTAACCTCGCTTTTCCGGCGGAAAAAGGATGTATATCATGGGTATTGGGTCGAAGGAATGGTAGAATGTGCAAGAGAGGCAAACAACACTACCGAAATTTACGGTCTCGATCCTCATTGATTGCATCCGGCCCCGAAGCAAGTGTCGTCTACTAATCCTCGGCGTATCGGGTTGGATAGATCATTAAAGGTAAAATTGACGAGCTTCCGCCATCGGGATAAACTTTAGAGCAAACCACAAAGAATTCAAAAACAAAATCCCATGCTATCGTGTGAGGGATGATTGGTGTGTTTGTGGCGCTTCTCCTCACTCCAATTCAAACCTATCACGTCGCCATGTGGATGTATTTTTCTCAATTATTTGTGGTTCTACACTTGCTCTAAAATAAAATATCGCGGATTGGAAAAGCAACCCACTAAAAGCTCTTCCATTACCGCGCGTAGGGCGGTTTACACGGAAACCCGTTGAGAAGCCTATCGAACTTCCGCAGGGAATCCCATATGAAAATCGGCCGCCCGGAGAACCAAACGACGGAAATCCTTCAAGAAAATGATAGCAAACAAGAAGGAATCCACAATCACAATTAAGTCGCGTACCCTTTGCTAGTATCATTGTGTCGGTTTAATATGTAACATTCTAGAATTTCTTGGGAAGGATGTTTTGTATTAGATAAGTATGCTAAGTATAATTATCTTGTATATTGTAAAGGACTCCTTAGCTTATAAAAGGAGGTCCGTGCTAGAGTCGATACACTTCAAGGTTGTAATCGCTAATACTATTCACAGTATTCGTGTATTAATATTATATCCGGTGTTTTATAGACCATAAGTTATTGTAAAACGTCAACATCTTCACTTTCACGTAAGCACATAACGTTTCGGGTTATTAGATGTGTAGAGTGAGTTGATTATTTTGAGGTTTATGCGACTTTTCTAAGCGTCAAAAATGGTGTCGTGTCTAGATAGTAGATGACAAAATAGAGTGTCTTAAAAATAGAGTGTCTTAAAAGTTTAGTTAATTGCGTTTTGCAATCAAATATCATTTTACTCGCTATAATCTCTTTTAATTGATTGAAATATAAAGTGAATACTTGTTATGAGAGCACCAAAATAGGTATACTGAAAAAAATCTAAATGATGGTAGTAATGGAGACAACATTATGAATTTATATAAAATTTGAAACATATTTGTTTCACACTAATTTTTTCTAATTGACTAATCTTTTAGTTTATCTATTTTGTGTATACCAAAGGCCTTTTGACTCGGTGGTATGTAAATGACCCATCAACATAGAGGATGCGGGTTCGAGTCTCGTTAGAGACATATGAGATAAGTGGCATAGGTTGTAAAAATTGCCTTTAAAAAAACAAATAAGTTTATCTATTGTGTGTATACTTGAAGAAATTTATGCATTTAATGTATAATCGATGAAAATGTAAAAAATGCATAGATTTTTATTCGTAATTTATACATAGAAGAACAAGAATAAATGTTTCTACGTAAAAAAAGAAAAAAGATTAAAATTTTGATTCGTTTTAAGCATTATTGCATTATCCTAGTTAATTCAATGAAAATGCTAATCTTACTCAATTTTCTTTGATTTTTCTATAATTTTGAACTTACATGATAGCCAAACCATGTTAGTTGTTCGTTTACATCATTTAGATGGGCATTTATGACCATTTCGCCTAGGGCATCAAAAATCTCAGGACCGGCCCTGGTAGATGACGATAACGGTTGCGTTTGCTGATTAGAATAGAACATTTGGGGATAAATACGTCCAAAAATACTAACAACTGCTACAAGAGTAAAACAGTTGTTTTGAAAGTACCGATGAATTTGGATTCAATTGGGGGATAAAAAATTTTAGTTACAACTGCTAGGCCAAAACATAGTTTAGAGTTTAGACCCACACACATCATAATTCGCAACACCTAACAATACATTGCAATCAACTCTCAATTATATGCATATGTTAATCTGTGACCAACTTTCTGATTTAACAAACCCTTTGCTAGGTTCGGTCAAACCACCGCTAGTGTCGACGCAAATATCAACTTTGTTTCTTTTTTCCAAATCATTTATAATAAAAAAAGTCCACAAGTACATTATGGTTTTTTGCGAATTAAAGGTTGACTAGTTGAAGTTCAAATTTTAAAAGTGAAATTTAAAGCGCCGATATGAATGTTTTACTTGATTTGTCAAACGTATAAGCAACATTTCCAAAACCAACAACGGTGTGGAAGCTACATTTTCCAAAAAAAAGTATATAGAGACATAGCAAACTTTCGATGAGAAAAGGATAATAAACCGATAAATTGAAGCGGTTTGTAATTACGGATAAGTCTTATCCAAATACCAAAAAGAGAAAAACTGCAAGTAAATATTCACGTTCCTTCCTAGAAATTTTATGACAAATCCAAATAGAAAAATAGATGCCGAGAGCCTAGGCACGTGCCTACCCACAAAACGATAAATGGAAATTATTATACAGCGTGCAAGAACAAGAAAAATACTGTTTTAAATAAAGGAAAGCACATAAATAAACAACCATTCATCCACCAACAAAAACAACAAAGAGAAGTTGAAAATGTTAACCTGTTGCCCAAGCACCGTCGGTTCGAAGAAGCCCATACATAGCCTAAACCTTTACCCCAAAACAAAAACATAAGCGCAAAGCGATTCTCGCCACAATCGAAACATGTTCTAAAATGACTACTAAAACAATTAGTCGTTTCTAAAATGACGAGAATGACGACTAATAACACATCCCGCGACCATTCACAACATTCCTTCACCCAAAACCCATGTGCTTTGAAGTTTGTGGAAGCATGCCTGCACCATATGGCGTACCAAAGGTGAGAGTTTAAACCGATTAGACTCTCTTTAGCCATTTGGGATGTTCAAATTTAGCCGATTACTTTAACCTCGTTTTAACCGAGCGGAAGAAGGAAGTATATAATGGGTATTGGGTCGAAGGGTGATAAAATATGCAAACAGAGGCTTAAAATTATGGTGCAGGTCCTCATTGATTGGTGCCCGCTTCCGAAGCAAGTGTCGTCTACCAATCTGGCGGATCGGGTTGGATAGGCGAGGTCAACGTAAAATGAGCGACCTTGCGGGCACCGGGATAGAATAAAGAGCAACCCACTGCTAATGTAGTTTTCACCGCTAGTATGATTGTGTCGGTTTAATATGTAACATTCTTGAATTTCTTGGGTAGGATGTTTTGTATTAGATAAGTATGCTAAGTATAATTATCCTGTATATTGTAAAGGACTCCTTAACTAAAAAAGGAGGTCCAGGCTAGAGTCGATACACTCCAAGGTTCTACTCGCTAATACTATTCAGTGTATTCGTGTATTAAAAATATTTGTAGGTCTTTTATAGACCATAACTTATTGGTGTGAATTTAATTTGTTAACATTAATATTTGTTTTCAAACATACTATTCAAGTGAACACTGATGAAACGGAAATGTCGAAGTATTGTAACTAGTTAGATTTAAAAAATGTTACATTATTTTTGTTTTCACGGATTTTAAAAATACCACAAAATTGTTATAAAGAGCAACACAATTGGGTTGCTCTAATTGGTTGATTATATGTGTAGAGTGAGTTTATCATCGGTTTGGCGTAAGCACATAACGCTTCATGTTATTAGATGTGTAGAGTGACTTGATTATTTTGAGGTTTATGCGACTTTTCTAAGCGTCAAAAATGGTAAAATGCTTTTATGTTGATTACTTAAATTAAATATCGTAATTATAAAATGAATTGGTTGCCAAATTACAATCAAGAAGTTAATTTTACTATCACTGATTATCTTGACTCTGCTAGTAAACTGAATAGGTTGTATACTTACAACTGCTAGTATTATACGCACAACTGCTAGTTATTATAACAACTGCTAGTGATAGAAGTTGCCCTACGTTCAACAGTGACATGCCAAATTGATATTTCAAAACAACTGCTAGTTGGCGATATGAAATAAAAATGGATAATGGCAACAGAGGAAATACTAAATACGTTGACATACAACGTTTCATACAGATGACAACCTACAACATATTACGATTACTACATAAACCCTTGATAAACAGACACACCAAACTTTGTGTACACAAATTTATTTGACGCAGGGTATTCAAACCATACATAAAACTACAACCACTAGAACAATTTTACAACGGTACGACGGAAGATCGGGAGTTTCAATAGCTTCTAGCGAACTCCCAATTCGTCTTGATATTATCATAACCATCGTCCATCAAATCGCCGCCCTCGATATACATTTTCTTTAACGACGTGGAACAAGCAAGTATAAACTTTATTATGTGTAATTCATTACGTGATCTAGGAAATGATCGAAAAATCACCGTCTCGAATCGCCCATGACCGAATGTGGTTGTGTCTAAATCAAATGAAGGTTGTTTCAAAGGTAAAACACTAAGCGTGTGTGCGACTGGAAAATCAAATAGTATTGAGATAGAAAAACATGGCGCTTTAACTTTAACGATGTTTATTTGATACGTATGAAATAGAGTAATAAACTATTACACTTACTCGTTTCCAGTTTTTCAAGTTTGGAGATCCGCGAATCATTTGGACGATGGTGACACGATAATGATCTCGCCAAAATCAACTCCTTTAGATTGATTAACGAGGGATACAAACGGCAAAGGGACATTCATCACGGAATTACCATCACGCATCAACTACAACAGTCGAGTTTTGGGTTAGTTTCAAAGATTAAATGTCGTTCTGATTACACATATATTTAACATTGTAAAATTAGAAGCGTAAATCTCAAAGCGGTCTTACCGTGCAATAGTCAAAATCAATGTAAGGGTCTCGAGATGGAAGTCTTGTCGGTGAAAGATATTGGATGCTATGATTGTCGTGACAAAGATTCAAATACCGAATGACAAATGTAAGCGCTTCAAATTCCTAAGACTTGCAAGATTCCATAGTTTCATCCCGTTTGTACTCTCAACATCCAATCTAAGAGACTCAAGTAAGGACAACCAGCAATTAAATCCCAAACTGTCTGGTAAGAAATTTGACTAACCACAATTCTAAGCTCGATAAATTTGGAAAACTAGTGAAAACACCAAACTAGGAAAATCACAACAATGAATTTCAAGATGTTTCAATTCAATACGCCCGTAAAGTTCGGTTGGCAATGTAATTGGTTGTCCATACCGCTTTCTAACCGTCGACTCCTCGATTCCTTGCAAAGGTGCCAAAACATAAGCCAATCACGAATCTCTTCATAATTCAAGTCTTCCATTCCGACAACGGTTTGGGATCTCTGAGAGAAGACAAACCTTTTATGGGACCCGTAAGTGATTTAAAAGTCTAGTAACATGCCTCCCATCAAACTTATATGTTAAATAATAAAAGAAATCCTCATCAATTATGACTTGGTGAGCAAGGTCCACTTAAACCTCCAATTTGTAGATAAAATACACTACAAGAAAAGTGGCTTTTTAGGACCCTTTTGTGGGACGGTATGATAATGGAGTCCTAAAAAGCATTTAATAGGACATATGAGCGTTTAGGGTCCTTTTAAATATTTGCTACTTAGGCGATGTCCTAAAAGGTATATAATAGGATGGTCGATGATTTGGGGTCCTATTATCATATAACTTAATATGACACTTAAAATATGGGTCCTAATAAATTACCTTTATAAGACGTTTATTCATTATGGTTGTATTATAATAAACCATAATAGGACACGTGAGTTTTGAGTCATAAGACATCGCTTAGTTAAAGCGCTTATTCACAAAAAGTTTTATTTAGCAAAATTTAATAGGACCTTTGACACGTCGGTATTATAACGTTAACCTTTATAGGACGCTTATGTACAATGGTTTTATAACATCATTTTTTAAAGCGATTTTTGCAAAAGTTTTATTATAACAAAACTTAATAGGACCCTTAAAGGATGCATATTAATTATGGTTTTATTACAATACACCATAATAGGACACTTGATATATAAGTCATAAAACATTAATTATTTAAAGCGCTTATTCGCAAACGTATTATTAAAACATAACTTAATATGACAGTTGACACTTGGGTCCCATAGATTGATACACCATCATAAGACACTTGATATTTGAGTCATAAAACATCGGTTTTATGGAACACTTATTCGCAAACGTTTTTTATAAGAAAAGTGAATAGGACCCTTGACAATAGCGTCTTATAACGTTAACCTTTATATAACGCTTATTCATAATGGTTTGTTTATGATACACCACAATATGGCACATCTTTTAGAGTCGTAAAACATCCGCTTTTTATAACGCTTATTCGGTTTATAGAGCGCTTAATTGCAAAAGTTTTATTTGAACACAAATTAACAGGACCCTTGACAAGTGTGTCTTTTAACATTAACCTTTATAGTACGCTTATTTGTTGTGGTTTTATTATCCTCGCCATAATAGAACACTCCTTTATTTGAGTCATAAAACATCGGTTTTTAGAACGCTTATTTACAAAAGTTTTATTTAAACATTAGTTAGTATGACACTTGATACTTGGGTATCAAAACTTGATACACCATAATAGGACACTTGATATTTGAGTCGTAAAAGATCGGTTTATGAAACGCTTATTCACAAAAGTTTTATTTAAGCATTAGTTTTATGCCATGTAGGATTTCCACTCAATCCTTATTATAATAATACTTCCCTATTATTTTTCCCCAATTATAAACCCTAAATAAATAAAACATAAAATGTCTTCCTCCTCAAATAGAAGTAATTAGGCGGACTTCAGTGATAACCATTTGAAGCTCAAAATCATCACCTATGTCAAAATCGTGAAGATGAGTTAAGCTCAAAATCATCTTGGGTGATTACTTTCCACCTAATTGGAAATTCAAAGGATTAACAAAGTCGAAGCCAAAAGTCAAAAGGCAAGAAGTCAAAAGGCAAAATGTTGAACAAGTTGAAGAAGTTCACGGTAAAAGGATACAAGTGTTAGGTCTTGCTAACAATGTTACTTGGGATGCAATAAAAGAAGACATTTGGAGTCAAAAACCATCGGGATAATGTGTTATCTGTCTTTGTATTGTTATATGTCTCAATATTTTGGAAGTTATGTATGGGTTATCCGTCTTTGTATTGTCCTTATCTATCAATGATAATGGTTAATTTGGTGCATTATTCTTTGTACTATACTAAGCCGTAGTTGCACTCACAAAATAAACTAGGCTTGATTAAAAACAAAAATGAGTGAGTGCGGGCATCTCGGTCCTAATGGGTGATTAGCGCACCAAATGAAAGCAACAAGATAAGATCTAGAATCCCAATTAAGCTCGAATTCTCTAGTCGAGAGTACAAGCTACTAAAGGAAACAAAAATGTAAGAGAAACAACGTTGAATAAGCGAAATTAAGCTCTTAATATGGGCATTTGAGCCAAACGGTGATAAGCCATATTGACCCGTTTGACCCATTTGAGCCAAACACCCTTAGCGAGTTTGTATAAGAAAGAGTTATACAAACAAGAATGAGATTGTCATTGATTCTTAACAACTAATTTTACATAAAAACAGGACTATTATTATTTAGCTAATTGAAATCATTAAGCTTCTTCAACTGGATCTTCTTCATCGGCAATAACTAAGTCATTGTTGTCCACAACGGTTCCATCGAAACCACCTCTAACCAATTCAATATCCATTGTTTCGTCATGTTGAGGACACATAAATGAGTCACCACAAATGTGTTTCCACGTCATCAAGACTTGTTTGTTCATCCATGTCATAAACATGTGCGGGCGCCGTCTTGATCACAACTTGCCATCCTTTGTCAACACTATCTGCAACGTAAAATACTTGATGTGCTTGAGAAGCTAGTATAAAAGGCTCGTTATGAGCCTTGATCCTTCAAAATTCAATAGAGTAAACCCGTTGTCATCTTCTTTTTCCTTGAACCATTGAAATCCAATCACAATCGAACAAAACTACTTTCTTGTCAATACCATACTCCAACTCAATTATATCATTCAAAACCCGTAGTAAGCTACATCTCCCGCGATAGGATTGTTATCTGTAGCACTCGAGTAATTGCTTGTCATGGCACAAGAGTAACCCCACTATACGTGTTTTCCTATTATGTTCTACATCTTTTGTGTGAAATCGGAAACCATTTATGATAAATCCCTATATTTTTCACATACTCGGATGGACCACTTGCCAAGCACCTTAGACTTTCGTGATTACGTGATCCCATAGCATGTAGCTCCTCAACACGAAATAAGGCAAGATGTGTTAATTGTTTTGTTATTAGTAGGTCGAAAATGCTATGTCATTATAATAATTTTTCAAAAGTAATAAACACGTATATGCCTTACATGATCTTGAAACCACGACTCAAAAGTGTCACTATGTAAACGTTGAATGTCACGCTTACGTTTTCTCCGATTTTGATGATGAACCAACGCCGATGTTCACTGCGGTGTTAACGAGATGATAATGATGATAACAACGACAACTATTAATCGTATAATATAATTTATGAAACTCACAACTAATATAATTACTTACGTTCGAAATTCATCAACTTCACTACAATTGAACAACACATATGAATGTGCTTTAGCCAAATTGTCAAGTTCCATCATTTCTACCTTTGTAGCACCAATCGGTCGACCGCCATAGAAAAGATAGGTAAAACATCCTCATAACCATCGTCATCATTATTTCGACTTGTCTTATTATATACGGTCTCAACATCCTTTGGATAAGTACAATGAACAAAACGACACACACTCTTCGACTAGATATCCTTCGCAATGGAACCCTCCGGTTATTCTCATTTCGCGTAAGATTTTAATGTAGCTAAATACCGAGATATCAAAACCAATAATTTTAGATTCAATAATATTTGTTAATAAAGGTATTTACTATAATAGTAATGTGCACCTCTCGATTGGATACATCCAACGGTAATGAACATGTCCCTCCTAATCGGCCTCTCAAGCAAGATGAACCGAAAGATGAACCATGACATCAAAGAATGATGGCGGAAAAATCCTTTCTAAATCACAAAGTATTTTTCCAATCTCGGTTTCCATTTGAACCAAATCATTTGGATTAAGAACTTTAAGATAATTGTTTATAGTAACGACATAGCTTCATCACGAGATAGCCTTGCGTGCTTAGGCAACACATTTCGCAAGGCAATGGAAGCAATTCTTGCATCAAAATATGGCAATCATGACTTTTAAGTCCAAACAGTTTGGAGGTTTTAACTCTACGCATCTTGATATATTAGTCGCATAACCATACGGAACTTTCACCTTCTTAAGCACACGACAAAAATATCTTTCTCTTTTTATCCATTGAGACACAAGACGGTGGCAAATAAACTTTGTTGTTATCTTGAACTATAGGATGAAGTTCGCGTCTAATGCCCATTTCTTGTAAATCTAGGCGTGCTTTAATATGATCCTTGGTCTTCCCATCTTGATTCATTAGCGTTCCAAAGACAACTTGTCACAAACATTCTTCTCAATATGCATTACATCTAGATTATGGCGTAGCAAGTTATCTTTCGATCGGTAACTCAAAAAAATACTTTTCTTCTTCCAATTAAAAGGTAAATCTGGGTTGCTCTTCAAGTTTTCCAAATTTAACTTCAAAACCATCTAACTCATCAAGTATTTCTTGTCTGTTAAGCCACGGGGTTGCTGTCTCGTTCTTACGTGCCATCAAAAGAGTTTGTATCTCTTCTAAAAGCATGATCGATGGGCAAATATCGGCGATGTCCCATATAACATTGTTTTTGCCATGACTCAGCGTGTTGATTTTGTATGTTTATGGCGGTTAGGACATGCAAGTTTACCTTTGGTGCTCCATCCGGATAAATTTGCATAAGCGGAAAAGTCACCGATCGTCCATAACAAACAAGCGCGCATCCGAAAGTTACTTTTGTTGATGCATCATAAGTGTCTACTCCTTTACGATCCCGACTCCTTTAGCTCAAAGAACTAACGGTTCCATATAGACATCTATATTATTCCCGAGCGGATGGGCGGTATAAGTAATGTTAGAAAGAAATAAGGTTTACGCATGCACATCCAAGGAGGTAGATTATATGGCGTCAAAACAACAGGCCATGTACTATGAGAAACACTCATTGTTCCAAAAGGGTTAAACCCATCACTCGCTAAACCAAGCGACATTACGAGATTCTTTGGCAAACTTATCATACTTAAAATCAAATGCTTTCCATGCCGGGAATCTGCGGGATGTCTCAGTAACCATCTTTCGTATGACTCTCTTCATGCCATCTCATGGAGGCGGTTTTTTAGATGACATAAATAACATTTGCAATCGTGGTAAGAGCGGAAAATGACGCAACACCTTTGCTCCAATCTTCTTACTTGTATCACCGTGGTTGACTCATCTGCACAATCATCTTCACTTGCTTTATACCTTGACGTATGGCATATATCACATTCATTTTATTAATGTTTTCTTTCCATCAAACATACAATCATTAGGACATGCATCAATTTTATCATAACTAAGTCCCAACTCTCGAATTATCTTCCTTAGTTCATACAATGACTTTGGTATAGAAGCATCGGGAAGGCTTCCCTCATTGTATCTAGCATCTTGTTGAAACCATTATCACTACATTTCCCAACACACTTACCATGAAATAGTCTAATGATAAAAGAAAGAACGATAACTTACACCGGGATATAGTGGTTTCTTTGCCTCTCCCAACACTTTATAAAATTTTTCCGCCTTTAGGTTTGGCATACTCATACTTTCGGTTTGTGTTCCCGTGTCATCGGTTAGTGTGTCATCACCAAACCGATGGAAGGCATCATTCACCAACCCTTGCATGTCATCTTGACATCCAACATTGGAGCATCACTTGATTTGGGCGAAAGGTGGAATTGTATAACCTTTCATAAACCCGACACATAACAGGATGTGTTGTAGCCTCCGTCCGATCTACCCATATCCGACCACAATCAATACATGGACATGAAATCATCCATTTTACCCTCATTATAGAAAATATGATCAAGAAAGTCGTCAAGACCTTTTTATATTCAATGGTAAATCTAGGTAAAGACATCCAACTCGTATCCATCTTAAACCTAATTCAATTAACCACGAGAAAACCACATATAATTGCAACAAAAGAAAGGAGCCTAATTCAATTAACCACATATGTTGTTTCATAAAAATTAGCAAAAGCGATTAGGGTTTCATTTATGAGGTATTACACGGTCTTGATGATGGTGGTGAATCGTGTTGGCAATTTTGGATAATTGGAAATGATGTGGATTTGGATCTAAAAATTAGAAATTAAAAGTCAAAATTGCATAAGTAATTAGCGGGACTTGGCGGACAATTGATTTCCTTTTAAAGCGTTTTTGGATCGTTGACTATTATAATGTAAGTTTTCTTGGATGCGTTGAGTATTATAATCGTTTTCTTGGATGAGTTGCCTAATGACTATTACAAACAAGAGGTTTTAGTTTGATTCAAAAGGAAAAAAGTTTGAAGAAGACAGTATGGAAAAATAAGAGATTTTAGTTTGATTCAAAAGGAAAAATGTTTTTGCTGCAATTGGAGTTGAAAGAAAGAAAGTCTAGTGTGGTTCTTTTAAGAAAATTGTTATTGTTTTGTGTTTCGTTATTCTTTGTTATGTTGTCAAAAATTGTGTAATGAAATGCTTGTTATGGGATATATGTGTGGATGCATTCTGATTGTTGATGTTCTTTGAGATAGTAATGGATGCATTCTGATTGTTATCAAAGAAGTTGAAGCTAAATCGAATTGAAGTTGCGAGAGAATGAGTAGTTAATAAGCTCTTAATACGGGCATGTGAGCCAACGGTGATAAGCCGTATTGACCCGTTTGACCCATTTGAGCCAAACACCGCTAAGCGGATAAGCTAAAGGAATAATAAGTTACAAATAAGCTACAATAAGCTAAATAAGTTGTAACTACATGAGTAGTAACTAGATTAAGCTAAACACTACCGGATAAGCTAAAGGAATAAGCTATAGACCGAATAATCACTTGATCAAATATCACAGCCAAACAGGCCAAAACCAACAACCTTGCACCCTTGTGGGTCCCACTAGGGTTGACAGGATATCTGGCGAGACTTGATATGAAAAGGTGACTTATTGAGGTTTCTAAAAGCTACTACTAAAGGTTTGGGTCCCACGGATAAGCACTTGATGAGGGCTTGAACTTGGGTGGTCAACACCGATCACTCGGTGTATGGGTGGAATTGGACAAACAAAAGCTATATGAGACCTATCTAATAAGCTCAAAAGTTTGAAATAAGCCCCGAACATTATAGATGAGCTTATTGGATTTCAAAAAACCAATAAGCTCACCGTGTGGCCACTAATGAAGAAGCTAAGGCACATGGAAAGTTGGGGTTTTGAGCGGATGCCACAGTGCGGGGCAATGGTTAGCCCCTGCATGCCACTTTCAACTATCACATAAGCCGGAGAAAAATCATAAAAATAAGCTAACTGTGTGATTCAAAAGCTTAGATGGGAATCTCAACACAAAATTCACAAAAATTCTCCCAAGATCCGAGTTTCGACTAACATACCATTTTGACTTTTTGATTTTGAACTTAAACTTTGACTTTAATGAAACTTGTTTGATCCGTATGCACTACTTATGATTATTTAAGCTATGATAACACTAATTTAAGATACATGAACAAGATTTAGACCAAGTGGGTGATATTTGATCCTCGCATGTCCCAACAAAGGATTGTGAGAGTGAAGGTACTGATTTTGACTTTCTAGTTCAAACATTGGTTTTATTGTTTTACTAGTTCTAATATCACCTAAAGGTCATAGTGTGCGAGATAAACAAGTGAAAATGCAACTACCACAGTTGAAACAACACGAACCAAACACCCTTAATAAGCGAGTTAACAAATTTAAAAAGCGAATGAGCAATCTAAATCATAATCTTGATACATAAGCTTGTACTAGGCTAAATTAAACACATATAAACAAAAGCAACCAACATTTAACAATAACAACTAACAATCACAGATTATCAACATAAGCAACATAAGCATATGGATTATCATCAAAACACATAACAAAACAAACGGCCATTAAACATTAATATGCGTACCATTGAAATATTAAACATAATAAGTTATCCTAAACCATTGTTCGAAACCATTGTTCACAAACCATACCCTTCACCCTAAATACATAACAAGTTTTCATCAAAATAATTACATAACCCAACAACATGACACCATCGTACACAAAACCACAAAAGACCCAACAACTACCTTCATTCTTCATCATACTTCTCGAATCTTAATGGTCTCCTTCTTCGATGTTATCAACCTCTCGAAAATCGTGACAACACTTGCAAGAGATTCAACCAATCGCCTCTCAATGAGTGGACTTCATGCATTGAATCATACACATCCTCGTGACCATTTCTTCATCATATTCAAAAAACACCTCCGAGTGCATGCATTCTCGTATCCACTTGCATCCTCATATCGTCTCGGCGGCCGCAACATTCTCATGTTGACCTCATTCGTAGGTATCTCATTAATATTGAGAAAATGAAGCAATCATGCGACTTTTCGGACCGAAAAGATCTTTGAGTTCCTTCAGTATGGTGGGCGGACATTTTCAATTAGGGTTGTGAAAAGTTATGAACGAAAATAGGATATGGATGAGCCGAAAGAATAAAATAAAACCAACATATATATAAAGGGTAGATGCATGAACTGAAAAAATTAAAGTATTATTGAGAAACAAAATAATTAAAACAAGTAATGATGACAAATTAAGAGAATGCGAAAATCAAAGGTCTAGAATTACTTACGAGTTCCCATAATATTGATGATTATTATTTTAATTGGGATGACTCAAAGTGTAACCATTTCGGTTTGAGTTTGAAGCGATTGTAACAAGGAAGGAACTAGTTACTCGGTGTTGAGTATAAATATATTTGGTCGGGTTGAATTGACCCATCTAACCGTTTATTAATCGGGTAGGTTCGGGTTGTGAATAAATTAATTGGGTCGGGTTTGGGTCGACCCATCTAACCCGTTTAAGCTTTTTTCTAAATGTGGCAACTTTTGTATAAAAAATGGTTGTTGTGTCAACCAAAAACCGTTAACCTTTTCAACCCGTGAATTTCAAAAGATCACGCCCATCTTTATAAATGGTTATAATTTGAATATTATTTTAAAATCTTCATGATTATTATTTTCAAATTGAATGAAACCAAACTAACGAACAACCCGACAATACACTTGGGTCATATGAGCCGGTGATATTGCCTTGTTGTCGAACTTGATGAACCTTAATGACGAATCTTCATTTGAGCTAAAGTATATGTTTGGCCACTATGTTATCTACGGGGAGTATGGATGCATCCTATATCTTTTATCTCTGATTCTTTGGATTATACGTTATGTTTACGGGCTCGTGTTGGATTCTTCCTATCTATGACTTCATGCGAATCAATACATTCAATCATAATAGTCGGCACTTTATGATCACCTCGCGTATATTGGCCTCATAGAATGCCTAGGACAATTCCTCCGTTCAATATGTGTAGAATATAGGCTACAAAGCATCCCAGATGTGGCGTCATGGGAAGTCGACTTACGTAAAAACTCTTGACGATATAAATGAGCGACCGCATCCGTTGAGAGTTATTCATATTAGCTTTTCAAGTTAATATTTCATAAACTTTACGTTTTACCAAATCAATCCGAATCCAAAGCAACACCCACCTACCAACGGGCCCTTAGTTGATAACCCGAGCAACGGCGGGTAATACTCTAGTTCTTTTTGGTTTCAAATACAATAAAATACCTATATATACCTATATATTATATATATATACAATAATACAATACTTTTCATATCTTGTATACTAGGTAGTATTAATTAATTTACTTATACATCAAATTATACCCTATCACCGATTCATCCCGCCTGAACCATTACAACCTACAAGGTGGTCGACCGCCCGACCTCTTGATTCGCGATTTTAATTTGCAACATTGGATATGAACCTTTTGATATGACACTTCGATTATGATATGATATCGACTCCCGGTTTCAAACCCGAGCCATTTCATTATTATTCATATGGTTCCATGCATGTCCGTCTCTATTGATGCACCAATGGCATATATGACTCTAGTGTGTTCTTGTCCTACATCTCACTTTATCTTTCGAGTCAAGTAGATCACGGATGCGCTTTAACAAGCGTGAACCACGTGGATAAATCCGTCTGTGAAAATAGCAACATTTTAAATAACGCCGTAAAAATTGAACTATCCGGGCCGCTCCATTTCGGGCGATAAGATACAAGAGAATGATTACTTCAACACATTGATAATGTTGTTTGACCGGGAAGTCGGAAAAGCGAATGCCAAATCTACTTCATTTTAGTTTCACATACAATAAAATCCTTATATATTACATATATACAATAATATAATACATTTCATATACTATATACTACTATTAGTTAATTTAATTATAAATCTAATTATAATCTTAAAATTAGGGAAAACTTACACACCCACCACGCTCGCATAAACCGCTTAAAATTTTTGGGAAAATTTGATTCATAAATAACTTTTGGCTGCGAAAATCAAGCATATCTTTTGAATTCAAGTATTTGATTCGATTTTATTAATGGAAATCGTTTTTTCACAGACGGTTAAAATCTCAATTTTGGTTTAGGGTTGTATGTGCAAAAAACAAGGAGTGGGTTTTCACTTTTGAATGAAGATCGACTCAACAGTAATGCAAACCTCTCTTGTTGTTATTATTATTGTTGTTATTATTATTATTATTATTATTATTGTTATTATTATTATTATTAGTATTATCAACGTTATACATTGTTAGTGTGGGAAATGGTTGGTTCGGTGTGTGTTTGGTTGACCTCTTGTGATGAGTCTCATATGTGATCATAAGTCTTGCTTATTTGTGATGGGGTACAAGTTGTATTTAAGTTGCTACATTTAATTTAAATGAATGTTGGTATACTGTGTAAAGTTGGGTCAAAGGATTTGGGTAGTGATAGTGATAGTGATTTGATATCGGTTTCTAGCTAATGTATTTCGATACGTAACATGTAACGAGATCTTGATTTGATTTCAGTTTTGTTGTTCTCAAACGACTATTGTTCTTTGCAATCTCATAATAATTTTATTTGTTTTGTGCACCGGTTATGGAAAATAACGGGATGCAACGCCAAATCACCACGAAATCTGAATGATTATGAAATGTCCGGAAGGACAAGTTCAAGAAAACCAACGAGATTACAAGCTTTGGGAGTGAAAAATATTGCTAAGTCTTTGACAAGTCTAGTAGAGAGTGACAAAGAAAGAAAAGAAAAAGAAACCAACGGATACCGGTGAGAAAGATGCAGATTATATGTGCGGTTCGGACTTCCATCTTAATCTTGAGGAAGATAACCCGGAAGAAGCGGCTACACAAACAAATAAAAAGTCACGGATAATAAATTTGGCTACTATATTTTTCAGTATGTTTGTTTTCTAACAATTATACTTGCACGCAAACGAATCGAAAATACATTGCTCCACGATCCATGACTAGATATAAAAATTTAGCAAAAAAAGCGAATGAGTGCTCGAATGTCTCGGTTGGCTAACATCTTGAGAATCTCAATCGCATAAAGGGACAACAGTTGATCTGAGGGAGGCAATCGTAGTAAAGTGAGTCGACCAAGTCCAAAGAAAATGATCAACCAAATTACATCATGAGAGGAGATTAACGCAAGCGAGAGAAACTTAGTTGCAATTGACAACGATCAAGACCACGGGGCGTGACTTGAGATCGATGGTAACTATACATAAATTTCAAATACTATATATGATATTAAATTACTATTAAGTGTATATTCGATTAAGCTGTTTTCGGTTCTTACTTGAGTTTGTGAGAATGAGGATGATTTGGAGAATGAGCATGATTTGGAGAATGAGCATGATTTGGAGAATGAGGATGATTTGGAGAATGAGGATGATTTGGAGAATGAGCATGATTTGGAGAATGAGCATGATTTGGGTTTGTGAATAATTTAACAAATGGCGATGATCTACTCGGGAGAAGAGATTCAAGTGAGCGATTCCGAAATGAAGAAAACCATGTAATTCTGAGCTCGAAATGAAACAGTTAACATGGTCTACTTCATTGCATTGGTTTAAAAATCATATATCATATATTGTGTCATATAAGAAGAATATATAATAAAGTTAAATTAAAACAAGACAAAATACAACGCTAAGATATTGCCTCCATTTGAATTATTTAGTATTTTAAATGTATCGTATCTATTGTAAATCATGTTCACTTTTGTAGTTCGGATTGTAAGCAAAAGAAAGAGGACCAACACGTATGGCAAAGTTTGGGCCCAAGAAAAAGGGATAGAATTCCTATTTTAGTTAATGAACACGGACAACCTATTAACGACAAAAGTAGTCATCGACTCATTTCATGGGAACACTTTCAAGGAGTGGAAAGTATTGTCCGATTATAAACCATGGAATAAAGTTGGCGAAAAAAAAAAAGCTTTGCTTGAACTCTTAAAGGTACACAATGTTAAATTTGTATGTTAATGAATAAAGTATTTGTTTTCTAATGTGAGCTATTACATTTGTTAGACAAAATTTGATATTAGGAGTCGGAGAAAATGGATATTGCAATCATTTGGTAGGAAGGTGAAGAACGGAGGGCAAGAGTTAAGGAACACTACCATGATCCGTCTTTGTCGGTTAAGCAACAAATAAGATCTAGGCCAAAGCAAGTGCAAAATAAACAATGGAAGAAGCTTGTAAGTATTGGAATCTGAGAAAACACTAAGGTGTGAAATACTATTTCACTTTAAATAACATTAATTAATTTCCCATTATGATATTTTACTTTCATCTTTGCAGTTTTAAGTGAAAAAACAAAGCGAATCGGGCAAAAAGAAGATGATCGAAAGAACCGGTAAAAAAAGTTATGCTCGCATAAAGGGAAGAGTTAAAGGTAAGTGTATGGAGAAAGTGGGATTGTTAATGTATCTGTGGATATCCACCGTTAATATTCATTTTCTTTTTATTCATACGAGACATATTTGGGACGAGATCCAACTCGATTGGATCTTTTTAGTCTGTCTTCTCCATAGATGGAAATACCAAAATGATGACCTTTGCAAAAGCGATTGTAAGTAATATGCTTTTGTGTTTGCAAAGTGTATTAATAGCATAAGTTAAACACAATATGCTTTTTTTGTAATACATGCTTTTACTATATGTTGTTCATGTTTATATAAAATGCGGGATGATATGAAACAACTTAGTGATAATCGCCCGAGGGTTCGATTGATAATCACGGACGGATGATATTTTTCTCTGATTATGGGTAAAGATCGAAATGGTGATGCGTGCATGTATGGTCTAGGTGTTCGTAACCTGTTTGTTTGGGGTGTAACACCAAGTCGTTTAGCATGTCATAGAAAACAACGAATTGAAGTCTAGAAATGGAGAACTTACTAGTGAAAATGAAAAGTTCTGAGCCCGGTTATCGGAGAAGAATGGGTGAATGATAGTTCCATTGTTCCACCTATTACATCAAAAGCCTCTGTTGTAACCAATGAACCTCCACGCTTACGGGTATGTTTGTATTATAAATCGTTCCTTTCTAGTTGTTATAACTTATTTTATCTTTGATAGCTAATGAACCTAGGCTACAAGCTTATGTATCGATATTATGATTTAGATTGCTCATTTGCCTTTTAAATTGTTAACTTCGCTTATTAAGGGGTGTTTGGTTCGTGTTGTTTCAACTGTGGTAGTTGCATTTTCACTTGTTTATCTGCACACTATGACCTCTAGGTGATATTAGAACTAGTAAAACTATAAAACCAATGTTTGAACTAGAAAAGTCAAAATCAAATTACCTTCACTCTCACGTCCTTTGTTGGGACATGTGAGGATCAAATCTCAACCACTTGGTCTAAATCTTGTTCATGTATCTTAAATTAGTGTTATCATAGCTTAAATAATCATAATTAGTGCATACTGGATCAAACAAGTTTCATTAAAGTCAAAGTTTAAGTTCAAAATCAAAAAGTCAAAATGGTATGTTAGTCGAAACTTCGAGATATTGGGAGAATTTTTGTGAATTTTGTGTTGAGATTCAAGTCTTGAGATTTTACATGTTGAAATTCCCCATCTAGCTTTGAATCCCACAGCTTAGCTTATTTTATGATTTTTCTGGCTTAGGTGATAGTTCAAAGTGGCTGCAGACAACCATTGCGCTGCACTGAGACATCGACTCACACTTTCTTGATATTACAGATCAATTTTGACCTCCTTTGTATACCCAGACCTCCATACTGCGAGATTACATCTGTTTAACCTAATACATGTGTCTTGACTATAAATTGATAAATGTTTGTTGAAAAGCGAAATCTAGGTCGGGGATGAAGTTTTCCTTAAAAGTATTCTAAACTCAACCGAGGCTGTAGCAAAAGGATGGGTGAGGAGCTTGAACCAAAATGATATAGTTGGTGGTGCGAGATTGGACGAGGATGGTGTGAGGTAAGCGTTCAAGTACCAACAAAAAGAGATGAAGTGTTGGTGAGACCCTATGGGTTATTTGCCGCAATTGAAGACCGTGTTGGTGCAACCATAGCATGGCCTTGTCCGCTTTATCTCGGTATGTCTTTGTTAATCTTGTGATACCAATAATTTTACTAACATGGAGCTTAATGCTTATACATGGGTGTTTATTTGTAGGTGGTCCGTGAGGATTGAGAGAGATGATGCATGATGACCACGGACTAAGCTTCTTGTTCGTTAATTTATTGTTTAATGTTAACAGACTTTATGTTGGGATCTGTCTCACTTATTTATGTTTAGTGATTTTGGTATGACAATTGCTAATTTGAAATACAATTTCGTTTTATTCATTTAATATTTAGTTGATGTTTTATTCATATCGTAATAATAGAGTGTGCATGGTGAAAATAGCGTCCTATCATATGACTTGTCCGGACTTTGAAAATAGCGTCTATCTATTAAACTTATTAACCGTCCTAACAATTAACTTAACATTGTAAAAGTGTCCTAATATGTTGTTATTAGGACGTTATTTAGGTTGTTAATAGACATTTTATCGACCAAAAATTGGTTTCATAATCTTCTTTGAGATATTAGAACCCTTTTCTTGGTGCTAAAATAGCTATAATGGTATATGATAAGCGTCCTAACAATTATCTTTTAAATGCGCTTGTATGTGTATCAAAGATTAAAATTAGGTAACAACGTTTTACAACATTGTAAAAGTGTCCTAATATGTTGTTATTAGGGCGTTATTTGGTTGTTCATAGACATATTATGCGACCATAAATTTGGTTTCATAATAGTATTTGGGATATTAGGACCACTTTTCTTGGTGTTAAAGTAACTATAATGGTATATGATAAGTCTAAAATTAACATTAAAGGGCGCTTGTATGTGTATCATAATCGTATTGAGTTATTAGTACCCTTTTCTTGGTTGCTAAAATAGCTATGATGTTACATCATAAAACGTCTAACAATACTTTTAAGGGCGTTTTATGTGTCTCAAAAGATTAAAAGTAGGTAATCACATGTTAAACATTGTAAAAGTGTCCTAATATGGTTTTATTAGGGCGCTTTTTGTTGTTCATAGACATATAATACAACCATAAAATTGGTTTCATAAGGGTTAGGGCAGCTTTGGACCTATTACAACCGCTTTACATGAAACTTTCATCCTTGGTCCTATTAAATGAAGGTCCTAAAAGTACCATTTTATGACGCATGGGGTCCTAAAAGCCACTTTTCTTGTAGTGATAGAGGTGCACACCGCTTACGTTATTGGCAGCCGATTCAAAATGTTCTTGATCATTATGTCGGCATGTTGCTAATATAATCTCTCTAATGGTGATAACATTAGCTCGAAGCGACATGGTTTTCAAGGAAATTTTTTGGTTTTTAATTGTCGACGGGAGGCTTTGGATGAGGTTGTTGATTTGCAATTGATGGTCGAGCGAGGGTGTGTTATGATCATTATATGTGGTTGTTGGGTTGGTTCATGAATTACGCCCAAAATACAAGCTTTTCAATTTGGTCTAGTAAAATATGGCTAAAACCCATTTCTGACCTCAACTTGGCTAAGCTGGAATTCCTGCTACCATTTACATGTTTGGCTTATTTAATATTACAGTTTAATGAGTGCAAACTAAGTTCAAAGTTAGGTATGTATTTAAATGATACAACAAATGAAATAACTACGTAAAATTGAAAACATTGAATCATGAAAGCAACGCCAAACATTGAAAATGAATTGGTTG